>CM038711.1:11997575-12435075 GCA_021613375.1 Megaleporinus macrocephalus
TACTTCCATACTGAACAGTTCAGTTCAGTAAGGGCCAGTTGGTGGAAATGTCTTCAGGTCAAGGTCTGGACCGTCATCATTACTAACATGTGTTCTGATTCAGTGGTGTATCCTGTTTACTGAAGTAGCCTAGTATCAGCATCTTATACCATCAGCTACTGAAACACCATCACATCACACATACCATTCAGGATATTTCAGTATATTTACTGTTTAAATGCTGAACTGTATATAATAAAAGTGATAAAAAGTTAAAATATGCGTCTTCTTGTTAATTCGATTTAACATTTTAACAGTTTGTCTCTCTTTTGTATTCTTCTCGCAGACTTTCTCTTGTTCAGTGAGAGAAGTGAGCTCTTGGTTGTCCAGCCAGGACTTTAAACCTGGGCTGAAATGGTGTCAGGGATATACATAAGAGATATACGTGGCTATTTTTAATTCTCCACAGTCTCTGAACATATGAGATGTTGGTTTGGAGCTGCGTGTGGGAAGAAGAAACATTCCTCTGCTTAAAATAAACACTGTCGAAACACTGTTTGGGTCCACATTGGACTACGCCTGGGTCCGGACCCGGACGGTGGTCCGCCTATTAGTGACCGCTGGACCAGGGCATCTGAATACGCAGTCTTTATTGAGCAGTATGCGAAAACTCTCAAAGACATACTGCATCAGGAGAACTTTAAGTATGCAGCCTCAGCACACTATCCTATCCTATGATTCCTGTAGTCATGGATGCTTTCAAGTCTTTCCATCAATTTTAAATAAGTAATAGTGTGGTCTTATAGATAGCATGGCTTGAGCTGAATACATGCTTGGAGATTTTACTGTGTGAGCTATTGTTAATTACATTCAAGTGTAACACACACACACACACAACCTTCTACGAAGGTTGTGGCTCCTAACTCAAAAAAAATCCTAGATCCACCACTGCAAACATTTTCTAAATCTGTCAGTAAATGGGGCTTTTAAATGAATAGTGGGACTTTTTTTATGGTGGTGGTCTGACGTCTCCGTCAGAGGACGTTGGCAAGATGGCGGACGTAGCACCTGTCCAAGATTGCATGGATACTAAAACTCGCCAACTGAAATTACCTACTAGTCAGCCGCTCAAGCAGTACATACTGGCTTTAATCTAGTACCTACTGACTAGTA
The DNA here is from genome assembly GCA_021613375.1 of Megaleporinus macrocephalus. Taxonomy (NCBI): domain Eukaryota; kingdom Metazoa; phylum Chordata; class Actinopteri; order Characiformes; family Anostomidae; genus Megaleporinus; species Megaleporinus macrocephalus. The sequence goes on from CM038711.1 coordinate 11,998,728, forward strand.
GGCTTTTGGACGCACCCATGATCTTGCATTCATTATTAAATACATTAATAAAGATCATATATACGTGATGAACCTTTTTTATGATATTTCCAGATCATTTATAGGCATTTAATAACAGTTGTATCAATGTAATGATAATTGAGAACAAGTTCCTTTCATTTGTTATGGTCTTGCATATTCATTAGCAAAGACGCATGCGTACAAATGGCATGCTTCTATTTATAAGGCTATTATTGATTCCTTACAAGATGATAATAAAGCATTTGTTAATACTTAATTTGTTGTTAATAAGCAAACCTAAATATAAAATGTTACCCACATTAGAACTGGATTGCTTGGCTTACAATTCGAATTTAGAACAATTTGCCACTTGTGTTTGCCCACAAAGGAATTTGACCTCATCCATGCAGTCAAACACCCACATATACAGACATTAGTGAACATACACACTAGGGGGCAGTGAGCACACTTGCCCAGAGCGATAGGCAGCCATAACCACAAGGCCCAGGAAGCAATTGGGGGGTTAGGTGCCTTGCTCAAGGGCCCTTCAGTCGTGTCTTCTTGGGTTTAGGGGATAGAACCAGCGACCTTTCGGATGCCTAGCTTTCAGCCCGTGACTGACTTTTAAAGCATTTATTGTCAAAAAACGGCTTTAAAAAAGGTAAAAAGTAGTTGGACTTAAACATGCATTCGTGATCACGTTAATCTCTCAAGAAAAACTCCATATAAACTCCTCCAGGCACAAAAATGACTGCAAAAACATGTCCAACATGCAAAAAACTGTCACCCGTTTCATCACCAAGACCCTGTTTACAGCCAGTCATTCAAGTTTCAGCAGTATATCTGGATAGGCTTATCCACATAAAAGTGAAAGTGTAAACGCGTCAGTCCCTCTGAGCCTCATTTGACAAACCAAACCCGCCCAATAACCGCCCCCTGCTGTTCTGCATATGGCAAATCGACCCCCTCCTGGGCCGCCATATCACAGAAGTATCATTGCTCACACTTGACTCATTGAGTTCGAGTTCAGCAAGCCCATTGTGGCAATGTGCGAAGTTGTTTTGTCTAGATTCAGCACCAGACCCTTGAGGTCTGACGCAAAAGCCCGGCTGCTTCTGCTCTTCGCCGTCGCTACTGTCGTAATTATATGATACACTGTAAAAAAAATTACTGTAAATGAACAGTAAAATACTGGCAGTAGAGACGCCAGTATTTTACTGTTATTTCACAGTGCATCTACTGTTATTTATTTTAACAGCATTGTACTGTAAATTGAATTACAGTATATGACAGGTTAGTGAAGCATCACTGCTCCCACATTAGACTATGTTCAATTTGCCTACTTACAGGACCTGCACACTTAACCATTAAGCTTAAGTATCGTCCCTGTCCAAAGAAAAACATGCATTTACATTTTTGTCGATTTTAAATTGTTGGTATTGTTTGATTGCAGCAGCTGCCGTTTACATTGTTTGAGAATTTCATGATGATGTGACCAATAGAAATGCTTCAGAATCACTTGGAAAAAAACTGGTTTAATTGACTTACATTGAACATAAAGACAGTTTTTGTTCTCTCTTGTAAAGTTGCCATTTGGGAGTTTTTCATTGGACAGCAATGATATGCAACAGTTTGTTACTGTAAATTAACAGTAAAATACTGGCAGTAGAGACGCCAGTATTTTACTGTTATTTCCCAGTGCATCTACTATTATTTATTTTAACAGTATTGTACTGTAAATTGAATTACAGTATATGACAGTAAAATAACTGCATATTTATGGTACTAACCAACTAGCCAGCCAAGTAGCTAAATATATTTTTATATTTATATTTTTTATACTTTGCTAAATATATTCACTAAATGAAACAGACCTAAACAACAACAACAACATCTTGTATCTTAAAAGTTTAATAATTATACTGACAAAAGCATATCGATGCAAACATTAAGAGACTCGATGTTAGCAGCTACCTTTTTCTTGAATTTCAGGAGGACCGCTGCAGCTGCAGTCCAAACACGTCGGTTGTAAATGCACCAGCCTGCGTCTCCTCGTCTAAGAACCAATTTAGAATATCTTTCTTCACTTTACGAATAAACACCATACAAGCTGCCTGGCACTTCCTGCACTCACTGAATGAGCTGAAAGAGTCTTAACTCAGCTTAGCCAAATAACCTGGCCCCTCCCACTCTATATATATTTTGTCACATAAATGAGTAGAAGCAGTTTGGACAGTTTAATAAAAAAAAAGACTTATCATTAAAAAGTCTGTAATCACCAGTACAATATTGATGGATAGTGATTGGACTGTAAATGTATGATGGTGCATATTTCAAAAGGTTGACAGAAAATACTGTATTATGCTGATAAATTACAGTTATTTGCTGTTTCTGGGCAACTGATTGCATTACTGTTATTTTACATACACTGTGTGATTATTTAACAGTATTTTACAATTATTATAAAAAACAGTAAGATAGTTTTGTGTATCCACAGTAAATTTACAGCAATTCATTAAATTGTATGTAAAGAATGCGGTCTAAAAAAATCTTCATTTTTATTTATTCTGTATCCCAAACTACCTTTAAAAAAAAAACCTGAGTAGCAAGATACATAACACATCAGCTGCTTGTTATATCATTATTCTTATGAAACAAAGCAATAATAAGTGCTTACCAGTCCAAGACCAACAATAAAAGAAGTTCAATTTATCTTTTGTATAGTGATAGGAAATGTGGCATCACACCTTAAGCTGCAATGCTCTGTGTGGATACATCCATCCATCCATCCATTATCTTTTGCTTTATCCCCCTAGTCAGGTTCATGGGAGGGGGCTGGAGCGTTATCGGGCGAAGGCAGGGTACACCATGGAGTGACTGATCAACCTACCAGGCATGTGTTTGGACTGTGGGAGGAAACTGGAGTACCTGGAGGAAACCCACTCCATGTACTCGGGGAGAACATGCACACTCCACACAGAACGGCCCGGTCCGGGAATCCAACCCAGAGGGTCTTGCTGTGAGGCGACAGTGTGCTGATACTCACTCCATAACTTTTGTTACTAGACTGAAATAAGATTAAGGGACCATCAGCAAATTCTCAAACTAGATCTTCAGCAAGACAGTTGGTTCAGTAAGGTTAGTGAAGCATCACTGCTCCCACATTAGACTATGTTCAGTTTGCCTACTTACAGGACCTGCACACTTAACCATTGAGCTTCCCTGTCCAAAGAAAAACATGCATTTACATTTGCCGTTTACATGGTTTGGGAATTTCGTGATGATGGGACCAATAGAAATGCTCCAAAATCACTTGGAAAAAAATCTGTTACTCTTACATTAAACATGAGGACAGTTTTTGTCCTCTCTTGTAAAGTTGCCATTTGGGAGTTTTTCATTGGACAGCAATGATATGCAACAGTTTGTTAGGTTAGGGGTAGGGTTCGTATCATGCTTATAAATGTTCAAATCAGTTTTTAGAAAGCGCAACTATTTCGATAATGTTAACATGAACTACTGTGTCATTTTACTTATTCAAAATAAAAGTCCTTATTTTTTATTTGATTAATCATTTTTGGCAAAATGCCTCATTTCTGGACAGCCAAAACAAAAATGTTAGTAAAAGTTTGGTCATTGGCACATATAATAATTTGCAAGTAAATGCATTGCAATTTAAAGATCCACATAGGTTGCATTTTAGTCTGCTGACTTTCAAATCACTTTTAAGAAGTAGAATAACAAATTGCAAATTGCAAAATATAAGTGCTTAAGAAAAAAAGTTTAACTAAAAATAATAAAAAAAGGAAACTATATAACATTTTAAAAAATAATTTTAAATTCTCTGTCAGTAAAATTACCTATTACTCCATAATAGTATCATGAAAAAACATTTATGCTTTGATGAGTATTGATGAGTATTAATGAATACGTTATGAGAGATTTATCTAAGATGTTACAAATCTGGTATGTGGACACTCTTCAAGTAAAGTGTTACCAGCAAATCATGAATTCAGCAGAATGTGAAAACATACAAATGTTTATTTATATAAAAGACAGTTCATGTGGTTGATTTATGTGTGTTCATATTTTAAAAAGCTACCTTTCTGATCATTAACAACAAACCTTCAAAACCTAAATCGACAGTTGGGAGCTGATGGTCAAGTCGACGTTTATGATGTCAGGAATCAAACAACAGGAGAAGCCAATACTTTGTCTGAGACTTGCGGAAACTTGTGGAAACCAAAAATCCTGGAGGCAAACTCGACAGGGAGAGCCTAACGTGCCCTTTCCAGCGAGTCCTGAACCTCATTACTTATCTTGAACTGGAGATCCAGACGCTGAACTTAGGTGCGCAATAGGCGGCCTTGCCGAGACAGTTGCCCGTGGCAGGGGTACGGAGGGCCAAAGACGTTTAGGACATCACAACTCTGTGAAAATAAGACCAACCACCTTCAAACTATTCAGGATTATAGGGTGTTCGGCCCCCTCGCCAACAAAATGTCACTTTTTATTGTACCCTTCAGGAAAGCAGAGATGACAGCGTTCAGTATCTGATATTTGAAGGGCTGCAGATCGGTGGAGAAATGTTAGAACAAATCCAAACTCCACAGGTCAGTAGAGAGTGGCATGGCCTTTCCAACGAGCCACACAATACTGGCCTTCGGGAAACCAGATATATGGACTACAAATTCATCAGACTCCTCAGTTGTTTTTACGTACTGGACAATCACCATAGACCAGGAGTGTCCAAACTGTTTTTAAAGGGGGCCAGATTGGACAATATTAAAATATCTTCACTAAAAGGTATGGTGAGTTTCTCTGCAGTGACACTGATGTGGTGGTGGTGCACGCCATTCCGTAAATTCAGGAGCCCAGTCAGAAAAATAATGTTTGTAAAATTTATTTCACTTCGATTGCTTACACATCGGTGAAATGCACTATACATGTATATGTATAAACTGCAAAGTACCGACGGGCCACTAAATGTGCCATCAGATTTTGGCACAAGCAAACATGGAGAACTCCAGGGACTGCGACTAGGTACAGCTAAACCATGCTTCAAAATATATTCTACCTCTTTTTTCATGATTTCACATTTTGTTGCATTGACAGAGTAAGCATGCTGTTTAATAGGGGGTCACTCACAACCTTAATATCATGCTGTAGAACAGTTGTTTGTTTTGGTATATCCCCAAAAAGAGAAGGATATTCTTTGAGTAAGGTTACAATATCCTCTCGTTGTGAGGTTGGCAAGTGTCTCACTAAAGTGGACTCAGGGGAATCCAAATTAGCCAGTAACTTTGAATTTGGCAATCTAGCTTCCAGCTGGACAGTAGAACAGAAAACTAAGCCATCTTCCTAGATCTCTGAAACAAGAAGAGAATCACTGTCAGGTTGTTGTAACTTCGTTTTTTGCCGTCAGAGTGAAGAGGGAGACCAGTTCAGTTTTAAGCTTGTTTATTTTGGGACTGCGGTACCGTCTTTACTCTGAGCCTTCAGAACCTGATCTGAAGCTGATCAGAAGCTGGTCTGCCTGGTTTAAGCTCTATGGTCTCTTTATAGGTCCGTCTATCCATTGCCATCGGGCCAAATGGGCTCCTCCTGGCCACGTCGTAACCTTCCTCGGCTCCGGGTTGTCTCTGGGCAAGTTGGTATCTCCTGGGTGGAGTGGTTCTCGAGCCTAGGGGGTCTAAAGACAACATCACAGGGTCTGGTTCTCGAGCCTAAGATTGCCCCCTTATAAAGGCCCGGGGATAACAAAGCCAGGACGTGCCCATGCTGTTCTGGCCTCCTGTCTAATAAGATTAATACAAACTATAAGTTATATAAAAAAAAGATACAACAGGTAAAAAGAAAAACTGCAAAGTAGTGATGGGCCAATAATGTATTCTTACGAGTGATGCCACAGGCCAATAAATATCTGTCTGTGGGCCACATCTGGCCCGCGTGCTGGACTTGGGACACTGTTGCTGTAGACACTACTGTGTAAAAGTTTTAGGCTCTAGAAACTTCTATTGCCCAGCAAAACATGTTATTTTTAAATATTCAAACAATATTAATACAGTAAGCAGTGCTTTTACATACGTCAGTGTGTTTATTTAACCTTTTCCAAGCTTCTCCTTGTGGAAACAACCCAGTATTATTTACAGTTCTCATCTAAAACCTGCTTTGACTGCTCAGTACTTCATTAAGCTAAATCAAGATTGCTGCTCAAGGAACTGAATACATTCATACAATGTCTGGGGCGTCCAGGAGAAATCTGGAACTACACTTTGTTCTTCAAACTGGAGCTCAAGATATATCTACTTCTTTCACAAGAAGATATTTGTGCTACTATGTATTGCGTTTATGCTTATTTACGTCTGTTCTAATGATATCTGGTATTCTTATTGATAAGATAAAGATAAAATTCTTGGTGCCCCAGAATTTTGCACAGTTGTGAATATATACCGGACAAGAAATAAAGCGTACATCACTATTAAATGGATGTTTTCACATGTACTGATGCTGTAAGCTTTAAAACAACATGTCGAGTGTATGTCTGTGATAACACATTCGGTTTTAAAGGATCAAGTGAGAATGTTAGAGCAGGCAAAGCAGGGAAGAGAGTTGGGAAGCAGGTGAGCAGAACTAAAATGGAATAAAGAGAGCTCTGATTTGCACAACAAAGGGATATGCCAAGTGTGCCCCATACCAGGTTCGACTGCTTGAGTCCAGAAGATACAGCAGTGCTGCCTGATAGAACACAAAAACGCAGAGATGTTTACTGGGCCTCTACAGTGAGCGTCTGGAGCTAGGGGTCCCGCAGATACCCCTTAGTCCTTACTCAGATTTCACCATCCACACATTTTCATTAGCCGGCCCAGGCGGGCCACCAAGTGTCTCCAGTGTTTGTGTCGCCTCGGGCCAGTGGGTGGCGCAAATAATTTGCTTAATTTGCCGCCCATCAGTGGCAGCTCAAGGATCAAAGGGCTGGGGAATCACTCTGAAGTGATGGTGGGCTCAGAGAGCAGCCCCTCTGAGTGGCTCTGGAGGGATATGGCATCCAGCTGCACACGCCTGCAACTCCTGCGGTGGAAACACGCAGTAAATATTAAGAGTTGTTGTTGGCAATTCGTCAATATCCTTCCACAAGGCAGCAGTTAATTAAGTTGTAACTGTAATGGATTGAAAGGCTGAAATTAAGACAAGGACACAGGAGAGAGAGAGAGAGGAAAAAAGAAAGAGAGAGAGAGATCACTGATTTTTATTTGGTTTGATTGACAGAATCTAACTGCAGTAGTGCTCACACGGCAACACTGCTGTCAAGCACGGAGCTCTGGTAAATGTTGTTATATCATTAAGGAAGTGACAGGTGATATGTGCTGATCTGTTCGGGGTCCAGTGGGGACAATGTAAACAACTTCATGTTTCAGGACTGAAGATCGGTTGATGGATTGCTTGATGAGCTGATTGGTGGATTGGAGGGTGTCATGCTAGATTGATTGGTGGACTGACTGACTGATGGGTTGATGAATTTGCTGGTACATTATTTGGTTGATGGATTGGTTAACCTAAGAATTGATTGATTGATAAAATGATGGGCTGCTTGATGGATGAAGTTATTGGCTAAGTAAAAGGTTGACAGGTTAGTTGATGGATTAATAGATTAGATGTGAGTTTGGTAGATGGATTCACAGATTGATTAATTTATTGATAAATGAGCCAGGTTATTATAGATAGATAGATAGATAGATAGATAGATAGATAGATAGATAGATAGATAGATAGATAGATAGATAGATAGATAGATAGATAGATAGATAGATAGATTTTTTTGGGTTAATAGGTTGGTTTATTGCATGAACAATTTTTATATCATTTTTGGATGGATTGACTGATGGATTGGAAGAAGGATAGATTAGTTAATGGGTTGTCTGATAGAATCAGTCACAGATTAATTGATCAATTATTTGAAAAATTGGAGGAAAGATGGACTGGTTGACAGATTGAGTGATGCACTGATTGAAGACTTGATTGATAGAATCATTCATAGATTAGAGTACCGAAAGATTGGTTGATAGTTTGGCTGTAGATAGGATTGATGGATTACCTGAAAAAAACATTGACTGATTGGTTGACAGCTTGAAAGGTTGATTGAAGGAATCATTGATGGATTGGGCAAATTATGGAACTGATTGATTAATTGATTAATAGACTCAATGATGCATTAGAGTTATATCACTGGCTGTTGGAACATCAGATGAATTGATTAAGGTGAATTGGTTGATGGAATCATTGATAAATTGATTGCTAGACCGATTGATAGGTTGGTTAATAAACTTAATGCCAAGAATATTACTGGAAAATCAGCCACAACCCCAACCACAACCCAGCTGAGGGCTGCCCCATTTGCCTTGTGCCTTTCAACCCTCTTATCTTTTGGTGCAGCCTCAGTATTGAACAAACCTATTGATGCTTTTCTTCAGTGAAAACTCTCACATCCACAAGTTGCATCACTAGACGTTAACATTTACCTCAGCTATGTCTCGCTCTCATCTTGATGCTGTCGGTGAACTCTTGTATTGTTTGTGACGCCGTGTTGAACTTTTCAACTGCGCTCTAGCTCTCTCTCTCTCCCTCTCTCTTTTTCTCTATTTCTCTTTCTATCAATAATAGAACATCAAGCGCACCACGGATCTGCTTTCAAGAGGCCTAGACACCTCTGAAAATATACTTAATGAACTATAAAACTTAAACTAGGAACAAAAGAATGAGAAAAAAGCAGAATGACGCAATTAACCAGAGCACTCTGGTTCTAAAGATATGCAATCAGCGATAGAAGCAGCATGGGGGGAAGAAATGAAAACTGCAGATGCTGCACAATGCTTCTTCAAAGGGGCCGAAGAAGAGGGAGAGAAACGAAGCCCCCGAAGAGGGAGAGGAGTAGAAAGAGGAGTGAAAAGCTCCTGCTGGACCAGCAGGCAGCGAGGGACCTTCCGCCTGTCTCTTGTTCTCTCCCGAGCGTCCCTCGCTCTAATTTCCTCAGATTACAGGGAGAGGTTAGGGAAAATAGCAGCCTCACAGGTAATTAAAAGTGACTAGGGGACACTGTGTGGAGGAAACAGCTTCTGTTTGGCCTGACAAAGGCTGTCTGTAGGAAGATCAGGGCAACAAGACTTCTCATGGGTGGACAATATGATGATATATGTTTTGGTATTGTTATCAATTAAGATATAAATAACTGTTTGTAATGCAATTATTGGACATTTAAGATAGATATTTTAGATTTCCATAGTATGACTGGTGTAGGGTATTTCTGTATCCTCTGAGATGCCACACTCTAAGGCTACAGCACTCTCCAGAGGAATGAAACTATGTATGCATGTGAACTAAGCCCAAGGAGGGCTAGTAAGCATGACTTTGAAGAATCTGATTGTTGATGCTGGTCTTTTTTCTATAACATGTTGTCTGGTTAACAACCCAATTCATCATCCATTACATTGGTTATGGTAGAGCCCACCTATAGATGGATAAAAAGTGATACTGGATGTTTTGACCTAAACTAGGAGCGGTCAGTCCAGCAGAAGCAGAAAATGGAAGACACCATAGTAAACAAATAGGAACCATTGGAAAGGGTTGGTTCTGTCTTTGGTTTTAACATTAAATGCTTAGTTCTGCCAGAAAGACGGCAAGAGTAGTAGTCTTTGTAAAATAGTCTTTGGATTGGGAGACCCCTCGACAAGTGGACAGGGCCAAACTGGTGGTGGTAGGGAGGAAGGATGAAAGAGGAGCATCAAAATGATGGCACTTGAAAGCAGCCAGAGGGTAATGGCAAGCAGAGTGTGTGTAAGTTTGGGCTATTTCATTTAATAAGTATTGTTATAGTGAGTTCTGCTACCAGGAATGACAAGTCCTAATGGAGAAGGCTAGTGATAAGTATCAGTAAGTGCAGTTTTTCCTGCAAAAGATCCAGTAAAGATGAATCATGGACTCAAACCTTAACATTCCTTCTCAGAGATTCCTATGAGAACACCTTATACCCCAATACTTTAAGACAATACCCTGCAACACAGTGTGGTTGGGCTGGTAGACCCTGGTGCAGAGGTTTATTATAAATGTGTGTGTATATATATATATATATATATATATATATATATATATATATATATATATATATATATATATATATATATACAGAGAGAGAGAGAGAGAGAGAGAGAGAGAGAGAGAGAAACAGAGAAAGAGAGAGAGAGAGAGATGGCGCTTGTGTGAACTTGCTATCAAGTCACCCAGATCGGATTTGATCCTCCAAGACTTGAAATCATGTATCTGTGCATTACCACTAATGCTGCACAATACAGGTGGGAAAAAAGCTGCCCGAGAAGCAGTGTGAAAAAAAGGTGCGAATTTCACACAAAGGAAACTGAATTCCAGCGAGCTCGAATAGAGGTGAAGGACAGCAAGACATTAACACACTCTCTGTTTTCCTGGGGGCTCATTCTATCACCCTCAAGTTTTTTCATATCTTTTTTTCAGCTGTCTTTTCTTTTTAACTTTTATTCTAGTCTCTTCTTTCTGTTAATTCACTGATACCATTCACCCCTTCTACAAGTTGTAATAGTAAGTAGAAGTTTGGCCTGAGTATCTAAGCTGTGCCACACAGGTGTGCCTGGTCAGCGATGATTACCGCTGGGGATTCTGGGGTTTGGAGTTCTTAGACCTGGATCCGCCAGCTCTTCCACTGCGCCACCTAGGCCCCCTGCTGGTCCAGCACAGTCAGTCTTTATTAGGTGAAGACTTTAAAAGGTGTCCAGTTTAGTGGTGGATCAAGGATTTTTCCCGATTTTCCCGATTTTGGTCAGGTGTATACATTCACCAGTCAAACCATGTTCAAACACTTGAATGTAATTAAAAAAGCTCACACAGTAAAATCTCCTTACTAATTTTACATGCATTTTTACTGTACATAGACAAAATACTCTCAAACACATACAGAAAAAATCCAGCATTTCATTCATTTTTAAAACCAAATAGAATTCTGTCCCAGTTTGTAGCTAAAACACAAATATAACTATATTCTGCTGTTAACTAGTGTTAACTTTGCTTCTTCATTTAATGTTGGTCAGACTTAAGTTCACACTGGATATTCCTAGTTCCTCATTAGTGCCACAAGTGTTTGGGAATGAAATTGCATCCACCTATAATCTGATCATTGCTCTCAGGCAAAGGACAGATGAGTTGCAGGACAGGGGCACCTCAGGGGGGGCCCATCAGAGTTCAGCCCCACCCCTAGAACCGCCAGTGGTCCAATCAGACACTATATAAGCAGTGTAGCGCTTCACAATGAGGCACAATAAAATGGAACTTTTTTAATGGATTCAAATAGCACACTACCAATCACCTGCACTGCACACTCACATCATCACACATACCCCAACTTTTTTAATAAACATGTGCACATTTTATATTATTGCACATTGTCTCGCTTTTTATTTTAAAGCAATAAATTCTCACGAGCCTCAGAAGGCTGCAGCACGTTCAGTGTATGGTGAAAACGACTTCAAGCTATTTCCACCTAATCAGCCTTCATTGTGGAAACAAAAGTGTTCATAACATATAGACCTGCAATTATGTCTTGAATTTAATGAGGATTAAGTAGCTGGAGTGTATCCATTTAATTATCTGAAAAAGGTGCGCTCTCGTATTTCATGCGGTGTCAAGGTCGCTCCCATCGCTGACATTCTGGCTCGTTTGCAATCGGAGCGTTTGGAGTTTTCAGTGTAGTGCCGCTAAGTGCGTTCTGATTTCCTCTGATGAATAGACTAAGATGAGCGAGTAATTATTAGCTGCTAATGAGGCCTGTTTGTCAGAGATCCAGCAATTTTTTCATTATTTATTTGTTTATTTATTTTTTTTGGCTGCGGTGCTTCAGAAAAGAGGGTCAAACTCTTGTGTTGTGTTTGCTGCTCTCATGCGCAATTATTCCAAAATGATTTCTAATTATGTTATCATAACATATGCCTCCGTGGAAAGGGTCCTTCTCAGCGAGGTTAATCGCCCGAGTCAGATATGCGCATACACACCCGCAGTCCCAAATGTGGGGAAGGCCCTGCGCTGTTCAAACCCGGCTAGAAGGTGTTTTGATCCCAATCGCGTCCAAGCAGAAGACGTTTATTGCCGTGAAAAAGTATTTGCAATTTCTTCTGCCAAGGGCGTAGAGTTATCCACTGATATCCACTGATTATTGAATCGTCCCCACCAGCAATTTGATCCCCTCTGGTACGTCAACGTCTGATTAACATAGAGATGCAGAAAGGGTTAAATCATGTTCTCTACTGGAGTCCTGCCTCGCAGTAAGACATATGGCCATTGTGATTAGCTGTCCCTGCTGTTACGTGAGACTCTGTAGCAAGTCACTTAAAGTCAAGTTCGCTAATGAAATGAGTCCATCATAACGTTAATGGTGATGCTAGGCTTTGGCGCACAGCATACAGCAGGCTAACATCGTCTGTAGCTATGGATACCAAGCAAGCAGTGTTTCCACTTTTGTTAATGCTAACGGATTAGAGATGTCAGGTGAACTATGGTTAAAGGAATTTCAGTCTTAGTCTTTGGATGTGAACACTGGTTTACTGGTTTGAAACTGGTTAAACAAGTCTAGGTCTTGTAGTTTAAATGAAGTTATAAAATAACTCAAGTTTGGGAGAAAGACCACACCCTAACTCCTCCCCTCCACCATTTCACACTCCATATAAACCACACCTCCACCCTCACCTTCTCATGACAAAATTCACACCCCATCACCTTCCCCGGCTCCTCCCTCTTTTCCAAACCTTCCTCACTCTTTGCTCGGCAAGGGGGGCCTGGCTTCAACCCCAGCAGCCGAAGACGCCCAGAACTCCAGCCCAAAGTTCCTCAGAGTTCCTTTTCCTTGCCTTGCCTTAAGCGGTCCGCACTTTGCAAATTGAAACATTAAGAAAGATTTAATTGTTTTCTGGGATTGTTACTTTGGTTTTGTGGACAACAGCACCAGGTTTGGCAGTGCTCCATGTGTTAATCCTGTTGGCGGGTTAGATTCATAGGTCCCCGCCAATGCCCCGCCAATGTCTAGAGCAAATCTACACCATTGTCTTCTGGTTTTGTGTGTTTGTCACACTTGAATGTTTCAGATCAACTACTTATTAGACAAAGAACCCAACTACATACAAAATGCTGTTGTTAAATGTTGATTTGAGTATGCCTTTGCGCATTGTGACCTGCTACTGTGTTGGTTTGACATACACTCATCTTTTTCCTTTACTTTTTTCCCAATAGGGTCCCATTCATTTTCGAGCACAGCCAAACATTATGGTTTAGTTGAATGTACAGCCACTAAACTGCATGTACTTACTCAGGGCAGGTTCCCAAACACACTGACCCACACTCCTTTACTTGTAATTTATTCAATTCTTGTTCCTGCGTTTCCTTTCCTTAAGTTTTTTGTCTTCTGCCGTGTAACTCTTGGCCCAGTTTTCGAAATATCAACACTGTTCCAACTCCAGATTGTCGGGTCTGATTGTGTGATGCGGGCTCGTATACAGCTTTTAGATTTGATGCATGGATTCTGGCAAACGGCAGATTTTTTCTGGATTTTTTTCCCATAGAGAAATGAATAGGATAGAAAAGTACACACCAATCTACTAAACTTCTGCTAGACCCACAGACACTGTTTTACATACATTCGTTTCACTCGTTTCCTTCAATCCCTCCCACCTAGAGTCACATTCATTTTGAGCACACCCAAACATTGTGGTTTCGTTGAACCTACAGCCACCAAACTGCATATACTCACTCAGGGCATAGCCCCAAACACACTGACCCATACTCCTCTACTTGTTGTTTATTCATCCATCATTCCTTGTACTTCTTAAGTACTGCTTACTTTTTCTCATTTGTAAGCCACTGTAACCTAAGCGTATGAGAAGTGAAGCTATATAAATAAACTTGTCCTGCTTTTTGAGATGTTTAGTGGCAAATTCTTGGTTGTTCAACGACTTTCTGACAACATCACATCTTTCCAGACCCTCGGCATTGAGTTGTTTTCTCACAATGTGAGGAGGAACTAAAACCATTGAGCATTGTTTCACATTGGAAGCAAGAGTAGAGCTTGATTTTGTCTACCTCACTCTTCATCCATCACTCCTGTTGATCTGAGGGTTTTGGTAGTCCACCACATCTTGCATTGTTAGGAGTCACACTTTCTCATTGGCTCTTATTCATCCATTCATGTTTCCAAGCGACTTATCCTAGCACTCACTGGGCGAAAGGCAGAAAACACCCTAGACAGGCCAGACATACACATTGTCACACATGCACACACTCACACCCGCACCTTGGGGGGATTTAGCATATCCAATTGGCCTGAATGCATCTCTTTGGACTGTGGAGCCCTCAGAAGCAACCCACTTGGACAAAAATGCTTCAAAACAGAGAAATTTAAACAATCCAACTTTGTCACCATGCCACACTCATTGCCTCTTAAAATTGACGGTTAATGAACCTATGGATTTATCTTGAATAATCCTATTTATAATCCATCTTCAATATATGCAAAAAATGAAAGCTGGTCTCTGAGGCTGCACAGTACTGTAGTGGAGTTACAAGGTAGGTGGTCCTCATAAAGTGGCTAGAGATTCGAAGTACAAAGTAGGGGTTTCTAATAATTGAAAGCACAAATTAAGAGTTAATTATAAAGTAGAAAATAAACGGAAGTACAAGATGTTATTAATAAAAAGTGGGTGGTGAGATTACGTGCACCTTTCAAAAAAATTTAATAATTGTTTTTTTCAGACTTTTACATCTCCACTCTCATTCTTTTTTGGATTGTTCAGTATTTTAGCTTTTGTGGCAGAAGCTGAAATCCAAGATCAATGCTCTATTCCAATCCTCATATACATCACCTGTAGATGTAAAATATAAGTGTTCGGTCCTATAAAACTAATTCTGTAGGCCAGCGGTCAGCAACCTAGATCCTGGATATCTTCCCCTATTCAGACTCTAGCTCCAACCACTATTTTAACTTCTACAAAAGTCGTTGTTTGGTTAAATCAGATACATTAATGCTAGGTGGTTGGTTGGGGGAAGGAAGTTGGATGCTGGTTGGAACTAAAGACTGCACAGAAAAGTAGACCACCAGAAGATAATAATTAGTGACCACTGCTGTAGGCCTTCAAAAAGGCCTCAGAATCTTTCTTCTCCTCCTAGTCTATCAGATTTTTAGATGGCCCATGGTTTGCTGGCTCGGGTATGATAGATTAGAGGCTGGGCTAAACTTTGAACTAGGCAGGAAGGCACATTTGGAGATTTAGGCATGGACTCTTCGGCCCTACAGTGCAAAAAAAAGAGAAAAAGTGAAGAATGATGTTACTAGGTACTCTTAATATTTCACAACTGCCGCCAGGTTTGCCCCAGTTTTGTTAACAAGTTAGCAGGTTGCAGAGGAAGCAAGGAGTGGCTGAGATGATAAGCACTCCTCAGGCATTATAGGTCTTACAGCTAGTTCCAGAACTTCCTAACCTCCTGACTGCATTCTATGGTAGTTGCTCTCCATCCAGATCAATAGAAATCAGCTTCTTTAGGCCAGAGTGGAATACTAAGAGTGATGTTGTTGTTTCTGTGCAGATTTCTCTCTTCAGAAGTCTCTACATTTCTCCGCGTCTTTGCTAAAGCTGAAGTACCTCCGGAGCAGATCATGCTGAGAATGTTTATCGAACAAATGAACCATCTAAGGTCAAGGATGTTGCACACAACATCAAAGGGCATTAGAAACGAAAGAATGAATGTCTTGTTGTTGTACATACTTCAGCTGAATTATATCACTTCTTCTTACGTTTGGGGTTGAGATTTCTGGGTACGGGTTTGGGCCTTCACACAGACCAGGCCACATCAGCTTTACAGTCTTTCAGCAACTTAGGGGATGTTTGTGACTGCCATGGTCTATGTTTTATTCCAGATCTGGTCTTACATTTAGTATATAATGGGTAATTTATGTGCAAGGCCATACAAATGGGTATTTAGGCATCAGTGAAGGGTTAATTGACATGTTACTAGTAACTATTGTATATGAAATTAGATAATTTCAAGCAGTTCAAATCACTAATCACCTCATTACCAGTCCATCCCCTTTTGTTAAAATAGGTGTTAAAGCAGAAAAAAGCACAATGTGAGGCAGTGGGCCTCGAAGGCCAAGGTTGAGAAACACTGCACTATATGGAAGTATTAGTAGACATTACACCTACAGGAATTTTAATAACATCACATTCAAAACCCATAAGCATTAATATATAGACCGGGTTTTCAGTTCTAACAGCATGTGTAAACTCATTTTCTTTTTTCAAGTCTTAAAGCTCAAGTCCAATTCCAAGTCCAAGTCAGTAAAGGTAAAGTCTAAGTCAAGTTGCAAGTTTTGAGTCATTAGTTTAGTGACTTAAGGGGGACTCAAGTCCAAGTCATGTGACTCGAATCCACACGTCTGATAACCATAGAAGCATGTGTCAGGCTATAGCTGGAGCAGATGAGACGTGGGGAGGCAGGATGGACGAAGGGCGACACATGCACGCTTTTAAACTAAATAAACTTTTAATAAACATAACAAGAAGAAAACAAGCGGGCTGGTACAGAATCAAACAAGCACAGAACACGGACATACGGAAATATAGAGAATGACCAACAGGGCAGGGATGAAAACAGAGGGACTAAGTACACAGGTTAACGAGGAACAGATGAGTCAGGCAGGGCTACGGTGGAGCAAAGAACAAAAAGAGAGCACGTGACAATAACATTAGCACATGGAACTGACAGAGGAATGTAAACAAACGGGCGAGGACAGGCAGGGGGTTACAGCATGCAGTATTCCCAAGATTTACATTAGGATTAAAGTCTGTAGTCAGTCTTTGTATGGTAAAAGTTTTGAAAGGCAACCAATCAGGCACCCTGAACCCATGATGATGATGATGATGATGAACACACTGAACGGTGCACGCTAGAGACTGACTTATATTTTGTCTACAAGGGTGTTCCATTGGCAAGTTAGGAGCACAGCTTCTGGTTGGTGTACATGTCAGTCTATGATTGGTTGGTTGGCCAACTCAACCCAAGGCATCAGTGCAGGGTTAACTGACATGTTACCAATAACTATTGTCTACTTGGAGAAATATAACCATAGAAGATGTCTTATGTTGAGTTTGTCATTGTGTTTATTTTACAAATTCTACAAAAAGACATTGCTGTTGAAGGCTGGGTTACAAAGCTTTTGAAAGAAAATTAATGCTGCCCCTCCCGGGAAAAGATAAAAACAAGGCTCTAGCATGTAGCATTCCCAAGATTTATATTAAGGGTTAAAGTCTTCACAGTTAGACCAACAACCTTTTCTCAGGCTTAGACTGCAGTCAGTCTTTGTAAGGTAAAAGTTTTGAAGTGCAGCCAATCGGGCACCCTGAACCCATGATGATGATGAACACTCTCAACTGTGCACGCTAGAGACGGACTTATGTTTTGCCTAGAAGGGTGGTCCATTGACAAGTTAGGAGCACAGCTTTGGGTTGGTGGACATGTCAGTCTCTGATTGGTTGGTTAGCCAACTCAACTCAAGGCATCAGTGCAGGGTTAATTGACATGTTACCAATAACTATTGTCTACTTGGAGAAATATAACCATAGAAGACGTCTAATGTTGGGTTTGTCTCCAAAAAGACATTGGAGTTCAAGACTGGATTATAAAGCTTCTGAAAGAAAACTAATGCTGCCCCTCCCGGGAAAAGACAAAAGTAAGGCTCTAGCATGCAGCGTTCCCAAGATTTAGATTAAGGGTTAAGGTCTTCACAGTTGGACCAACAAATTGGACTTTTCTCAGGCTTAAACTGCAGTCTGTCTTTGTAAGGTAAAAGTTTCGAAGGGTGGCCAATCAGGCGCTCAGAAGCCGTGATGCCGAAGCTTTTAATTTGTAATTTATTATTATTTTTTCAACCGCACACTCGATGTTGTTTACTGATGCCTTGGGGATTTTTATATAACGAGTAAATTGAACGCATCAGGAAAAGAGAACGAAAAAACAAACACGAAGGAGAAGAACAAAAGGAAGAAAATCCAAGTAAATCCTCCTCGCTCTAACCCCGGGGCCGTCACGCCTGAGCACGGTGCCTGGCAATCGAGCCAGGGGTTATGGAAAAGATGCTGATGAATACTGAGAACTTTGATATCTAAATATTGATTTTATTTATTTATTTATTTATTTTCGTTCCCATTATATTTCTATAAATATTATTTGGTTCTTTCTTTTTTCTCTCGCTCTTCTCCTGCCAATTACGCTCAAACAGATAATTCTCCCCCAGGTGAAAAGAGGATTGCTTCTATCTTCCATTTTTTCTTCTTTCTTTCTTTTTTTCTTTTTGCCAAGCGTCAAATATTGCCGAGCGCCGCTTCTTGGGCCCGAATTCCTCCACCCCCAACCCTCACCCCCCCTGCCTTATCTCTCCTCTCGACGACCCATCAAAAGATATTAAAGACACGGGAGGACGGGCTGCTGCCAGCGCCTTTTGGAGAGGGGGGGGTGGGGTGGGGGGGGGGAGCAATAAACAACCTGGCAGTGTCAGGGATGTCATAAATCAAAATTCAGAGATGACTGCTGTTGGACATTTTTCACCGCCGTGTTGTTTTTCAAGCCCTGCATAATGGATGGAAGAGTGAATATAAAGTGGATTTACTATGCTCCAGAGTTCACCGTGGTTTACATTCGTTCTTTTCTTTATAGAAGAGAGAGAGAGTGGGTTTGTGGAGCCGTGCGTGTGCGTGTGTCTGCCTGTGTTTTTTGTGGTCGCCCCAGGTGTCAGTGCGGTTGAGGAATAGCTGTGATTATGAGCTGGGTTTTAAGGGGAGAAGGGTTCGGATTAATAAACATGGGCACGCTGCCTGCCTGCCTTTCACGCGCTCCCTCTCTCCCAGCCGAAAGGCTGTTGCGGGGAGCCGTATCTCTGATCTGTTGGAGAAGGTTGCCGCCTACATATTGCACAGCTCGGATGCATCAGGTCTATCTCTTGTCTTGCTTCTTTCTGTGTTGAGCCAATCAGCAGTCAGCTGAGTACTGGGCCCGGATTTTTTATTTTCTCTTAATCTTGACAGACATTTTATGAGCCATCGGTATCCAAGCTAAGGGAATGAACTAGATGGTTGTGAGATCATTGCATTATATGTTAGGCTGTAAAGATGATCCAGAGCTTCTATATTATCCCAGGTGGTTGCTAATATATAGCTAGATATAATCCTATGCAGGCTACTCAACATAATTGCTCAGTTGTAGAAGTTATAATGCAGCACACAACATATACAGTGTTTGACGTTGTGTAGGTGAAGGTAGTGTTACAGTTTACATGTACACAGGTAGGTGAAGGTAGTGTTACAGTTCACCTGTACACAGGTAGGTGAAGGTAGAGTTACAGTTTATATGTACACAGGTAGGTAGTGTTAGGAGACTTATCCAAGTACTCTTACTGGTATATTGTAAGGTGGTTGCCCAGGTAGGAAATCAAACCCCAACCTACGGCATAGAGGGTAGCAATGTAGCCAACTAAACTATACCAACCACAGCAAGAAAAACATATATAATGTATTAAATTCTGTCTACAAAATAAGCTAAGCCCATATTCCTCCTCGCAAGCTCGTGTTTACTTCAGTTTACTTCCGAGATTTACTGCATTTTGTCTGCACACAACAAATCACTTCCTTACCTCAAAAGTATATATCATGGTTTTAGAAATCTGTATATTATTCCTAGCAATTGGAATAAAATACTGTATGAAAAGACTGTAGTCTACATGCTGACACTTTGGGCCATCTGGTTTATTATGCACTGAGTGTGTTGCAGATGAAAGTGGAAGGTCTTTGGATCTAATTGACAATAGAGACACACCAGTGCACAGGTGTTTATGTTTCCATTATAGAGTGCTGGGACCTTCTTCAACTTTGGGCACTGTGGGGATAATGCTGAAGGGGTTCCAGTGTGTTGGCTTTTGTGTCTTGACTACTTACTTCAGTAGGGTTGTCTGTTTATGGTTTGCTAACTGTTTTAAATAGCTTAATGTCAAATCAAGACAGATTTTGGCTCCACCTCTCTAATTACTATGTAGGTACACATAAACAACATCTATAAAACAATGTAACTACTAGTGATGTAGCCACTGTTACAGGTGGATTACAGCAGTACAGCTGATGCAATTAGACAAGTGTACCAAATTCTTAATAGCTCTTGTAGTTACATAAGAGTATATTGGTAATGATAATAGAATATTATTCACCCTTATGTTATTACACATAATAACATGAATGTAACTGCATTTCCCAACCCAGACATTATATCTAGCGTTATAAGGCAGAGTGTTATAACTTACATTAAGAGAGTACTTACACTGGAAATAGTATCTTATATATAAACTGCTAATCACAAATGCAATTACTTTCATGTTAATAACACAATGTGTAATAACACAAGACAACTATCATGATATAATAACTCAAGATACCCTTACATGAGGTATGAATTTTATACACATGTGTAATTACCTAAGCTGCAATACCATAATCCACCTGTAACAGTGGCTACATCAGTAGTAGTTACATTGTTTTCGCACATGACGCTTATGTGTAACTACATAGTTATTAGAGACACTTCATATAAAGCGGTGGCCTGAGTTTTTGCTATAACAATCATTTATTGACTCCCTCAATTGTTTGTTAGGAACTGGCTGGAGACCGTTCATAACACAGTTCTGTAAAATTCAATGAGGAAATGGTGGAGCTGTGCGGTATCAAGATGTCATCACTGTTCAAAGGAAAAACTTGTGTCTTGCAATAATTGAACCAATAGAAATGCTCTGAAAGACATTACAATCAAATCGCCTTACATTCATTTACATTAAATAAATAATAATAAAACTTTTTAGAGATACTTGTTTTTCTTTGGACAACCACAATATGGATTCAACTACAACTCAGAAGAGGTTAAACCTGAGCACAAGCCATAGTTGGAATGCCAGGAAAGATTGACATGTCAATTTATCTACCTGAGTTCCTGTGCAATTCCCAGAGGCCTCATGGGTGAACAGAAGCTAATACATCACCAGGGACACGATAACGTTTACATCCACACAGTAGCCTAGTTTGAGCAGCTACACCCACCTGCCACTACATTAGGTAGGCCTCCTTGCCTGGTTCGCAGCTGAATGGAAGGGTTGATGGGCTCCCAGTAGAAACAGCAGTAACACTTCCGATATATCCTATAATAACAATGCTATATAAATAGACGGCATTATATAGCATGTATAACTTCTTACAATTAAATTGCTTATAAGCAATGATATACATGCATGACACTTTCTAAAACAAGAGAAAATTAGTTTATAATGTTACTAAATGTACTAAAACGTTTGTCTGGTAATGTTCTAAAACGTTTGGCTGGTAGTGAATCTAAAACGTTTGGCTGGTAGTGAATCTAAAACGTTTGGCTGGTAGTGTACTAAAACGTTTGGCTGGTAGTGTACTAAAACATTTGACTGGTAGTGTTCTAAAAGGTTTGACTGGCATTATAGTACCTTATGTCATTAAGTCATACTCTTGCTATGAACAATGTTATGCATGTAATTATAACTAACTGACATTATAAGTAATTCTAATTGTAAGTAGTCATAATATGTATGCCTGGTATTATAAGGTGCCTCACATAAAGCATCACAAGTACAGGATTCTTAGGAAATGTATCTGAAACTTTAAGGATTTCTGAAATTCAGGATGCTGTTCAGGGATTACCTCATGTACATGGATAAATTAGGAAGTTCAGGAATGATTTTCTGTTTTAGAATTGGAATGCAGGGCAGGAGTCCGCCATCTTATCATACACAGGAGAACAAAGGGAGGCTAGTCCTTCCTAGAGGAGGGAGCTAGAAGGTCAACAAGTCAAAAATAGAACTTTAAACTGTAAGCTGTACTCAAGACAGCTTCTCAAGACAATGGATCTTCGCTTACTCAAGTTCTGGACTGTTTGACTGACAGACTGGACTGCATCGGTTTAGCAGGCAGGACTGCCTGTCTGGCTTGCTGTCCACCCCGTCCAGCCTCCTGCTGAAACTGCAGCCACATCTCTTCCACTCACTCACTCATGCCAGTCAATGCTCAACTCGGCTCACTGCTCTGGACTTTTCTTCTCTGTTCTCCTGTACCTGTTCAAAACATGAGCGAATAACCAAGCTTTGAAATGTAGGGGATGCCAAAGGGGCCAGGGCCCTGTAATTATGCTCTCAGGACCCACAGGCCAGGTCAAAACTGAGATGATCCTAAAAAAGGTATATGGGCATAAGCAACGGGGTAATAAAACAAGAGAGTTTATATAGTCTGTTCATGAAGGAGTCACAGATGTGTTGAATCAGTACTCCAATGAGGAGCTCAAGGATGTAGGAGCGGGTTTGACATGGGGAGGGGGGGGTGGGTGGGTGGGTGTGGGGTGCACTTTTGCTAATATGAATCAAAACCCACCCTATCCCCTAAAATATTACCTATAAGCTGATTCCACTGTAGGTAAGGTAGTAAATCACTGTATGTATAGTGATGTAGAACAACATTTGTGGAATTACAGTAAATTACTAATAAACAAAATATATCATTATCTGTACTTCTGTTTATTATTAGATAAATCCAGTTAAAGCTTTACAAACTAAACAAGATACTCCACATTACATGGTACTGTCAGAAAACTTGTAAATTATACATGCAATGTCTGGATTGTATACATATATATAACCAAAAGAAAAATATATTATTTTCTTTATAGCATATTGCTAAAATTAAATGATATGTTGAGGTTTCCTGACTAGACAAGACTAACATTAATGTTAGACAGTAAGGCTGTGTCCCAAACAGCACCATCTGGAACATTATATACTGCACTACTGAAAGCACTTCTAATGATGGTGTATTTTTATTCATTCAATTATTATATATATTTTTTTTTTTAACGTATTGTGTGTAGTAGCAGTCTGCAGTTTGTGGTGTGGCCAGAGAGTAATGTAACTATGTTTCAGAGTGCTTTCTGACTAAAGTTAATATAAACGTTAGTTAACCCAAACCCTCCTAGTCTGTTACCATATTACCACATTATACTAAAGCTGTTTTACTGCAGTATATATTGTCATTGTTCCTATTCGTTGTCCTCACGTTTAAAGCAGGGGCGAGAGCTCGGGTCAGTGAAGCTGCTGACTGCAAGATATTTCTGAACAGGCATCTCAACACAAGCCTTAACAAAGTGAAAGACAATACAGTGCATGAATTGCGAAGGCTGCCAAAACATGCTTTTAAAATAAAAGTCTTTTAAACAGTTTCTGCTTTTCTGTGTTTAAATTTTTGGGTGGGACAAATCTACCTGTTTCTGATGTTGGGTGGGACACACCCCGCCATTGCCCCCGGTTCCTACGCCAATGGAGGAGCTACGAGAATGTGGGTTGTGATTGGCCAGCAATGAACCTTTTACCGAACCTAAGTGGTTTGAGGTGGTCTTGAGTATTGTAGTCCAGGACATCAGTAGAGGTGCCAGTTGTTGTAACAAACCTATGTTAGGCCTTCATAGTCTAGCAACTGTGTTTCATGTTTATTGAAAAATTGTGTATTTCTCAAAGAAGAATCTTTAAACCAAGTTGCCACTGAAGCTGGTATCAGCACTGGAGTAGTCAGCCAACACGGGACTCCGCCAACCAAATATCACTGGACATTTTCCCACATTGCATATACCAATAATACATTGCAGTTTTCTTTTATAGCTTATCATGATTAATATGTATGAGTCATTAAACACCATAACTATTACATAACTGAAGTTTCTGAGGTAAACTATGCCTGAAACAACTTCTCCTTCTCATTTACCTTCCTCGTTCTACACCCATATACTGAAGGCCTTCGCAAATTGTTATTAAATTGGCTTTACATGTTTTAGACAGCCACATTGGACCAGGGTGGCAGTGTAGAACAAATAGGACGTAGGCTCAAACATTTCTTTTGCGAGATCTTGTTTGACAGCAGTGATGTCAGTGAAAGCAGTGGGATCTGTTTAATCTGGGATTCAAAAAACACACACACCTTCCCTTGATCTGGTAATGTAGATGAGGACTTGAACCCTGGTCATGTTGATAGCACAACAACCTCCTAACCAGGTGAGCCACCACATGCTGGTAGTTGATAGGACCCAAGAGCCAAAGCTAGCAGGACTGAGAGCAGACAAAGTCTAATTGAAAACTGAAACTAAAACTCAGACTCAAGATTCAAACCTGAGCCGTTACATTTTTAAACCGGCGTTCTGCCACTGCGCTAGGGCCACGGTTAAGATAGGCCTCCAAAATAAAGATTATTAAACACACCCGATTTTGGTTTTGGCGGGAAAAGTACAAAGGACACCAGGGGAAAGCTGGCTCTCCCAAGAAGAAGGGCAAAATGGGAAAAAACTAAATTAAAATGTCTTTCCCAAAACAAAAACTAAACCAAAAGGTAAACAATGGAAAATAGACTGAAGTTCGTATTAAACTTTTCTTTTGGTTTTTGTTTCTTCTTTGCTTTCTCTTCTTTTTTTTTTTTTTTTTTTACTGGAGATACTTGAGGGATAAGGGAGACTTAACCCTCTACCGTTACCGGCTGTTTCAAGGACTCAAAATGAGACAAAGATCCAGCAACATGTCTCTGTGTCTCTGTGCTTATAAAGACCTGCCTTCAGGTGTTGGGCATCAGGTCTGATTGGCTCCAGAGGTCGCCTGTTGCCTCCCCCTGGTGGCTGGAGGTTGCCTAGCCCTGGAACCAGGCCTTACAGGTAAACATACATTACTACACCCCAACACCCCCTTCCTCTACCCCTCCTCCCCTACAAACTAATCTTTTAATAATTTTCAATATTCATTAAAACAGTGAATAGTGTCCCACACATCTCCACCTCCCCAACTAATGAATCCACACACAGTCAGCTCCAGCTCCGCCAGTGTGCCAAACTACTTATACAACTCTACATTCTGCTTTGTTTGGCTGTTTGAAGAGAGGAAGAGAGAGAGAGAGGGACAGAGCGAGAGAGTGAAAGAGTGGGAGATGGAGAGCGGGGGCAAGAGAGGGAGAGAATCAGAGAGAGTGAGATAGAAAGGTGGTGGAGAGAGCGGGAGAGAGAAAGATAGAAAGAGGGCGGGATACAGGGGGGACAAAGGAAGAGAGTGAGATGGAGAGAGGGAGAAAGACAGCTAGGGAAGAGATGGATAAAGAGAGGGCAGGATAGAGGAGAGAGAGTAAGAGAAGGGAGATGGGGAGAGAGAGGGGGAGACAGAGAATGAGATGGAGGGAGGGACAAAGACAAAGAGGGAAGAGATTGATAGAGGGCAGGATAGAGGGGGAGAGAATAAGAGAGGGAGAGGGAAGGAAAGATAGAGAGGGAGATAGAGAGAGGGAGAGGGAGGGAGAGACATAGAGAGTGAGACAGAGAAAGAGAAAGAGAGATGAATCCAGAGAGGGAGAAAGAGAAGGGGAGAGAGAGGGAGACACAGAGAGAACAGGATAGAGGGGGAGAGAATAGGAGAGGGAGAGAAGGAGATTGGAGAGGTGCTAAAGAGAGAGGGAGAGACAGAGTGTGTGTGTGTGTGTGAGAGAGAGAGAGAGAGAGAGAGAGAGAGAGAGAGAGAGAGAGAGAAAGAAAATGAGAAAGATAGATTGATACAGAGAGGGAGAAAGAGAAGGGGAGAGAGAAGGAGAGACAGAGAGGGAAGAGATAGAGGGGGAGAGAATAAGAGAGGGAGATGAGAGAGGTGGTAAAGAGAGAGGGAAAGACAGAGAGGGAGATAGAGTAGGAGAGACAGAAAGAATGAGATAGAGGGAGAGACAAAGAGTGAGAGAAAGAAGGAGAAAGAGAGAGAAATACAGAGAGGGAGAAAGAGGAGGGGGGAGAGGGAAAGACAGAGAGGGAGAAAGATAGAGTAAGAGAGAGAGAAAGAGAAGAAGAGGCAGAAAGAGTGAGATAGAGAAAGGTGGTGGAGAGAGGAGTGACAGAACGATTAAGATAGAGGGAGAGACAGCGAGTGAGAGAGAAGGAGAAAGAGAGAAAGACAGAGAGGAAGAAAGAGGAGAGAGACAGAGAGGGAGAAAGAGAGGAGGATAGATAGAGAGAGAGAGAGAAAGACAGAGAGGGAGAAAGAGGAGAGAGACAGAGAGGGGGAAAGAGAGGAGGATAGATAGAGAGAGAGAGAGAGAAAGACAGAGAGAGAGAAAGAGGAGAGAGAGAGTTGATATGCTTTTCCAGTTTGGTGCTATATATAAAAATATAAAAAACACACAACCAAAAATATATAAAACACACAACCACCATGTCATTGTCACTGCAGTGCTGGGAATGATCCATCTCCCTAATAATACCTGCTCTGTGGTGGTCCTCTGGGGGGTCCTGACTATTGAGGAGCAGGGTAAGTAAGTATACGGAGAAGAATAATCAGTCTGTAATTGTAGAACTTTTATAATATTTTCTATATTTAAGAGGACCAGGCATTGTTTCCAACACAGCTTCTTTTGCGTGACAAAGTGGTCACACCACGCTGCATTTGAGCTATGAGGACTTCTAATGCAGGCAGGCCATTACCGTCTCCCAGCACGTTTTAATGGAGCCGAATACTTTTCCTCAGGCCGTAGCGCACAAGGAAAAGCCAGCCGCGGCGGCAGCAGCAGCAGCAGCATCCCGTCTCATGCTAATGCACTAGGAAATGCGTTCCTTCCCCTAGAAAAACACAGCCTACATAATTTACGGCCCTCTGCAAGGCAAGCTTATGCAATAATGATGCTTCTCTTGTTTATTGAAAGCATTGCCTTTAATATTCTTCCACCGAAAGAAGAAGAAGCAGAAGAAAAAAAAAAACTCCAGAAGTAAGAGAGTGCTGGGCCTGTGTGTCTAAATGGAGCGTTTAAACTATTTTGTGTATGCATCTGTCGTCAGTCAAATGGGTTGTTTAAGAGAAAAGGCTTTCAGGAAATTCCCTATAGCGCAGGGAGAGACCTCCAGCGGACCGCCGCCAGGCCCTCAGACAGCACTGTTTACTCGCAGTGGAGATAAAGAACATTAATATGCTCTCTGAGCAGCTGAGTGTTTATTATTGTTACACTGGACAGGTTTTATTTTCGAATGGTGATGAAGTAAAGATCTCTCTCGCTTGCTCTTTCTCTGTTCCAGAGTTTCTCTGTTCTATTAAATGATGAGTCACCATCGCAAGGCTACAAGGAAGCGTGTCTGTTTACACAATGCCAATGAAAAGTTTGGGGGACACATTAATTGAATGTCAGTATAATTTTGTGATGTACTATTTTTTCTGTATATTTTGCTTGTGAATTATTATCTGAGTGAATGTAATATAGTAATCTCACGTAGAACCGATCCATAACAATCACAAACTGTCCTATAATTAAGACTTTCTAACTCATGGGTAACGACGGGGACTCAAAGACAGAGGTGAGATCCATATGCAGCTTGTTTATTCAATACACAATGAAAATACACTAGGCAAAGTCAGTGGCATAGCAGTGGGTTGAGGTCGGGTAGACATAAAATAATGACTTGGTGTCTGACAATGAAGAATTAAGATCTCATAATAACGAGGTGCCTAGTGGCCTGGCCTGGCTTGCCAAAACGCTGTGTATCGCATCAGGTGTCGATTAGGCCTGGACTGGCTTGGCTTGGCTTGGCCTGGCCGAAATGCTCTGTATTGCATCAGGTGTCAATTGGGCTTGGCTTGGCTTGGCTTGGCTTGGCTTGGCTTGGCTTGGCTTGGCTTGGCTTGGCTTGGCTTGGCTTGGCTTGGCTTGGCTTGGCTTGGCTTGGCATCAGGTATCGAGTATCAATACATCGTGCCATAGTAACTGTGTAAGGGGGTAATAAAGGGTGCCAGTGATGGGAAACCTCTGGTGGCAATAAGCAGGATTGCTTACATCATGATTTCTTAAAATACTTTGTCATTGTTATGACTTGCTATATCATAACTGAGGTACTGTCACATAATAACCATTAGTATCCTATAATCAAATCCTGTCTCATAGTTATGATGTATTGTCTCAGTATTAAGGCATGATATGATACTGAGATATAATCCTATGAAGCAAGTGTCTCTATATGGTCGTTTAGACTTAGTAACTCATAATTGACTTCCAGAGTTCTTTTGTTCTATTAAATGATGACTCACCATGGCAAGGCCACAAGGAAATGTGTCGGTTTACACAATGCCAATGAAAAGTTTGGGGGGGACACAGCTTTCTCGGAAGGGCTTGACTTGGCTCAACTTGGTTTGACTTGGCTTGACTTGGTTTAACCTGGCCTGGCCTGGCTTGGCTTGGCCTGGCCTAATGGCTCTGTATAGCATCAAGTGTTGATTGTCAATACATCGTGCCGTAGTAACTGTATGAGGGGGGAATAAAGGGTGCCAGTGATGGGGAACCTCTTGTAGCAATGAGGAGGATGGCTTACATTATGATTTCTTAAAATAATTTGTCATTGTTATGACTTACTATATCATATTTGAGATACCATCACATAGTAACCTATTAGTATCCTATTATCAAATGCTGGCTCATAGTTATGATGGCATGATATAATACTGACATATAATCCTATGAAGCAAGTGTCTCTATATGATCGTTTTGACTTAGTAGCTCATAATTGACTTAAAGGGTCATAGTTAATATTTACTGTATAATAATCATGCGCTGCTACTGATATCTCTTCATCATAACTAGACTAGGCATCTCATTATTATGAGCTCTTAAGTCTTCATTGTCAGACACCAGGTCATAATTATGACACTGAATCCTGAATACTGAATTATGAGAAACTATGCCATAATTTAGAGACGGTAAGTTGCACACTTCTGTTTGTGTCCTATAGTGTACATTTATGTATATGGTTTACTTTTATTTATTTCCTTCTTCCTTTTTTTTTATTATTATTCATTTATATTTATAATTATTAATATTTCAGATACTCTCTATTATCTTACTGTTTCATGCAGGCAGTTGTCAAAGCATTTCACCACTTAGTTGTATGACTTTGTATGTGACAAATAAACATTGATTTGATTTTATATAGGAATTTGAAACATCATGCATTTGTACCATTTTATTATTTGTAATATTATGTACTTTTATGAATAATGAACATCATTGCCATTATTAATGAATTACATTTTAGCAAATAGATCAATAATAAATGGATGTTTTAAAACATCACATGCTTAGAATCCCATTTATTCCCTAAGATGAAAGACTTATATTTTAATGTATTTATGATCATATCAGGGCGTATATACTACACTATGCTGAGTGCGTTTTCAACTGACGTTACACACTTATTATAAAATTAATGGATGTATTGATCAGGCGTTTCAAAGTTATTACGCAGTTCTAATGTAGCACTTCCATATTGAATATGCCTATAAATTCTTCATGTACATGTAGTTCATATAGGGAGTAAATAGTGGATCCCTTTCTCTGGACAATCTAATGAATCATAGTGATCAGGAGCACTAGCTACACTTGCTCAGAGGCGCAAGGCAAAGTCCCAGAGCAAAACACATCAACACACATACACACACACATAGAGAACACAGCGTTTATGGCAAATAAACACATTCGCTTCTTTTAGTGTTTTTCTAACTGTATTAATCATTTAACACATCTCAATGAAACCACTTAAGTTAGAGAATGTATTCCACATCAAATCATCCAGAAATCTTAAACCATTTGTCTTTTTAATGAAGGTACGCATACGGCATGTAGCAACACTCAGAGACTCCTGGCACTGTTCCATTTCTCAGCATGCATTTTGTCATTACCATGTTAAATTAAAGCCATTTGAAGACCATAGAAATTCATAGTAGGTGACATGTGGCTTAAAATGAACACTGACAAAAGCAGTCGAACACAAGCTGATGGTATTAAATCTCATATACATTCTATTTATTTACCATTGCGGTATTCGGTGGACGGTCTTATCCATGGCGACTCAAAATGTAAATGTACACAGGTAGGTGAAGGTAGTGTTACAGTTTACATGTACACAGGTAGGTGAAGGTAGTGTTACAGTTTACATGTACACAGGTAGGTGAAGGTAGTGTTACAGTTTACATGTACACATGTAGGTGAAGGTAGTGTTACAGTTTACCTGTACACAGGTAGGTGAAGGTAGTGTTACAGTTTACATGTACACAGGTAGGTGAAGGTAGTGTTACAGTTTACATGTACACAGGTAGGTGAAGGTAGTGTTACAGTTTACCTGTACACAGGTAGGTGAAGGTAGTGTTACAGTTTACCTGTACACAGGTAGGTGAAGGTAGTGTTACAGTTTACATGTACACAGGTAGGTGAATGTAGTGTTACAGTTTACATGTACACAGGTAGGTGAAGGTGGTGTTACAGCTTACATGTACACAGGTAGGTGAAGGTAGTGTTACAGTTTATATGTACACAGGTAGGTGAAGGTAGTGTTACAGTTTGCATGTACACAGGTAGGTGAAAGTAGTGTTACAGTTTGCATGTACACAGCTAGGGGAAGGTAAAGTTATTGGTGTAGTGTAGGGTGACTGCCCAGGTTGGGGATGGTGTATGGTGGGATGTGTAGTGAAACTTCAAACCTCATGGTTCTCAAACTGGTCACCTGGTACCCCCAGAAAGCCCACCTTACTCTGGCCTTGAGCAAGACGCCTAACCCCCAACTGGTTGGGTTAAATGAATTAAATGTGGTCAGATTCCTCTGTGTGCAATACAAATGACAGCTACTCCAAAGTCCTAATTTCTAAATACTTGGAGCACAAATCTGTACCATATGGTAAGAAGGGGGTCCCTGAGGACTGGTTTGAGAGCCACTCATTCAAGATATAGCAATTTTGGACCAGTTTTGGGCCACAATATTTGACAATATTTGCTTTTATTTGTCAATATTTGCTTTTAACCACAGTTTGAAAATGTCAAATCACTATGTAGGCAAAACATGCTTTTTAAAACCAGGAAAATCACTTTGACGAGCATGAAGCTGAGCGTTTCAGATTGCACCCAGTCTTAGCTATTTCATGAGGCTGACATACACTAACATAACACTTGCAGGTACAGGCTTAATTGCAATAGACCCACAAAAATCAAGGACTCCGAAAAGTTTCAAAAGATTGCAAGGACAGTGTTTTCCTTAGCGTAAACGCCTCGGCAGGTGACGGTTTCATACACTTCAGGTCTTTCCATGCTCAGACGAGCCATTCATGCCTTTTTCATTTGATCCTGATCCTGTGTAATTTCCAGCAGCGTGCTGCATCTGCGTCCAGCCAGTTCTGTGGATTACTGCCCTGGAAGGCCCGCAGCGAGGGAGCTGTCGCTTGGGCACAGCGCCACCGATCTGCGGGTGAAAACGTTGATTCGTCCTGAGCCTCTGCATTCGGACGCCAGGCTCCCTCTGTCATCAGTGCTTTAATTGAGACGGCCAGGTGCGAACAGCATGTAATCCGGTTTGTCAGTGCCTCCGTCTTTTTTTTTTTTTTTTCCTTTCTAATTTTACTCCTTTGACAAGCAATGTGGGACTGGAAATGAGGCTTTAGAGGAAAGAGAGAAAGACTGAGAGTAAGGTGGTGGTGGTGGTGAGGGGGGTAGTGGAAACAAGCTGGATTTTTTAGGGAAGAGACAAAACATTGGTGTGTATGAGAGAGCAACTGCGCGCTACATGAAAGGCATGTGTACACGTGCACCAGTCAGTATTCTTATCCCTCGGCAAGACTGTGAAGGTATTTGCCCTTTTGATCTGTTTACTCTATCTCCCCGGGTCCAGTCTCAAATGAAACAGCGGTTGCAGGCAGACACCGCGGCTAGCCGCCCCCCCCCTCCCCCTGTTCCTTTGAACGCTGGAGGTGGAAGACTCAGCCCACGGAGACCCCGTCTCTCCCAGACTTCCCCTAGGCTTTGTCCGCAATCCGCTTAGCTAAACAGCAGCACAATAGCCTGAGGCGAATAATGCACTATACATACGCTCCAAGAGAGGTGTGAGGGAATGACTGTTGTTGAGGCTATTCAGCGGGCACTGCTCGCCTGAGTCTCCAGCCTCGTTCAGAATAAACTCGCTGACGTGGACAATTTCAGATGTTATATAACACAAACATACTCCTAAGACAGATTCTATGTGGCAACCACCAACCTTGTTTGTGCAGCTAACTAGCTAGCTAACAGCTAGCTTGACTGACTAATAAAACAGTACCAATGTCCATGTTTCATTTTTCATGCTAATACTAAACTCAGCGACTAGCAATGAGAGGGATATTCGAATTAATGTAATCTGCTTAGTTGGCTTGCTAGCCTAGCCAACTTGCTAACATCTCCCAATATTAAAAAACAAATAGCTGCTGCAGGTAAGATGACTCTCACTTTGCTAGTTGCTGATACTGAGTTCAGTATTGTCATTGGAATTAAAGTTAATGTTGAAACTAACCATCAGTCAGTCTAGTAAACTTTAAGCTAACAAGCTCGCTGCAGGAGCATGTTTAGCAGTTGGGGGCTCACTGCTAAATAGAATTCTGGTTGATTGCTACTGATATATGTAGAAGACACAGGTTTAGGTCTAATGTCTCTTATAATTTAAATGAGCAATCGCTTTACAATTGTAGTCTGACTAGCTAGTTAAATCTAATGACTAATAGTTAGGTCACTTCATCCTTTCACTTTTCCAATCATTTTTAAGTAAAAAAGAAATAAAAGCACTTCCATTGCTCCAGCCAGGCCAACCAAAAACTTTAGCCAAAAGCAGACTGTAAGTTGTTTATAGACGTCTTTAAGAATCTCTGAATATCTTCACAGAATCTGTTAGTAGCTTTTGCAACTAAACTACAACATCACAGCATGACCAAAGTTTGCTAATTTAAGAACCAGGACTTCTGAAACAGTATGTTAGAGTTAATTATGGTCATGAATGGTGACAACCAAAGACTTCATTTGATCAGAAGAACCTTACACAACTATAAAACGTGATGGTCTAATATTCAGGGCCTTCACTGACTATGAATCTGTCAAAAAGATGATGCTAAGGAAGATATTGATCCCAAACATAGAAGTAAAACATCAAGGAATAGAATAAAAGGAAAAAATAAGAATTGGATTTTTCAACAGGCTGTCAATGCAGAAGCTGAAATATATCTGTATAAAAAGTGGGCAAACTTTTATTTTGTGTCTGTTGTGTAGAACCTACACAAAATTGTTTCTGCCAAAGGATGCAGTACAAATTCATAAAACCAGGACTTTTATAATAGAAAAATTCTATAATGTTTTGCTGATACTGTTATACCCACATTCGTCAAATGATTTTATACTTCCAAACAATGTCATTTGGGCATCAATTGGGTTCAATAAATAGTTATACTGTTGTTAAACTTTGACCTGGCTGACAGTTTTGGTGTGGCCACTTGTTCATCAGGTTCTAAATATCAGGCAGTAAATATTTGTGACAGTCACAACAATTACCAAGTTCTATGTACTAGAAAGGACTAGTACTGTTTACATGTGTTATTATTCTTATTAATCTTATTATATTTCTATTATCTTTGAATAATCAGTGGTTACCAACCCCTTTTCTGGAGATCTACCTTTCTGTTGAGTCTAGTTCCAAACACAATCTACCACAACTCCTTGATTAGCTGCATCACATGCCCTATGGTTAAGTTAATTGTGAGGGACAGTTTGAAGCTAAGTTCTGAAGGAAAGAAGATCTTCATGACCAGGGTCGGAGACCACTGGAATGGGCAATGTCACCTAGCTGAAGGTGACAATGTATGGTATGCAAAGCCAGCTGCTTGTAATGCATCTGGTTGGCTGGCATCGCTGTAAGTGATGGGAAGAAGGAGGGCGGCCATTCTGTCCACTTAGAAACCTTGAGGCAAATGATGGTTTCTTGATTATGCAATAACGTTACAGGATCACTGGGAAAGGCCCCGTATTCTGCTCAAGCACTCTCTGGGATGAAAGAGAATTCACAGACGCTTCTATGACTGCAGATTGGCTAGCCCTGGAAGATGCATGCACTCTGACATCAACAGTGTCAAGAGCTCCTTTTATGAAATGCTGGGGTTCCTAAAAATTTCTTTTAGCATTTTACGGTTTGCTCTTGGGTTAAATGTGCTGAGGCAGCCTAGCCTGGACAAATTGGCTGTGATTTTAAATCTTCTCTTCTTGTAGATGATCTTCCTGACAGTTGAATGATTGATTTCCAATATTTTGGATATCTTCCTAAACCCCTTTCCCAGACTCCTAGGCATCTACAACCTTCATTCTGAATTCCTCAGAGAGCTCTTTTGATCTAGATACTGATATCATACTCCAGTAACAGAGAGCAAACAGGGCTAAGGTTTAAATAAGACTAGTTCTTCTAAGACACTCTAACAAGATTTTAATCATAAGTATCTCGTGCACCAAATTTCTGTTTGACATACTGAAGATTTACAGGGTTGTACTTACTTGTTCTACATAAAAACGTATACCTGGGTATTTCAATGACAGTGCTGCTTAAAAGTTTGTGAACCCTTTAGAATACCATTAAGAGCTAAAACAATGTTATTTTCACACAAGTCCATTAAGAAAATAAAGAGAGCTCAATTAGACAAATGAGATACAAATATTATACTTAATCTTTTATTTTTTTGAGGAACATTCAATATTCAATATTGCATATCTTTTTTACGGTAGAGAGATGAGCAGGCAGGATGCAGGTGCAAGCCGGTTGGCTGTTTATTAAGAAACAAAACACAAAACTCTATCAAGATAACAAAAGAAAACAAGAAACAAGTAACACTGACTTAGTGGTACATCTATAAAAGAAAACAATGACAGGGTTACCAAGAATCTAACAAACAGGTAACAGGCAACTAGGGTTTTACTGACATAAGCTAAGACAAGACACCAAGCATAGACTAAGCAGACAACCAGGGATATATACAGGAATTAATAATAAACACCTGGGGCTAACAAGAGGAAGACAACACGGAACAGGTGAGGGGTGGAGACAGAGGGCGGAGACAAGGAGCACATGACAAAAACAAACTGAACCACATGGCATTGACAGGACAAGATAAACAAAAACAGACAGGCACGAGACAGGGCATGCTGTGACAATCTGTGTGGCAAATGTATTTGATGTGACTCATTTTTGCAACAAGACTGCAACTAAACATTTCAACTGTTGATCAGTTCGACGCACCGGCTTGGAGAAATTTTAGCTCGTTCTTCTGTACAGAACATGTTTGTGAGTTTACTCAGTCTTTTCATAACATTTCTATAGGGCTAAGATAAGAACTTTAACTACTTGATTCCAAAACATTAACCTTGTTCTTCTTTAGCCATTCTTTACATATTAACCGTAGGGTCTCACTGCTTGACCCATGTTCTCTTGAGATTCAGTTGATAGACGGTTGTCTTGGTATTGTGCTGGTATAATTTAGAGTATACTACCACCACCATGTTTCACTGTGTAGCATGAAAGTAATGGACAGATGCTCGCAAATGTAAAATGAAAATGATTTACTGAGGGTAGTTGGTATAATCAGTTCACAACCAGACACAAGCGCAACACAGATCAACAATGAACTGAACAAAAAGGGACGTATACTCATATACAGGCACGGGTTCCAACCAAAGATCAATAAGCAACCAAACCAAAAAAAAGGGCTAAGCAAAGACAGAAACGGGGACATACGCCAAAGGTAGGCACATGGGATATTACAGCAACCAATACTAGAAGGACATAGCAGGTAACGCGAAACTGAGAGCAGAAAACGGGTCATACACGGGAAATCAGAAAACAAAGAAACGCTTAGCAAGGCACAAGGAAACATGGAACAAGACTTCGCGAAGAAGGAGTCCAAACGCCAAGCTTAAATAATCAGAGCAGCAGCCAATATTCAGGTGAACCTGATCTACGGTGATCAGCTGACCGAGAGTCCGGAGTCACGTGATTAACAGAGGCCTGCTGTGAATTGGAGTTCGTGAGTGGATGTATGGACTCCCGTGCTGCAGCGTTAGCGCTCGATGTGACACACAGATGAAATTATGAGATTAATAGTCTTTCTTCTTTAGCATTCTGGTTTATCCACCTGATCTTTAACAAACTGCAGACTACCAACCCCAGCATGCAGTAATCAATGTTAGACAACAAAGGGAGCAAACACAGAGGTATAAGCACAGAGGTATAAGACTGGGAACACCTGGGACCGGGAGGAGACACAAACCAGGAGCAGGTGATGGGTGTTACAATAGGAGGTAGAGACATGGAGGGGCAAACTACCAGAACAAGCAATAGCACATGGTACAATGATGCAAGACTGACAACAAGGGCAGACAACAGACAGTAGAAGGTAGAGCGTGACAGTTGCTCAGTGTTCTCTTGAGGCTGGACTCATTAACATTACCTTTAGAGGCCTTTGGTTGCTAAGCAGTCACCCCACATTTCTTTTATGACCTCGCAGACTATTAGTTGCCTTGTTCTTGGAGTGATCTTAGATGGTGGACCACTTCTGGGAAGGGTAACAGTGGTCTTGGATGTTCTTTGTTTGACTACAGCCTGTCTGGCTATAAAGTCCAATCACTTTAGAGATGTTTTTGTAAGCCTTTTTCGTTTGAACATCAAAAACAGAGGTCCTTAGACATCTTCTTTGTTCATGACACAATAAACTTGAAGATCTGACTGATAGCTTCCTTCCTAACCTCTGTTGCGACCCCCACCTGACTGTCCAGCCATTAATTGAAAATGCCTGACTCTAACCTAATCCCATTTACATAGGGTGTGTCTCAAAACCTAGTAATATATATATATATATATATATATATATATATATATATATATATATATATATATATATATATATATATATATATATATATATTAACGCTAATATAACATAAACAGTGTTACTTGTCCTCGCTTTCTTTCTGAAATGGCAGCCGTGTAACTAAAGCACCAGTAACCACTCACTTCACTAGCATGTCCAAAAACTAACAAACTACTCCATTAGCACTCAACAATTTCAACAGTTATGTACTTTACTATCAAGAAAAGAACTGTACTAACAGATAAATGAGCTTGAAAGCACCTTTTTTAATTAATTTTCCCATCTGAAAAGGAAGAAACATCAGCAGGGAATTCGCAACCAAAGCTCTCTTCCGAACGTGCATTCAATAAGTGAAGAGGAAGAGAGTTGGCTGCTCGCTGGACTGCCTGTTACTCCCCCTACTGGTGATCCCTGATATTGCCGCCCAGATAACTATTGACATTTCAGCCGTTGTCACAACACTTCAAATGTTTTAAATGTCCACTGTTAATTTTAACCTCTTACATAGGCTGTCCCAATTCTTAGATACCTTAAACATGCTGTCTACTGAGGCAACATATCTTTACCTGATTTTAAGGAAGCATCAAGCAGTTCCGCAGCTGCTAAGACAATCCCATGATGCAACAAAGTCAAAGCAAATATGTGAAATACACATATTTCAAAGGCTGTACCGGCTTCTTCACACGACTGTATCCACCAACCCCAGGTGCTATGAGTTGAGCAGCAGTAATACTGGAAGTGAGCTGTAATGTGAATGCAAATATCGATCCAGTCTCAGGCCCTTTTCTATGTAGCGGTCAAGCAAAAGCTGGTCTATTGTAGCATTAATACTGTAAGGCCAGTGGTCAGTAATGAAAGCAAAGAGACGGTGGAGTGGAGCTCAGGTGAGGGCTGAACTCTGAAGCTCGCTGTGAAGGACGTTCTGGCCTTTTCACCCCCACCATTGTGTCTATTGTCGTGAATGATGGAGTGTGTTTTCACTCGTCAGACCACTTTAGCTCCAAGCGTCCCCCAGGTGTGGAGGCTACATGTACGTGGATACGTGTCAGTGAGACAGACCCCCTCACTGCGTGGCTTTGTTTAGCTCCTTAACGCTCCAGACCGCTCCGCTCTACTCCGCTGTCTCGATGCTCCCCGTTTGCGTCCTGAAGGGTCGCTTCATTGTCAGGGCAGCCTTGAAATTCAAATGGAGGGCAGTGGGGAGAGAGGGGGCCGCGCAAGATAAATAGGTCCTTCAGCATGTCTAGAGAAACTGCTGGTGAATGAGCAACCTGTCCGAGTACAAAGCGATGAGTGGAGGCAAAGGAGAACATGGGAGGGAGAGAAACACAGAGAGAGAGAGAGAGAGAGAGAGAGAGAGAGAGAGAGAGAGGGAATGAGAACAAGACTGCACCTGCTACTATATCTTCAGTGACAACACCACGGCTCCCTCCACGGAGGTCTTTTGTTACTGAGAGGAAATTAAGTCCTCAGAGAAGAAGTGTAGATGGGGAGGGGCAGAGAAAGGAGAGAGAGAGAAAGAGAGGGGAAAAAATAAGCAAGATAAAGAGATAAAATAGAAATATTAGAGAAAAAGGGAGAGAACGAGAGGGAGATGGACATGAGGAAGGAGAAATGAGCTAAACAGAGAGAGAAAAAGGAAGAGAAAAAAGAGATAGAGGATGGAATGAAAAGGAAAGCTAGGAAAAAAGAAAATAAGCAAAAAGATATAAATAGAAAAAGAGCAGTAAAGAGACAAAGATAGAGAGACAAATAAGAAATGGATAAGGAAAGAAGATAAAAAGTACAAGAAAAATGGAGAGCAGTGCTAGAAAGAGAGAGAATGAGAGAGAGAGAAATAAGCATAAAGCAGAGATAAAAAGGAAGGAAAGATAGAAGGAAGGAGATGGAGAGAAACTTATAAGAGAAATAAGAGAAATAAAGAACCAATGAACATTAAGCAGGCACAAGGAGAAAGAAAATGAGAAATAGAAAGGAGAAAGGAAGAGGTAGAAACAGGAGTGAGCAAGGTAAAAATGAAGAGCAGAGCTAGAAAGAAAAACAAAGAAGGGGGAGAGAAAAAAACACAATGGGGAAACAAATGAAGAGTGAGCGAAAGAGAATAAGCAGGAGAAAGGCAAAGAAAGAGAGAAAAATAAAAGAAGCAAGAGAGAGACAGAGAAAGAGAAAAAACATCAAGGGAAGGAAGCGAGAAGAAAGAGGAGGAGAGAAAGTGAGTGAAAGAAAATAAAAGCATGAAGGGTAAACAGAAACAGATAATGAGAAAGAACAGAAGAAGAAAGAGAAAGAGGAGAGAAAATGAGAGAGAAAGACTTAGAAATGAGGGAGTGAAAGACAGAAACAGAGAGAGAGAGAGACAGAGAGAGAGAGAGAGAATTAGAACGTGAGGAAAGAGAGACAGAAACGGAAAGAGAGAGAGAGTGAGTGAATAAATTAGAAAGGTGGGAGCAAGAGACAGAAACAGAGAGATAATTAAAAAGGTACAGAAAGACCACAGGAGAGAGAGAGAAAGACCGTATTAAAAAGGTAGGAATGATAGGCATAGAAACAGAGAGAGAAAGAGAGAGATAGATAGAGAAAGAGAGAGAGAAAGATAATTAGAAAGGTGGGAGAGAGACATACAAACAGAGAGAGAGAGAGAGAATTAGAAAGGTGGGAGAGAGAGACATACAAACAAAGAGAGAGAGAGAGAGAGAGAGAGAGAGAGAGAGAATTAGAAAGGTGGAAGTGAGAGACATAGAAACAGAAAGACAACGGGAGAGAGAGAGAAAGACCGTATTAAAAAGGTGGGAATTATAGGCATAAAAACAGAGAGAGAAAGAGAGAGATAGAGAGAGAGAGAGAGAGAGAATTAGAAAGGTGGGAGAGAGAGACATACAAACAGAGAGAGAGAGAGAGAGAATTAGAAAGGTGGGAGAGAGAGACATACAAACAGAGAGAGAGAGAATTAGAAAGGTGGAAGTGAGAGACATAGAAACAGCAAGACCACGGGAGAGAGAGAGAAAGACCGTATTAAAAAGGTGGGAATGATAGGCATAGAAACAGAGAGAGAAAGAGAGAGATAGAGAGAGAGAGAGAGAGAGAGAGAGAAAGAGAATTAGAAAGGTGAGAGAGAGAGACAAGCAAACAGAGAGAATTAGAGTCTGATTGTAAAGGAATGCTGGAAGCTCGTCTGTCCCTCTTCACCTGGTACAGAAAACATCAGCTGTGTGTTTACGCGGGTGTGCGTGTTCCGCTCAGGCAGCCATGCTTTCTCCTGCTCGCCGCTGAATTTCCCAGTGTGTGAAAATGGCAGAGCATAATGAGTTTTTTAATTAAGTCCCCTGCTTTATCATGTTTTACAAAGAGGAGTTGTGCGAGCTGCCGCTGACGCGCTCTTAATAAATTGT
This sequence comes from Megaleporinus macrocephalus, assembly GCA_021613375.1. NCBI lineage: Eukaryota > Metazoa > Chordata > Actinopteri > Characiformes > Anostomidae > Megaleporinus > Megaleporinus macrocephalus. The sequence goes on from CM038711.1 coordinate 12,039,009, forward strand.
TTTGGGGGGTAACTCTGCGCAGAAGCGAGCTGATAAAGTTTTAATGCGTAATGTGTGCTGAAATATGGGCCCTTTCATTGTATTGACTATTTGCCGCCTCGCGTGCGCTCCCGAGCCCTCCCCTCCTCCTCATCCCTCTTTCCTAAAAGAAAGAGAGGGAGAGGAAAAAAAATTCATTATTGATGTCGGAGCATTTGTTATTGTATTAGGCCCGGTTTGTCACACCAGTAAAACAGAGCAGTCTTTCTTGCGCGCAGTGGAGCGGACAGCGAGGCTCCTAATGGAATAAGGGAGTATTGAGTAGCGCTGCGTGTCCTTGGGGCGACGCGCTTTTAATGCAGGAGAACATTTCCGAGACAGTGTGTGGAGTTGGAGGAGGAGCCTGCTCGCCTGATTCGGAAAGCCTAAGACGTTTGAGGGATGTCTGAGAAGCTCCTCATCTTGCGTGACAGCACTCGGTTCATTCAACATTAGCATTGATTATGCAATAATGGATTTTATGGCCAAAAGTATGTGGACATGTAACATTATATACAAACAAAATACACTGTCAGTATCTTATTGGACAATATCAGGAGTTGCGATGATACGTTCTTTCGAATGGCTCTTTGTTTAGAACGAAGGAAGCTGAGTTGTTTGTAGACTGCCTGCCATAAATCCAGTCCACTAGTCACAGAAACAGTGAGAACAACAGGGTGACAAGAGATAGATGTTATGTTATGGTCCCAAAAGGCAGAAGGAGCAGGACTTGTCGTGTTATGTTCCTTAAAGGCAGACTGTGTATATATGTTACACTGTGTTCCCTAAAGGCCGAATGTGCAGCATTTTTCCTGTTGTGTTAGTTAAAGGCAGAATAAGCAGGATTTACAGAGTTACATTCCTTAAAGGCAGAATAAGCAGGATTTACATAGTTACATTCCTTAAAGGCAGAATAAGCAGGATTTATAGAGTTACGTTCCTTAAAGGCAGAATAAGCAGGATTTACAGAGTTACATTCCTTAAAGGCAGAATAAGCAGGATTTACAGAGTAACGTTCCTTAAAGGCAGAATAAGCAGGATTTATGGAGTTACATTCCTTAAAGGCAGAATAAGCAGGATTTACAGAGTAACGTTCCTTAAAGGCAGAATAAGCAGGATTTACAGAGTTACATTCCTTAAAGGCAGAATAAGCAGGATTTACAGAGTTACGTTCCTTAAAGGCAGAATAAGCAGGATTTATTGAGTTACGTTTCTTAAAGGCAGAATAAGCAGGATTTATAGAGTTATGTTCCTTAAAGGTAAAATAAGCAGGATTTACAGAATTTCGTTCCTTAAAGGCAGAATAAGCAGGATTTATAGAGTTACGTTCCTTAAAGGCAGAATAAGCAGAATTTATAGAGTTACGTTCCTTAAAGGCAGAATAAGCAGGATTTATAGAGTTACGTTTCTTAAAGGCAGAATAAGCAGAATTTATAGAGTTATGTTCCTTAAAGGCAGAATAAGCAGGATTTATAGAGTTACGTTTCTTAAAGGCAGAATAAGCAGGATTTATAGAATTACGTTTCTTAAAGGCAGAATAAATAGTTTTTGTCTTGTTATGGTTCTTAAAGGTAGCACAACTAGGATTTGTCAAGTTACATTCTTTAAAGGTAGAATAAGCAGGATTTTATGTTCCTTAAAGGCAGAATTATTAGAATTGTTGCATTATGTTTCTTAAAGGCAGAATAAGCAGGATTTTTTTTCAGTTTTTTTCCTTAAAGGCAGAATGGAATGGATAGAATTGTTGTATAGTGTTCCTTAAAGGCAGAATGAATAGAATTTGTTCTGATATGTTCCTTAAAGGCAGAATAAGCAGGATTTATAGAGTTACGTTCCTTAAAGGCAGAATAAGCAGGATTTACAGAGTTACATTCCTTAAAGGCAGAATAAGCAGGATTTACAGAGTAACGTTCCTTAAAGGCAGAATAAGCAGGATTTATGGAGTTACATTCCTTAAAGGCAGAATAAGCAGGATTTACAGAGTGACGTTCCTTAAAGGCAGAATAAGCAGGATTTACAGAGTTACATTCCTTAAAGGCAGAATAAGCAGGATTTACAGAGTTACATTCCTTAAAGGCAGAATAAGCAGGATTTACAGAGTTACGTTCCTTAAAGGCAGAATAAGCAGGATTTATTGAGTTACGTTTCTTAAAGGCAGAATAAGCAGGATTTATAGAGTTATGTTCCTTAAAGGTATAATAAGCAGGATTTACAGAATTACGTTCCTTAAAGGCAGAATAAGCAGGATTTATAGAGTTACGTTCCTTAAAGTCAGAATAAGCAGAATTTATAGAGTTACGTTCCTTAAAGGCAGAATAAGCAGGATTTATAGAGTTACGTTTCTTAAAGGCAGAATAAGCAGAATTTATAGAGTTATGTTCCTTAAAGGCAGAATAAGCAGGATTTATAGAGTTACGTTTCTTAAAGGCAGAATAAGCAGGATTTATAGAGTTACGTTTCTTAAAGGCAGAATAAATAGTTTTTGTCTTGTTATGGTTCTTAAAGGTAGCACAACTAGGATTTGTCAAGTTACATTCTTTAAAGGTAGAATAAGCAGGATTTTATGTTCCTTAAAGGCAGAATTATTAGAATTGTTGCATTATGTTTCTTAAAGGCAGAATAAGCAGGATTTTTTTTTCAGTTTTTTTCCTTAAAGGCAGAATGGAATGGATAGAATTGTTGTATAGTGTTCCTTAAAGGCAGAATGAATAGAATTTGTTCTGATATGTTCCTTAAAGGCAGAATAAGCAGGATTTATAGAGTTACGTTCCTTAAAGGCAGAATAAGCAGGATTTATAGAGTTACGTTCCTTAAAGGCAGAATAAGCAGGATTTATAGAGTTACGTTCCTTAAAGGCATAATAAGCAGGATTTATAGAGTTACGTTCCTTAAAGGCAGAATAAGCAGGATTTGTTGTGTTATGTTCCTCAAAGGGATGAATGGATAAAATTGTTGTATCGTAATACTTAAAGGCTGAATGAACAGAATTTGTTTTGATATGTTCCTTAAAGGCAGAATGAGAAAAACGTGTGGTGTTATGGTCCTTAAAGTTAGAACAGGCAGAAATTGATGTGTTAGGCTACTTAAAGGCAGAATGAGCAGCATTTCTCATGTTATGTTCCTTAAAGGCAGAATGAGCAAAATTTGTTGCGTTATGTTGCTTAGAGGCAGAATAAGCAGGATTTTTTGTGTTATGTTCCTTAAGGGCAGAATTATTAGAATTGTTGTATTATGTTTCTTAAAGGCAGAATAAGCAGGATTTGTTCAGTTTTGTTCCTTAAAGGCAGAATGGGCAGAATTTGACATGTTATGTTCCTTAAAGGCAGACTGAGCAAGATTTGTTGTAAAAGCTTCCTTAAAGGCAGAATGAACAGGATTTGTTCTGTTATGTACCTTGAAAGCATAATCAGCAGAATTTGTCATGTTGTGCTATTTAAAAGCAGACTGAGTAGAATTATTGAATTGTGGTTCTTAAAGACAGAATGGACAGCATTTGTAGTGTTATGTTCCTTAAAGGCAGAATGAGTAGAATTTGACCTGCTATGTTCCTTAAAGGCATAATGAGCAAGATTTGCCACGTTTTGTTCCTTAAAAGCACCATTCAAAGCCGGAGAGAGAACACAGAGTTGGAGCTAGAGAGTGAATGAATAGAGAGAGTTGCGTTAGCAAGGACAAAGCAGTGGATCAGAGATAGAAAACTTATTTTACTTCATTTGATTTTTATCCTCTCAGGACATTAAACACTCTCCAAATATCTTCTCTTCAGTTGCTGCAGTTTATTGCTCAACAACACATCATTGTGTGGAAAGTGATGCTTTCTGTTGCTTTCTATGCCTCTCTGTACTGATATTGCACCGAAACCCATCTATTGGACAACCCCATTACAAAAACATGAGCATTAACATGGAGCTGGCCCATCTTTGTGTAAATGATAGACTATTGTCTTCTGGATTGGGAATTTGTGTCCATTGGGTCAAAAGAGCATTCGCGAGGTCAGGCATTGATGTTGGTCGAGAAGGCCTGGCTCACGATCGACGTTCCAGTTCATCAGTTCATTGAGGTCATGGCTCTGTGCAAGCCACTGGAGTTACTCAGCACCAAACTCAAATGCCCAATTCTTCAGTTCTTGCCCAATCTGCAGCAACAAAGTTGGAAGCATGTCATTGTCTGAAATGTCTTTGCAAGCTGTTGCATTAACATCACCCTTGACTGAAGCTCAAACCCTGAAAAGCAGCTCTGGATCATTATCGCTTTGCTGTTGAACGTAGGTAATGTTCTCCTGGCATCTGCCAAACCCAGACTCATCCATCCAACTGCCAGATGCATGATTCTCCAGCCGATAGCACTTGTGTATATTGATCTTAGGCAGTGCAGCTGCTTGGCCATGGAAACTCTATTCATGAAGCTCCCAGTGCACAGTTAATGTGCCGGTACTGCTTCCATCTCTTATTAAGTGATGCACCAGAGGATTTGCATGATCTTCTGCTTCATAGCTGAGCTCTTGCTGCTCATAGTCTCTTCCAATTCACAACAACAGCACTTGCAGTTGACCGGGACAGATGTAGCAGGACAAAGATTCCCAAAAAACTGGCTTGTGACAAGTCGCTGAGTCGTTGTTGCCATCACACTGAAGAGGGAGACTAGTTTAGAGTAAAAGCTTTTATTCTTAGGACTGCAGTACCAATGTTTTCTGAGCTCTTAAGCCCTGGTCTCAATCATGTCTTAGCTGCATTGTCTTTTATAGGCCTGCCTTCCTGCTCCTTCTGGCCCTTGTGGCACACCTGGCCAGGTCATTATCTCCTGGGCTTGGGTCTTGTTCTCGAATAGAAGTTCTTAAGATAACATTGCAGGGTCTTGTTCTCGGGCCTGAAGTTGCCTGCCATAAAACCCCAAATGACGGGGGTCTCAATGGCCCTGACATTCCCGCAAGCTCTGCAACATTCATCTGTCTCACATTCACTTCAAATGCTATGGGATATATAAAGCATTCACAACAGGTTCAACCACCACTTAGCAATGGGTGTGGCTGAAAGGAATGTCCACATACATTTGGCCATATAGTGTATTGTACCAAGTTGATTGCAGTTGTTTATTGCATTGTAACTTGTAGCTAATGTACTGGCTTGTGGATACAGTATTAGGTGGACTCCCAATGAAACAGCAGTACTCAAACTGGTGCTCAGAGACAAAAACAGATACAAATCCACAGACCCACCTCAGGACGAGACCTGAGAAAAACATTCAATAACCAAATGCCTTACCAGTACAGCCCAAAACTCCTCCCAATGCAGCACATCACTGGGCACGTGATTAGTGTCTGTGAGGAAGATAATCATGGAGGACGCACATGGTTGCATTCAGGGACGAAAGATACTAGTCGATAACAATATGGACAGAAACTGCTGTGCAAAACAAACCAATAAATCAACTTATTTGCCTATCCAGTGTTAATACCTGTGGCTAAAATCTCAAAAGGATACTTAGCCAATGAAGTGACCAGGTGTAAAGGTGGTCAATAAGGACAGTAAGTGTGCCAATGCTTGGTTAAAACTATAATAAAGTAATACGTAATAAGTTTGTTTTACGAATAAAAAAAAGGGTCTTTGCATTTTGTGAGATGGTTAGATGGGAACAGAACATGGATTTGGAAAACTTCAACACAAGGGCACCATGTTTTAATTAAGCACCCCACTGATTCTTCAAGGTTTCTGCACAATTCAATTGCTGAGATTGACACAAAACAGTTCACTATACTGAAATGTTTTACATCTTTTTTGTATGGCATTTAGCAGACACTCTTACCCAGAGCGACTAAGTGCTTTGTGTTTGGTAGGAGTATGTATATCTAGCTAGTTCAAACAGGTTTAAGTCCAAACTACCCTTGAGCTCAAACATATAGTCTTCTGTTTCATAGCTGAGCTCTTGCTCTTTTCACTTACAGTTGACCGGGACAGATGTAGCAGGACAACGATTCCCAAAAACTCGTGACTATGGCTGTGCCAAGTCACTGAGCTCTTTGGTACAACCACAATTAGCAATGGGTATGGCTAAAAGGGGTGTTGTTATACTTTTGGCCATATAGTGTATCCACTATACAATTGTATCCAATTGATTGCAGTTGTTTATTGCAGTGTAACTTGTAGCTAGTGTACAGGTGAACAGAGAAACAAGGGCCAGTGCTGGTACCCAGAAAGAACACAACAAAGTACAGGGTTACTTACAGTATAAGTATGATATCTATGAATACTTAGCAAGAAAAAAATACCTAGAAAGAAGAGAATAAAGTACAGGGTTACATGCAGTATAAGTGTGATATCTAGGAATACCCAGCAAGACATAAATACCTAGAAAGAAGAGAATAAAGTACAGGGTTACATACAGTATAAATTTGATTTCTAGGAAAACCTAGCAAAACAGAGATATAAAGAAAGAAGACAATAAAGTACACGGTTATATACAGTATAATTATAATATCTAGGAATACCTAGCAAGACAGAAATACCTAGAAAGAATATAATCAAAGTACATAAAGTTACATACAGTATAAGTGCAATATCTAGGAATACCTAGCAAGACAAAAATACCTAGAAAGAAGAGAATAAAGTACAGGGTTACATACAGTATAAGTGTGATATCTATGAATACCTAGCAGGAGAGAAATACATAGAAAGAAGAGAATAAAGTACAGGGTTACATACAGTATAAGTACAATATCTAGGAATACCCAGCAAGACAGAAATACCTAGAAAGAAGAGAATAAAGTAAAGGGTTACATACAGCATAAGTGTGATATCTCTGAATACCTAGCAATACAAAAATACCTAGAAAGAAGAGAATAAAGTACAGGGTTACATACAGTATAAATGTGATATCTATGAATACCTAGCAGGAGAGAAATACCTAGAAAGAAGAGAATAAAGTACAGGGTTACATACAGTATAAATTTGATTTCTAGGAAAACCTAGCAAAACAGAGATATAAAGAAAGAAGACAATAAAGTACACGGTTATATACAGTATAATTATAATATCTAGGAATACCTAGCAAGACAGAAATACCTAGAAAGAATATAATCAAAGTACATAAAGTTACATACAGTATAAGTGCAATATCTAGGAATACCTAGCAAGACAAAAATACCTAGAAAGAAGAGAATAAAGTACAGGGTTACATACAGTATAAGTGTGATATCTATGAATACCTAGCAGGAGAGAAATACATAGAAAGAAGAGAATAAAGTACAGGGTAACATACAGTATAAGTGTGATATCTATGAATACCTAGCAGGAGAGAAATACATAGAAAGAAGAGAATAAAGTACAGGGTTACATACAGTATAAGTACAATATCTAGGAATACCCAGCAAGACAGAAATACCTAGAAAGAAAAGAATAAAGTAAAGGGTTACATACAGCATAAGTGTGATATCTCTGAATACCTAGCAATACAAAAATACCTAGAAAGAAGAGAATAAAGTACAGGGTTACATACAGTATAAATGTGATATCTATGAATACCTAGCAGGAGAGAAATACCTAGAAAGAAGAGAATAAAGTACAGGGTTACATACAGTATAAATTTGATTTCTAGGAAAACCTAGCAAAACAGAGATATAAAGAAAGAAGACAATAAAGTACACGGTTATATACAGTATAATTATAATATCTAGGAATACCTAGCAAGACAGAAATACCTAGAAAGAATATAATCAAAGTACATAAAGTTACATACAGTATAAGTGCAATATCTAGGAATACCTAGCAAGACAAAAATACCTAGAAAGAAGAGAATAAAGTACAGGGTTACATACAGTATAAGTGTGATATCTATGAATACCTAGCAGGAGAGAAATACATAGAAAGAAGAGAATAAAGTACAGGGTTACATACAGTATAAATGTGATATCTATGAATACCTAGCAGGAGAGAAATACATAGAAAGAAGAGAATAAAGTACAGGGTAACATACAGTATAAGTACAATATCTAGGAATACCTAGCAAGACAGAAATACCTAGAAAGAAAAGAATAAAGTAAAGGGTTACATACAGCATAAGTGTGATATCTATGAATACCTAGCAAGACAAAAATACCTAGAAAGTAGATAATAAAGTACAGGGTTACATACAGTATAAGTGTGATATCTAGGAATACATAGCAAGAGAGAAATACCTAGAAAGAAGAGAATAAAAGTACAATATCTTGCCAGTGTTCACACCTAGAAGATAGGTGCAGCTGTATAATTGCAAGATCATTCATTTTAATAATACAGTTTAGTGCTTATAAGTACTTCACTAAGAGATAGTGGTCTTCAGTTTGAGTTTGAAGACCGTGAGAGAGTCCAGTTTTCTGTTCAGACAGCCAATGGAAGTTCATTGCACCATCTGGATTCCAGGATGGAAAAGAGTCTTGTTGCTTGTCTTCCATGCATCTTGTAGGATGGTGGTTCAAACCAAGTACACATCAACTTTTGACCATTGCCATAAGCTAAGGAGGAGCTGGTCCATTCTTGGTTCTGTAGTCATCAGAGTTTAAAATGTAATGCAAGCAGCTACAGGAAGGCAGTAAAGCGAGCGCAGCAGAGGAGTGGCATAAGTGAACGGGGGAATATTGAAGATGAGCCATGCTGCTGTATTCCGAATTTTTTAACTCCAGTGAACCTACATGTGTCTTCAGAGTAAATACATTTAAAGACAATCTTAGGGACTTTAGCCTGAGATGTTTTAACAGTGCTGTACACTGTGGCCTCTTCTCTAAAGTCATTGCTTTGTGGCTTCGCTCATTCCAAGGCCCGAGCCCCAGATGAAGTTTTGCTCTGCTTTTCCAAGACAAGCTGAACTTCTTCTTTTTTTAGCCTTTCCTCCCTCTCAGACTGGACAAGCCATCAGCCTGTGAGGTGCTGCCAGGATCTCAGATGCAGATTTCGATCCCCTCCGGACCCCTGCTGATGCTGTTCTTTGCAGCCAAGAACCCCTTTGTATGAGGCTTGCGCGGCCGCTGTCTCAGATCTGCCCAAATCCCAGGCATTTGAAGCGAGCCTCTGAATCACTGTACCAAGACTCCTGTGATGCCACTGTATTGATTGGGTTTTACTGAAGAGGCGAGCCGCAGGCAAGGTTTAGGTAAAGGCCATGTTTAGTTAGTGCAGTCCATTCGGCAGCCAGTTTGCTTGCGCTCTCTGTTCTTTCTCTTCACTGCGCTTTATTTCAGAGTAGCGGGAACATCTCAGTGCCCTAGGAGCGAAAACCCTGCAGCTGGCAGCCCTGTGAAGAGCATGGTAATCGATCTTCTGATATCTTCTCAACGAAGCGAGGACGACGGCTCAGGAAGTTGCGTGACACGTTCAGGGATTTCTCTCTGGCTTCCTCTTTCCGAGTTTTGATTAATATTCTCTATTTCTTGTGCCTCGGAAAAGCAGAAATCAGAAGCAGGAACTTCAATCTAACGGATCTTTGGTCCAGGCCGCCTCGGAAGTCTTGCCCTTTCATTTTCCGCGGCGTCCGGCGCTCCAGCAGCTCGTTACTCTCACGGCGGGACGCCGGGTGCTGCTGGAAACTTCTAGAAACACTTGACAAGGGGGCCCTGAGGGTTGGAACACTGGCCTGCAGTACCCTGCTGTCCACCACCGGTCAAACAGAAGGATTCAGAAGACACTTATCCCCGGTGCCATCTCTTTGCATGAAGACTTGAAAAGGCCAAGCTTCAGAGCTGTTTTTGCCAGTTCTTTGGCTGTAGTTTCCTCTTGATCAGTTCCCTGTGTTTGCCCGAAGCCCTCGCTGCGTTTTCTTCCCTGCTTTCTTTTTAACAGTGATGCAGTGCCAGGCAATAAAGGACGATGGTTCTATTCCTTCTGTAGCAGTTGTCCATATGATATCTTGCCAGGCAACAAGGTTTTTAACATCAATTGATAACTGTACCAGTCGTTGTTTTATCCTATATCACATTTAGAAGTGGCTGGTTTCTACGGTGGCTGAGAAGAACAGCAACATGGACACTACATTTAACAAACGCACTGCGAAACCATCCACAACACAATGGAAGTGTTTCTGGAGGACATTTAAAGGACGTGGGACCACATACGGCGACGCAATGTAAACAGATCCACGTGGAGCCGCGGTAGTGTCTAATAGTGATGGGCCAATGATACCCAGGCTTCGGAGCTTGTGTCGAGAAATCCAGAAAGTCGTTTATGAAGAGTGTATATATTTGAATGGTTGCTTCGTTAAGGACGAGTGATGTCACTGATGGCGTCTGAAGCCTCGCTGGTTCAGGATATGGTTCGAGTAATGCCATGATTTATTGTTTCTTAATAAAATTTAAAGTCACCATCAAACCACAATCACTGTCCACAATCTCTTAAACCCACTGCAACAGTTTTAACATCAATATCTCACATACTATTAGATTTATGTACTGACTGAAATCATACTGGCAGTTTTTTTAATTAACAGACCCACACAAGCAAACACAGATCAGATAAACAAATGAATAAACCACAGAAAATGAAATTAAGGTGTTTTATGTATATACTTGTTTCCATGCTGACAACGTTGCAAGAGGCCATCGCAAATAGTTGAAATGATAATAAACGTTTTGGCCAGCAGGGGGGTTTGTGTGCACATAAAGCTTTGAGTAATGAACCTTTTTTTGAACCATCTGGAGGGAAAGCTTCAACGCTTCAACACCAGAGGTTTACTACGTACTTGAATAACCCAATGTTGTATCTGTGCCATGCACGATGAAACTAAATGCCTCCTTGAGCATCTGCATACTTCATGAAATCTGCTTAACACTTCTTTTTTACAAAAGAGGACATAATATTTACACACATGTGATTCACTGGAGATTAACGTAACTTGATTTTACAGGTAAAAGGCATATTTACTGATTTACTGCACACATAAAAATGAGTGATGGGGCATTTGGACAGGACTAAAACACTCTACACACCTACTGGATCTATATATATATATATATATATATATATATATATATATATATATATATATATTCATTTATTTATTTATTTATTTATTTTTTAATGTAACATAACAATGTGCAATGTTGTTTCATTCCCCCATATGCAAATAAGAGTCAATATGCAATTATCTGTAAATATAATCTTCAGAGTTTTTGACTTATTATTTATATTGTATTTGTACAGAGTGCCTTGCTATCCCTTTGCTGCTGTAACCCTATGAATTTCCTCACTATGGGACTAATAAAGGATTATCTTATCTTATCTGAATCACTACTAGTAATAATTGCATTATCTCACCTCACTGTGTACAACTAATCCAGTCCAAATACAACTAATACTTAACCATCAAAAGTACAACTTTATATATGTAATATAAGCTTTTTTCACATTTAATGGTTTCAAAATCTCAAATTCTCATTATTTTGATACACTAGCTCAATACCTTAAGAAAGTGAAGGACCTAATATCAACCGTTAGATAGTGAAAAGTTACTTATTAGCAGTTTTCTTTAAAAAAAAATAGATCGAGTCTTTGTTTTCTAGTAATATATACATTTTTGAGATTATTATTTCACAACACTAAATCAACATTCAGAAAATTGCTAGCAGCTCAGTTAAGTAACAGCGTTCCCTCCAATTACCTTTTCTTATATATTTGGTGTTATATTAGATAGCTGAGGAGATTCTGTTAGCACTGCCCACCTCCTCTGATTTGTCCCATACTTTGCAGCAACTTCGTCAACCTTTTGTTTTTTCCTGTCTTTTTTTATTTTTTGCCTTTGTCCTGCTCATGTGACTCACACATGGACATACAAAATGCACTCTTGTAGAACACTGTCAGTTGCGTCAGCCAGCCCCACATTCATACTGCTACACACAATCTGAACAGGCTATAATCTCTACCCACTCTATGAGACTCATTAGCTGACTAATCAGCACACCAGCTGTATGGTACTTGAAGAAAGGGGTTACTTATTCAACCTCTAAATTACTACAAGTGTAGATCTGCTTGTTACATCTCTATGTTCTTTTGTTTATATATATATGGATGTACTGTATGTGCCATTCCACCAAATTAATTTAAACTGCGTGCACTGAAATGTTCAGACAATAGATACTTACAAGGATTATGTTAGGTTTTTCTTTTTAATCCAAGAAATACAAAATCATTGGGAGGTGTCTGCCTTACCGTTTAATTTACACAAACAAAACAACAAAATACTGACCGACACTATCATAACAAAAGTGAAACACAGAGTTGTAGTCCATAGGTGGAGCTTTAGTTTAGCCCTGCCTCTGCATGTTAGAGCAGAATATGATTTTATGTGTGTAATGCTGTGTTTATTGGTCATGTACTGGTTAGAGCAGAGGTCACTAACAGGTGGACCGTGGTCTGGGTCCGGACCCAGACGTTGTCCAATGTGGTCCGCAAAGTATACCATAAACTATTGAGAAGGATGTAATGTTGACAGTCTTTATTTTAAGCGGCAGGACTTTTCTTGTCCTTACGGTATACGACCTTCAACTCACATACCAATCATGTGAGTGGTAAGATCAAAGGCTCCCCTCAGCCAATCAGATCTGTGCAGATTCGGGAGTGCGGTGCCCACACAGGGGAGGTACGAAGTGAGAAGCAGCAGTCGGAGAATAAAGCCAGCCAGAGAAGAAAGCAAGTCAGAGAATAAAGCGAGTCAGAGAAGAAAGCGAAGCAGAGAATAAAGCGAGGCAGAGAATAAGCAAGGAGGAGAATATAGCTAGTCGGAGAATAAAGCGAGTCAGAGAATAAAGCGAGGCAGAGAATAAGCAAGGAGGAGAATATAGCTAGTCTGAGAATAAAGTGAGTCAGAGAATAAAGCGAGTCAGAGAATAAAGCGAGTCAGAGAATAAAGTGAGTCAGAGAAGAAAGTGAGTCAGAGAAGAAAGCGAAGCAGAGAATAAAGCGAGTCAGAGAATAAAACAAGTCAGAGAAGAAAGTGAGTCAGAGAAGAAAGCGAAGCAGAGAATAAAGTGAGTCAGAGAATAAGCAAGGAGGAGAATAAAGCGAGTTGGAAAAGAAAGCGAGTCGGAGAAGAAAGCGAGTCAGAGAGGAAAGCGAGGTGGAGAATAAAGCAAGTCAGAGAAGAAAGCGAGTTGGAGAATAAAGTAAGGCAGAGAATATAGTGAGTCAGAGAATAAAGCAAGTCAAAGAAAGACTAAAATGCTCTAAAAAAAAAGAGTCAACGGCGAAAACCGGCTTTTCAACCAGAAATGGATCGAAACATATACGTTTATTCTTCTCACAGGCAGCTCCAAACCAACAGCTCAAGATTTGAAGTTAATTTAACAAGAAAGATGCATATTTTATTAAATTTTTCTATAAATAAACACTTTATGATGCTCTTTTTTTAAGCATTTTTTATGTAGCCCTTGTTTTTACTTGAAGTGAGTAAAAACGTATTTAAATTTTTATAAATAATTCACTCAGTTCAGCATTTAAACAGTAAATATACTGAAATATACTGAACGGTATGTGTGATGTGTGGGTCTTTCAGTTGCTGATGGTATAAGATGTTGACACTAGGCTACCTCAGTATACAGGATGTAGCACTGAATCATAACACAAGTTGACAACACTGACTGCTGCACAAATCCTTCTGCAGCACATCCCAAAGCTTCTCTATGGGGTTAAGGTCTGGACTCTGTGGTGGCCAATTCATGTGTGACAATGATGTCTCATGCTCCCTGAACCACTCTCTCGCATTATCATCTTGGAACATGGCGGTGCCATCAGGGAAGAAGTCCATTGATGGAATAACCTGGTCATTCAGTATATTCAGGTAGTCAGCTGACCTCATTCTTTGAGCACATACTGTTGCTGAACCTAGACCTGAGCAATTGCAGCAACCCCAGATCATGTCACTGCCTCCACAGGCATGTACAGTAGGCACTAGGCATGATGGGTGCATCACTTCACCTGCCTCTCTTCTTACCCTGATGCGCCTGTCACTCTGGAACAGGGTAAGTCTGGACTCATCAGACCACATGAGCTTCTTCCATTGCTCCAGAGTCCAATCCTTATGTTCCCTAGCAAATTGAAGCCTTTTTTCCAAGGTTTGTCTTACTGATTAGTGGTTTTTGTAAGACTACACAGCTGTTCAGTCCCAGTCCCTTGAGTTCCCTTTGCATTGTGGTGTGGAAATGCTTTTACTGTCACTATTAAACATAGCCCTGAGTTCATCTGTTGTTTTTCTTTAATTTGATTTCACCAAACGTTTAAGTAATCGCAGATCACATTAATTGAGGATTGTTTCACGGCCACATTTCCTCCTCAAATACGATGGGTCCCCACTATCACTCCAGTTTTTAATGATGCGTTGGACAGCTCTTAACCCAATTTTAGTAATTTCTGCAATCTCCTTACATGTTTTCTCTGATGTTTTCTCTCAGGTGGCTTTTCTTTGGCCCGGCAGTCTATAATGAGATGGACATGCTAACTTTTCATTGCAGAGTGGATAAAACAGCTTAGTAGCACAGTAGAACTTGGTTTATCCCATGACACTGATCAGCTAAAACATTAAGACCACCGCTTTACCTCTACACTGATTGCCCATTTTATCAGCTCCATTTATAACACAGGTGCACCTTGTAGTTCTACATTTACATACCGTAGTCCATCTATTTCTCTGTATACTTTCTTACCCTGTTCTTTAATGGTCAGGACCCCCAAAGGACCAGCACAGAGCGGATATTATTTGGGTGGTGGGTCATTCTCAGCCCTGCGGTGACACTGACACTGGAGGTGGGGTGTTAGTGTGTTAGCAGTTGGCAGTGCTGCTGGAGTTTTTAAACACTGTGTCCACTCTCTGTCCACTCTATTAAACATGCCTACCTTGTTTATCCATCGTGTCCCTCTAGTCCTTCATCAGTGTACACAGGATGCTGCCCACAGGACACTGCTGCCTGGATGTTGCTGGTTGGTGGACCGTTCTCAGTCCAGCAGTAACACTGAGGTTGTTACGTGCAGGTCTGCCAGGTTAGTGTACTGGGTGTGCTCTTGTTAAATGTTTCTGCAGGTTGATAGTCCATGTGACCTTCGGGGGAGGAGCCATGGCCTATATCAGCTGCAGTCTCTACCAAGATGGCAGCCAGATGGCTCACAGGAAGTGAGGCCTGCCGTGTGATCCTGGCTCCCCTTCTGCTATCGCCACCACTTTGCTGCATGTGTTCCTTTGTCTGTGTCATCCCTGCTCTATATACCTAAACCATTTTATATAGACATCCCACCCTATCCCTACCAGAGGAGTCCAACGGGTAAGACTAAGGCGCCTTATACATTCCATCAGGTAGTGATCAATGTATAGATACACTATGTAAGAAGGCGGGTGTCCATTGTGTATTTATGTTTGTTAGCGTAGGTAGTTTTAAACGAGCTATTTTAGTTTGTAACAGAGGTGTTTCAACACTCCAGCAGCACAACACACTCTAACACACCACCACCATGTCAGTGTCACTGCCAATTGTACCTGCTCTGTGGTGTTCCGTTGGGGGTCCTGTCCAATAAAGAGCAGGGTAATGGTTAAGGAGGTGGTATTAATGTTATGGCTGGTCTGTGTACATATGACATAGAATTAGATTAGATTAGATAGATATAGCAGCATCCACTGCTGAAGGACTAGAGTTACCATTTCTGACTTTACATCTACAAGGTGGACAAACAAGGTCTCCTGTCTAATGGAGTGGACGGTGAGTGGACACTATGTTTAAAAACTTCAGCAGCACTGCTGTGTCGGATTCACTCACACCAGCACAACACAAAGCTGGACTACAGTCTATGATGGTAGAGCTACAAAGTGGAGCTGATCTATTGGACAGTGTGTCCCGATGCAAGGTAGACGATTTTTGAATCAATGAGGTTTAATAACCAGTTAATTCCTGACCAGATTGGACCAGTTATCTTATTTCTGTCCTCCTCCCTCACCATTTTCTTCTCTTCCCAGTTTCTTATTCTCTAAATGATCTCTCTTCCTGCCTCGGAAAATTTCTATCTGCCTGGAAAATGTCTCCACCGGCCCGGCCTCAAAGGCACAATTTCAAAGTAGCCAAGCGGCTGCCTGCTTAGCAAGGGTGTCAGTCCGTGGGGGGGCTCCTCATCTAACGACAGACACGGGGAGCGTGGGATAGCGCCAGGAGGGCCGGAGGGGTCTGGCCCCACAGGGCTTCGACTACACACACCACGGGGATGAGGAGTCCGGGCTGCTGTGGTGGAAATGAAGAAAAAAAAAAGCGGCGAAGAAAAGAGACGAAGACAAGGAAGGAGAAGCAGCAGCAGATGGACAGAGGGCGAACCCTCAGCGCTCTTCGGGGAGGGAATAAAGGACTCGGCGAGAGAAGAGAATAAAGGCAAAGAGGAGAGGCGAAAGAAAAGGCAACATAAAGCCCTACTGTGATAGAGATGAGTGGTGAGAAGGCTGTCTCTGATGACAGAGCTGTAAGACCGGGCCACTGAGACGCCCACTCTTTCATTCTCCTGCCGCTGATCGTCTTTAGAAAACCTGCTTCTTCTAGATTGCTACTGTAATGAGATGCTGTGTGTGATATATCTAGCTGATGAGAACCGAAATATAACTTGAATAATGTTTTTGATAGTGGTGACTACTAAGTACCTGTAATAGTGGTGTAATAACTTAGTACTATCGTGAATAGTAGTAGTATTATACCTATTGGTGTAATAGCTTGCTACTAGTGGGACAGTGGCATATAATAAACATATAAACATAACAGTAATAGCATTTAATGCTTTTATAAGGCATTTATAAGAACTTATTACTAGTCGTACAGTACAGTAACAACTAGTATTATTAGTAGAGTATCACATGAAGTGCTATGATGTGATACAAGGTGACAAAGTAATGCCAGTATAGTAACTTAGCAACTTACAATAATGTTTAATATATTTAATGTACACTACCGCTCAAAAGTTTGGGATCACAGTAAAATGTTCTCATTTTCAATGGAGTATCTTCCTTCCTTAACACAACAATGGACTGACGGGTCTGTAAAGAAAGTTGTTTCTTTCTGGTCATTTTGAGTCTGTCAGCAAGCCATCAACTGCTGATGCTTCAGATACTAAACTAACCTAGAATGTTGTTCTCCCTTTTATGCTCACTTATTAGTAGAATGTTTTTTCAGCTGTGCATCACAATTGAGCAAGAGTGTCCTAACAACCAATTAGCCCAATAACATCCTCAACTTGGATTGGCGGCTGTACCAGGAGATTTAGGTAGAGGACTGAGAATTGCTGATAATAGGACTGTATGCAAAATTAGCCTCTATACAAAAATAAGCTTTAATACAAACATTTTTATTCTTTAAAAATCATCTGATACACTTAAATTAATTTTGAAATGGACAATATTGTTTGTGAATTGCATTAAATGAAATTCTAAAGTGATCCCAAACTTTTGAGCGGTAGTGTATATTTATAATTGGCAGTGTTTTATTGTAGTCATGGAGATTGCACTATGTATTGGCGTAAAAGCCTATTACTAGTATAAAAATGATATAAACCATTGTATCACATGTTTTACCAGTCATTCAAAA
Organism: Megaleporinus macrocephalus; assembly: GCA_021613375.1. Classification (NCBI taxonomy): domain Eukaryota; kingdom Metazoa; phylum Chordata; class Actinopteri; order Characiformes; family Anostomidae; genus Megaleporinus; species Megaleporinus macrocephalus. Next base: position 12,056,584 of record CM038711.1, read on the forward strand.
TTTTGAATTTTTGCAATGTAATGTAATGTAATGTAATGTATTTTACCAGTTCTTTTACAGTACTTAGCAACATTACAAGTATTTCATATTTTGATGCTCAATACCAATTTTTTTTAAAGTAACACTGTTGTCTCTGTAGTTGTGATGATACATAGTTAAATCAATATACAAACATGCCTGAATAACTAGGGTTAAAAACTTACAGTTGAGTTTCAAAGAGATGAATGCTTTGTCAGTTAAAATAAAACTAACAGGAACATATCTATGAATGCTATGTCCATCATGCTTTCTAATTGCATTAATAAGGTATCATATGGCATTCATTATATCTTACAATACTAAGATATCTTACAATAACACAAGACAAAATCTTCTGTTGCACTATTAAGAGACACTTATTTAGCTACAGTTGTAACTAAACGTAACTACATGTGTTACATGTGTTGTTTATAGTTATTACATACACTTAATTTAACATGTAAACATTAAAGCTCAGACTCTGATGTTTATACACCTGTTTTCATCTTCTCCATCAGTCAGCATTTAACCTGTTAGCCTCAGTACAAATTCATATCCATCAGGTTGAACAACTTACGTCATGGCTACTTATAAGGTGTTGATGACCCAACTTATAAGCAAACTATATTTTAAAACCATTCATAAACTCTATAAGTCTTAATCTAAACATATTCCAAACAGCAATATAAACGTTTAAAGAATGTCACTTGAATGCTGTGTTTCATGTCAGATGATGGCTCTGTACTCCCTAAATAGTGCACTAGATAAGTTTTAAAGTTGTGGCCTCCTTGTGGCTTATTGCTCTGGACTGATGTGTATCTCTTCTTATTCTAAAGCACTCCCGTTAAACTTCTTCAATTTCCATGACTGGTAAACAGAGCGAACACAAGACTGCGTAGCTGTTTGAGAAAAGTTCACTCGCAAGACATGTTTTGCTTGAAGCTTATTGAGGTTTCTGTGTTTACCTGCCTTCGCCACGCTCCCAAGGCCAAGAGATTAGGCCACTGATCTGGGGGAGTAAATCAATTAAGCCAACACGCATTCACGATCGATGAACAGCAAAGCTGCCGGCAAAATTTTTCTCCCTTCCTATTGTCAAAAAACGCCCTCCAAATCTCCTAGACCTTCAGGAAGATGCAGGGAAAGGACAGTTCTCGGTTCGCGCATGATTGACTCTGGAGGCCCGACGAGGAACGAAGGCCGCAATGCCGAATATAAGGCGGCATTACAGAGCGACTGCCAATGATTTCTCGCCCATGCCCCGGGTAAGCAAAGCTTGATTTGTATTACCAATTTTCCCCCCATTGTACATCTGTCTGGCTTGTCACAAGCTGGGCACCATGGACGGACATGTGTCCATGTGTATGGCAGGTGCGCTCAATGAGGTATTGATCTGGACGTCCGAAGTGAGGAACTGATGGATGGGCCTGATTTTTTTTTTTTAAAGCGTTTTTTTTTTCTCCATCTGCCGAGTCGTCAACATATGGAGAAAGTCTGTGTTCCACTTTTTCTTGTTGTGGGCTTGGCTGCAAATACTAATTTTAATTATAGAGTGAATAGCAGTGATGAAACAAGTTTTAAATATAAAAAATAATAATACTAATAATAATGGAAAACTTAAGCATTGTGTATTTCTTGTATTCACCTATTTAAAGGCCACCAATTAAAAAATAAATAAATAACCAAAAAAGTTTTATTATTTGGTAATTGTTGGTCACCGTATTATGCACATGCCCTAATTGCACATCGAACATTGCAATCTGTTAGTAATTAACAGAATACAAAAAAGAAAAAAGGTTTTGTTCTGCCAGCGCTGACGATGACAGTGAGTAGACATAATTAGAAGCATGCACTGAAACAAAAATAAGAAAGAAGCGGCAAAAAAAACCAAAAAACTTTTGTTGCTGCCAGGTGGGTCTTACTTAGGGGCAACCAAATCAGCTCTCATTATTGTTTTCCTTTGGTTTGCTTCATGTGCGTATGTAAATGCTCGGTTTGTAGTGCTCCGTCTGCCTCAAAGGCTGAGTGGAGAGTGTCGCTCGGCAGAAGAGTGACCGGTGTCCAGATGGCTGGCTGACACACAGTTGTGCGCGTGGGAGCCGATCATCTGCCGCAGCTATAATGACATCATATTCCTGGGGAGAGGTGTGTGCATCTCCCGAGCGTGGATGGCAGCTCAGATGGGCTGTGCTCAGACAAAAGAACCTGGCCCGCTCCTCCTTTGATCCATGAGCACCTCGGGTTAATAGACTGGAGTTGCTACAGTCTTGCGCCGGTGACCTGGATGCCACGGTCACCCCTCATCCGTTTTCTTTCGGCCCGCTACATCCCCCCATGGTCATCGTGTTTGGCCTCAGCTGGAGGAAGACAGAAAAAAAAAAACAGCTTCCCTCGACTATAACAGTGCTGGGAGAAAACGGGTCCATGGCAGCCAGTCCAGAACAATTGTTGCGATAAACTTTAAAAGCATTTGGGCCATCAGGGGGCGGTATATATGGTTTTTAGTTTGTTAACTTTCTAAAAATCTACTTTTCTCAGATGCATTTTTGATGAAGAAGCTCAGGTCCAGGCAGATGCCGATGGGTCTCTTCACGTTGGACAAGATGATTGAGAATCAAAGCCAATTGATACACCATTACAACAGTATACGGGTCAGTCATGACCACAGGCAAAATGCTAGTATGCTTTAAGCTTTTTCATTAAATTTTGTTTTTTGGTTTTCTAGTTATTAATTAAAGCTATCTGGCTCAAACAGACATGTTGACTAGCTAGAAAAAGAGTCACAAGTTCTTTTAAGTTCTAGTTATTGGATGGCCAATGGGAGGTCCAAACTCAATTCTTTAATGCTTTTTGCTTTAATTTTTTTATTTAATTTTGTTTTTTGGTTTGCTAGTTATTAATTAAAGCTATCTGCCTCAAATGGACATGTTGACTAGCTAGAAAAAAAGAGTCAAAATTTCTTTTAAGTTCTAGTTATTGGCTGGCCAATGGGAGGTCCAAACTCAATTCTTTAATGCTTTGTGCTTTACATTTTTTTATTTGATTTTGTTTTTTGGTTTGCTAGTTATTAATTAAAGCTATCTGGCTCAAATGGAAATGATGACTAGCTAGAAAAAGAGTCGCAAGTTTTTTTAAGTTCTAATTATTGGCTGGCCAATGGGAGATCCAAACTCAATTTCTTAATGCTTTGTGCTTTAATTTTTTTATTTGATTTTGTTTTTTGGTTTGCTAGTTGTTAATTAAAGCTATCTGGCTCAAATTGACATGTTGACTAGCTAGAAAAAGAATCGCAAGTTCTTTTAAGTTCTAGTTATTGGCTTGGCAATGAGTGGTCCAAACTCAATTCTTTAATGCTTTATGCTTTAATTATTTTTTTTTTTTTGGTTTGCTAGTTATTAATTAAAGCTATCTGCCTCAAATGGACATGTTGACTAGCTAGAAAAAAAGAGTCACAAGTTCTTTTAAGTTCTAGTTACTGGCTGGCCAATGGGAGGTCCAAACTCAATTCTTCAATTAAATTTATTTCACTTCAGGCTTACAGTTGCAACATGTATCGCCCAGTGATCAAGCCAGAGATGACAATGGCAAGAAAAACTCCCTCAAGAATGGAGGAAGAAACCGTGGGAGGAACCAAGTCCCTGTCCCAGATGTAGTGGTTCCTCACCATATCCCTCTTTGGGTGTGCTGTCCTACTATGCGTCCTTCTCCTGGGTGCTGCAGAACACCTCACAGCTTACAGCATTAAGTTCAGCCCCACTGAAGTGAAGCTGGCAGCAGCATCTCTCTCCTCATGCACCACTTGCTGTTTTCTCGGACGTGTACTGCACCAAGGTTGCTGCCCATGTGCACTTGAGCCTCGATTCTCTGCTTTAGCTCTGGTGCTAGCCATCACAACCAGCTTCACTGTTCCTTGAGGTTCAGCATGGACATGGCTACAGCAAGTAGGTCCAAATTAGGAATGATATTTAAGAATTAGATTTTATTCAGCTGAAAAAGTCTGGAGTCCAGTTGATTTCATAGAACACAAAAAATGTCTACAGGACATTCCAAACATTTCATCATGTTAATTTTATGTTTACCCAGTTTACCCCTATTAAATTAGGAGAGGTCATTAAATATGAGGCAAAAAATGTCAATCATTTATTTAGAGATATTGAATTGACAACATTAAATTGGATCAAACTGACCCCAACGTAAATAGGGTGGGAAATTTAGCTAATCACTCTAGAAACTATATTCAATTGCAAACTAGTTTGAAGGGTGTACCACATATCTACCTAGATAATACTAAAAATGAAGGGGGCATTACCAGATATGAGGTAATTATGCATTATCATGCCAATTCAGGATATGAAAACACTGGATCATGAGACTGATCATCACCAGCATAACTGCTTGCCAGTAAGTTTGGCCTAAAACCTTTAGGCCTTGTTTGGCGTAAAGTCCAACTCAATTTCATTCAGAAGTGGAGATTATTTTAAACATTTCAGTAAAACCAAATTCTCAAGACATTTTAATATCCGCCATGTGTTGATATGCTTTGTTGGTTGGTTGTGGTTGTGTTTGTTGACTATAAAAAATATGTTAAAAATAGTGTTTGGGCTGAATTCTGAATAGTTAGCAGAACAACACAGAAACTTGTGATTTTAAGTTCAAATAACTCCAAACTTTTTTAGAGTTAAAACCCCCAACTTTTTCTAACAGTGTGTGAGATCAATGCAAGCAAGAACCACTTTCAAACCTGGGTGGTCGTATTGGTTGCTGGTATTTTTCATAAAAAGAAGCCAAAAAATAAAGATTTAAACCAAACCAATTTTGGGCCTATTGTAAAGCTGTGCCTGTTATTTGACCTTAGCAAATGATTCATTCTCTATTTTGATTAAATAAAAATAATGGCTTGAAGCCACCTAACATCATAACCTGTTGGCTGGTCCCTGAGTTCATCTCTGGGGAAAGTTTTCCACAGACAATGGTGAGTAATTTTTACACACAGTAGTGCATAAATATCTGCCATCTGTCAGTGCACCATTTTCACTGAAACAATAGCAACTGGTGTGTTTTTGAAGAATATCAGAATATCCTTGAATTTAGCCTCTTCCAGTTTCACACCGCTGGTTTCAATTGAGCTGAACAGTAAAATGTTGATGGTGTAATGATTCACAAGACTCAGAGACAAAGGTAAGATCCATGCAATGAGCAGTGTACGGGGCTGGGCGGAGACGTGATAGCCAGGCTTTTGTACAACATAGCCAACCGTCTAAAAACTCTGGTTGTTAGCTCTCTGGTTGTTAGCAAAAGTCGATTGCTAGTTCTAAACTGTATGTTGTTATTGAGATGTCACTATTTTTTGGCTTGGTTTATTTGAATTTGTGAAATGTTTTCAGCAATTAATCCAAAGCTAGAAAACATTGAACTACTGTATTTGGATAGGTCCCAATAAATTATCTACAAATGCTCAAGGCGTTAACAAACAATCTGGTAAAACTTCATGCAGCAGTTCTCAGCAGTGTTGGGATTAGGGTTAGACCTGGTTAGAATGTCATGGTTAAGGTAGGGTTTTGAGTAAAAGTGAGGGTTAGGATCACAAACAAGTTTGGGATTAAAATCAATGAAAGTATATTTAATATGTGTGATGGAATGTATGTTAAATGCAAAACAAGCATCCACAAAGCATGTACAGTGGCCTGTCCAAGTAAAGAATCTCTAAAGATATGATTTCTTTTAAAGAGTTTGCATTATTTAACATTCACAAAACACTTGTTAATATACAAAAATACCAGTGTTTTTTTCATTGTTTTTAAATTGAGTTTCTTACATTATTTATTAATGTTTTTGCTGAAATTCATGGCGCTCGTTGCTTTCTCATTCTCGCATTTAAAAATATGCCTATGGCCTCCCAGGTCTGGGCCCCAGTACACGCTTGGAAACAGCCTTGGGGAGACGGGGCTACAGTACCTGTTGGGTATTTGAGTTGCCATTTCTACACAGCAACACAAGCAGCTCCATTTCACGCTCGGCTGACCTGATTGAAAGCATTAGATGAAGGGCTGGGGCCACAACCAACTGACACAGCCAGCGACGTTCATTAAGTTGCTGTACACTTGTAACCCAACGTAATTCATTCATTTTCTGCTAGTGATCATACGCCTATGCGGCATGAGCCGGAACGCAGAACCCTCTGGCCTTGAGACAGAGAGCAGACTGGCTTTGCAAGTAGACTGTAAGCAGCATTAGAAGCGGACAGGGTCCATATTTTACAGGCGTGATTGATTGGGTTTGCGGGAAAAGGAAGGGATGTCTGCGCTCTTTGACCCAGACAAGGCAATTTCAGCTCCAGAGTCAAACTGCTATGCCATATTCGTGGAGGCTTTTTGTAATTAGTCATGTGGTTGTTAATTCCAGGGCTTTGTAATGTATAACAGCCTGCTTTTAAAGCTAGTGTGGTGTCGTTTTATGTCAATCGTTTGCCAGTCATAGTCAACAGGCTCAAGCAAAGGCATTCGGTTGAAGAGTGCATATTCTAAACTTTCAGTTGATGCCATTTAAAACATTTGTAGTGGTAACTTAACTTTGTAGCAATAATTTGAATGAATTAGGTTTGTGTTTGACATCAAAACAAAAAGAAATTGATCCAAAGCTAGAACACATGGAACCACTGTATTTGGATAGGACCTGGTTAGAATGTTATGGTTAAGGTTAGGTTTTGAGTTAAAGTGAAGGTTCGGATCACGAACACATTTAGGATTAAAATGAATGAAAGTACCTTTAATATGTGGGATGGAATGTATGTTAAATGCCATTTGCAACATTTGTAGTGGTAACCTAACGTTGTAGCAATAATTTAAATAAATTAGGTTTGTATTTGACATCAAAACAAAAAGAAATTGATTTAAAGCTAGAAAACATGGAACCACTGTATTTGGATAGGTCCCAATAGATTATCTACCAATGCTTAAGGCATTAACAAACTATCTGGTGAAACTCAGTCAGTTCTCAGTGGTGTTGGGACTAGGGTTGGACCTGGTTAGAATGTTATGGTTAAGGATAGGGTTTGAGTTAATGTGAGGGTTAGGATCACATACACGTTTGGGATTAAAATTAATGAAAGTACATTTAATGTGTGGGATGGAATGTATGTTAAATTTGCAACATTTGTAGTAGTAACTTATTTTTGTAGTAATAATTTAAATAAATTAGGTTTGAGTTTTACATCAAAACCTAAAGAAATTGATCCAAAGCTAGAAAACATGGAACCACTGTATTTGGATAGGTCCCAACAGATTATCTACCAATGCTCAAGGCATTAACAAACTATCTGGTGAAACTCAGTCACTTCTCAGTGGTGTTGGGATTAGGGTTGGACCTGGTTAGAATGTTATGGTTAAGGTTAAGTTTCAAGTTAAAGTGAGGGTTAGGAACTTGAACACATTTGTGATTAAAATCAATGAAAGTACATTTAATATGTGGGATGGAATGTATGTTAAATGTCATTTGTAACATTTGCAACAGTAGTAACTTAACTTTGCAGCAATAATTTTAATAAATTAGGTTTGAGTTTTACATCAAAACCTAAAGAAATTGATCCAAAGCTAGAAAACATGGAACCACTGTATTTGGATAGGTCCCAACAGATTATCTACCAATGCTCAAGGCATTAACAAACTATCTGGTGAAACTCAGTCAGTTCTCAGCGGTGTTGGGATTAGGGTTGGACCTGGTTAGAATGTTATGGTTAAGGTTAAGTTTCAAGTTAAAGTGAGGGTTAGGAACTTGAACACGTTTGTGATTAAAATCAATGAAAGTACATTTAATATGTGGGATGGAATGTATGTTAAATGTCATTTGCAACATTTGCAACAGTAGTAACTTAACTTTGCAGCAATAATTTTAATAAATTAGGTTTGAGTTTTACATCAAAACCTAAAGAAATTGATCCAAAGCTAGAAAACATGGAACCACTGTATTTGGATAGGTCCCAACAGATTATCTACCAATGCTCAAGGCATTAACAAACTATCTGGTGAAACTCAGTCAGTTCTCAGCGGTGTTGGGATTAGGGTTGGACCTGGTTAGAATGTTATGGTTAAGGTAGGGTTTTGAGTTAATGTGAGGGTTAGGATTATGAACACGTTTGGGATTAAAATCAATGAAAGTACATTTAATATGTGGGATGGAATGTATGTTAAATGCAAAACAAGCATCCACAAAGCATCTACAGTGGCATGTCGAGGTAAAGAATCTCTAAAGATATGATTTTTTCAAAGAATTTGTTTTATTTTGTAGGGGTAACTTAACTTTGTAGCATTAATTTGAATGAATTCGGTTTGTGTTTGACATCAAAACAAACAGAAATATAAGTGTACATGAGAATCTGCATGTAAATTGAATGCAAATGCAAATCACTGTCCTACTTATAATGTACTTACATATATAATTACACAGCAACATACACAATTATAAAGTTAAGCATTAAAGATTATAAAGCAGCAAAAGTAATAATTCTGGATATCCAAATTGTAAACAAAGAGCTTAATAAGCTGTGTTTTATGTGCCTTTTATCCACCAGCAACCACAGCTGGGGTAAAGGTTTTGAATAAGAAATGCTTTTTAAATAAAAACTGCTGCTATTAAAAAAAACAAAAAAAACAAGCTTTACATTTAGTCTAATTATTGGATTTTCTTAGGGACACAATTACATTTCCAACTAGTAGACTTCCTTCAGCTTACCTCGCTCCACTGGTGCCCAGAAAGGCCAGAAGAAACAGGCAGAATTAGAGCACCACCTACTGGATGCCCTGAAATGTTCACCTTCTACTCTCAGGGTTAGGCTCTGCAAATGGAAAACATCTTGGCACAAACAAACAGATTTTGGCCTAAATCCCTCAGCGTGGGCCCTGAAGCCCTCATTCCGAGGTCACAGTGGCACCCGTTTATGACGTGTCATCCTTCTCTTCTTCTTCTTCTATTTTTTTTTTCCAAATGTAGCTGCAAATATCGTCTGTTTATGTGTATTTAATTCATTTTTTTATCCCGGATGACAGCCTGACAGACAATTTTCGATGCCGTCACCATGATAGATGCAAGCCTCGGTGTAATTTGCTTTTCATGTAGTCAAAGGAAACTGACTCACCGCTTATGCTGGAGAAAAGATGAAGCGCAGTATGTTCAGGTTTACGTCTGATCAACTGCCTGGCAACAATGAAGAAAGAAATAAAGCAAGCAGCGCTTTGCATTGTTTTCTTTCAGCTTAAACACTGACATTAACCAAACTATTGTATTCCTATTGCCGGGCACGGCGAGTACCATGGACGGTGACATTTGTTGTGTTTGTTTGTTAGGAGCTATGCGTTTGTCATTATGCTGGAGCACAAAGGCAGTCAGAGCCCTGTGGTTGCTTTCTCGATCTCTCTCGCTCTGGCTCCCTTTTTTCTATCTGTAGCGTGTTCGATAGAGATATCTGTACCTATGAGGATTCCCTTAATGACACGGCTTCCTTTGTGAGACTGCGACTGCTCTGCCTGCTTCTGTTCCATGCTGTTATCTGTTTGGCCGTCTTACCTAAGAGTAACACACAGCTGTTCTCTCTGGATTTCTACAGACACGTGCATGAGTCATGAACATGCATGAATATGACAGCATTAACAGCACAGACAGTGCAATATGAATACTGTATATATATATATATATATATATATATATATATATATATATATATATATATATATATATATATATATATATACACTACTGGTCAAAAGTTTTAGTACACTACCAGTCAAACGTTTTAGTACACTACCAGTCAAACGTTTTAGTACACTACCAGTCAAACGTTTTAGAACACTACCAGTCAAACGTTTTAGTACACTACCAGTCAAACGTTTTAGTACACTACCAGTCAAATGTTTTAGAACACTACCAGCCAAACGTTTTAGTACACTACCAGTCAAACGTTTTAGAACACTACCAGTCAAACGTTTTAGAACACTACCAGTCAAACGTTTTAGTACACTACCAATCAAAAGTTTTAGAACACTACCAGTCAAAAGTTTTAGTACACTACCATTTAAACGTTTTAGATCACTACCAGTCAAACGTTTTAGTACACTACCAGCCAAACGTTTTAGAACACTACCAGTCAAACGTTTTAGATCACTACCAGTCAAACGTTTTAGTACACTACCAGTCAAACGTTTTAGTACACTACCAGTCAAACGTTTTAGATCACTACCAGTCAAACGTTTTAGTACACTACCAGTCAAACGTTTTAGATCACTACCAGTCAAACGATTTAGATCATTACCAGTCAAACGTTTTAGATACACTACCAGCCAAACGTTTTAGATACACTACCAGCCAAACGTTTTAGATCACTACCAGTCAAACGTTTTAAAACACTACCAGCCAAACGTTTTAGTACACTACCAGCCAAACGTTTTAGAACACTACCAGTCAAACGTTTTAGATCACTACCAGCCAAACGTTTTAGTACACTACCAGCCAAACGTTTTAGATCACTAGCAGCCAAACGTTTTAGTACACTACCAGTCAAACGTTTCAAAACACTACCAGCCAAACGTTTTAGATCACTACCAGTCAAACGTTTTAAAACACTACCAGCCAAACGTTTTAGTACACTACCAGCCAAACGTTTTAGAACACTACCAGTCAAACGTTTTAGATCACTACCAGCCAAACGTTTTAGTACACTACCAGCCAAACGTTTTAGAACAATACCAGTCTAACGTTTTAGATCTCTACCAGCCAAACGTTTTAGAACACTACCAGTCAAACGTTTTAGATCACTACCAGTCAAACGTTTTATGTCACTACCAGTCAAACGTTTTAGATCACTACCAGCCAAACGTTATAGTACACTACCAGCCAAACGTTTTAGAACACTACCAGTCAAACGTTTTAGATCACTACCAGTCAAACGTTTTAGATCACTACCAGTCAAACGTTTTAGAACACTACCAGCCAAACGTTTTAGTACACTACCAGCCAAACGTTTTAGTACACTACCAGCCAAATGTTTTAGTACACTACCAGCCAAGTGGTAGTTTTTGCTCAATTCTAATTTTTCAATATTGGTTAATAACATAAATCTATGCTAAAGATATGGCACCCCATATACCTTATATTTTGTGTTAAGAACTGGAAATTAGAAGTAGAATGAAAAGTATAATTTCACCAGGGCTGACCAGATTCTTGTACTTAACTAAATTTGCTTTGATTCAGAGTTGGGTTGTCAAATTATCTAAAAAATAATTACTCTTAATTCTGCTGTTGTGTTGTTAACCACGCTTCATTGCATTCATCTTACTTGAAAGATTTGCATTGTCTTGTAGATATATATGAGAGAACAAAATATCATCACCACAAAGAACATCATTAATGAATGTAGGGTTCATATAAATCTAAATGTGAACATAGCTTAACCTCCATAATTGGATTTTTTTTTTCCAATTTACATCATTACTTTCAGTGAATGCAACAGTGGCTGCATGTATACATACTGCTGGTTTAACTTAATGTAGTCATGTTGGTTTTACTTAAGTTTGTTACTTGGCATTTAATAATATGAATTAATTATATCTAACACAACATAGTATAGTAGAAATTGTTAACATAACTGGATTAAGTAAATCTAACTGGTTATTTTTCTGAGAGTATTACTGTATATAGTTGTTTGTTTTAACACCTCTGGTCTAATCCCATCCCATTGTTAATTTTTTAAGTTTAGCAAATATAAGTCTGCAATTTTCTATTTACTTGCTTTAAGATTAAATATTGGGAGAATATATAACATACAGTGAGCTATAACATAGTTGTTCTAGTTGTTCCAACTTTTCAGACAGCTCATAGAGTCTTATTACAGCCCAGGCCCTCTAGGGTGACTGGGCTTTTTCACTCTGCTATTACTTTTGTTAGTTTGCTGCGTGTTAATTTATTTAGAAGTCGTCAATGAACAATGTCCACGTGGTCTGGTAAAGATACCAAAGCTACTGTCCTTAACATCATTTAAAAGCTATATTTTAACAGGAGGGCTGCTGGGCTTTACCTCCCACTACTGCAGATAGCTTGAGTGGTCAAACCAGACAAAATGCTTTAACTATGTTAAAGCCATTAATGATGTTTTCACATACACACCATTGTTATACTATATTAATTGTTTGTTTTATCAGCTCCACGTACCATATGGAAGCAGTTTGTAGTTCTACACTTACAGATTGTAGTCCATTTGCTTCTCAGCACACTTTGTTACCATGTTCCTCAGTGATCAAGGCCCCCACAGGACCACCCCAGAGCAAGTAGTATTCGGGTAGCATTTTTAGCACTGCAGTGACACTGATGTTGTGAGTGGAGCACTACTGGAATTTGTCCCACTCACTGTCCACTCCTTCCTTGCTGGTCCACCTTCTAGATGTAAAGTCAGAGACAACAGCTCATCTGCTGCTGCACGGTTTGTCTGATCCACTCATGCCAGCACAACACTCACTAACACACCACCATTCACGTCAGTCCTGGGAATGACCCACCACCTCCATAATACCTGCTCTAGGTTGTTACTTGTGCTCCTATATGAAAAGTGAGAGCAGATACAAGGTGTTCCTAATAAAGTGCTTAGTGAGTCTATGGTGTAACATACATACACACAAGCAGGTCCACACGTGGTGGAGTGGTCTATCAGGAGGACTGCTGCTCAACTCTAGTTCGTTTGGCGCCGCTGAGACTTCTAAGCACCCACACTGAGATGGGAATAAAACAAAAAATGTCCTAGATTTGAGCAGAAAAGGAAGAAAGAAAGAGAGAGAGAGAGAGAGAGAGAGTGAGAAAGAGAGAGAGTGAGGAGTATGCTGTGATTCAGCTGTAGTCGTGTCATGTTATTTTCCCTTTCTGTTCTCCTCTCTCTCTGTGAAAGCGTGACATTATTGTTGACATGCTGAGGATTTCAGCCCTAGGAGATTAGAGCTGGTGCCCCAACGCAGGTAAATATGGCTTAGTCACCAAGCCCCCACCCCCCCACTAAACTCACATATCATCACCATCACAATTCAAAATAGATCCAAAGTGCAGGGGAAGTAGTTTTTTCCCCCATTCAATTCAAAACTACATCAATTTGCTGTGTCTCCTCTTTATATTTACTAAAAAAAACAAGTAGGAGGGACATGTTTTGTCCCTGTCCAAAACGGCAACCCACCAGGTCCATTAAACTCAAAGCTGTGTGAGCTACTTTGGGAGATTCTGAGTTTTGAGTTCTATTGGCTGGAGCACATCAGCTCTGGCATCTCGGTTGCCGCCATGTCAACACGCAGCGACTGTGATTTCTTTTCAATAGCCACAGCTCCTTTGAAAAAAAACCGAATGGACCGAATGTCTTTAGGTGCTCCCAGCAGAGCAAACAAACAGTGACTGGAAAAGTGAAAATAGCCTAAAGAGCATCATCATATTATTCTGAAGCTGAAGCTCAGGCTTCTTCCACATCAAACTCAAAGCTGTGTGAGCTACTTTGAGAGATTCTGAGTTCTATTGTCTGGAGCACATCAGCTCTGACATCTTGGTTGTCACCATGTCAACATGCAGCGACTGTGATTTCTTTTCAATGGCCACAGCTCTTTTGAGCAGGCACCTCAACACAAGCATTGCATTTATATTTAATGAGTGGGACAATTATAACTGTTTCCAATATGGGGAAGTACATGACCACTCCCCCCACCCCAGCAACACTCCACCTCCAGATCATACACTAATGACTGTGTGGTTAATCTCCAGGGGTGTAGCAGCAAATTCTGGGCCCTGTACAGTCTCAATGTCAGTGGGCCCCTATCCATGGCAGTACACGAGGAACGTGAGCAAAAAAAAAAATCTGGATTTTCATGGGCCCCTATCCCTACTTGGGCCCTGGGTAGTCAGGTCCACTTTTCCCCCCACTACCACGCCCATGTTCATCTCTAAAGTTAAGTCTTGGAAGTTGGTTGAATTTTTTTTCCTCCTCATCGCCCATCCCAATACAGCTTTACACCCATAGCAGTGGGTTGTCTTCTCGCAGTGGAAGGATAGACATAAACTTCTGTAGGTTTCTTTCTGATTTGAAACAAAAGTAGAGCTTGATTTTCCCTGTTATCTCTAAAGGAATAAAGTTTCGAGCTATTTATTTTATATGTTTGTATTACATTTAATATGAAAGTATTTAAATCAAATAATTTAATAATTTGTCCTAATGAAACAATGTCTATATATGGCACTACTTTGGTCTTGTTTTACAATGTTATGTAGATGCCCTGCTATGGATACAGAAGAACCGTCTTTGTTCAGCCTACATAGGTGCAGCATTTTTTTTTTCAGGTACAACCTGTCTGTAGGCTGTAGTGTGTTTGACCTGTCCCTCCTTGGTCATCATTACATTATGGAAATGAGACCAGCTCCTGCAGTCTAATATCAAAATGACAGCGGTATAATGACTATGGATTTCCGGGTTAAATTGTCATTAGAGAATCATTAGGAAACACATATGAACTCCAAGTCATTTTATAGGACAGTGAGCAGGGATCGAAAGGTCATCGTGCAAATGTATTCAAATGTTATGCCTTGAGGTTCGTGTACTACATGCCTACCTTTAACTAGAAGAAAGTAATGGTGACAGGAGTGTAATTAAGCTGGATTAGGCTTACCTGGCAGTGATTACCTGCAGAATCCATGATTTTAATACAGAGTGAATCTGCAAAAGGAAGTTGACCTCTCTCTCTCTCTCTCTCTATCTATATCTATATCTATATCTATCTATATATATATATATATATATATATATATATATATATATATATATATATATATACTGCTTACCAGTCTAGAAGAAGCACAGTGAGTTCAGCATCAAACTTCTAAAACGTTTCATTGGTAGTGTACTAAAACGTTTGGCTGGTAGTGTACTAAAACATTTGACTGGTAGTGTACTAAAACGTTTGACTGGTAGTGTACTAAAACGTTTCACTGGTAGTGTTCTAAAACGTTTCACTGGTAGTGTACTAAAACGTTTGGCTGGTAGTGATCTAAAACGTTTGGCTGGTAGTGATCTAAAACATTTGACTGGTAGTGTATCTAAAACGTTTCACTGGTAGTGTTCTAAAACGTTTCACTGGTAGTGTACTAAAACGTTTGGCTGGTAGTGATCTAAAACGTTTGGCTGGTAGTGATCTAAAACATTTGACTGGTAGTGTATCTAAAACGTTTGGCTGGTAGTGATCTAAAACCTTTGACTGGTAGTGATCTAAAACCTTTGACTGGTAGTGTTCTAAAATGCTTGACTGGTAGCGTTCTAAAATGTTTGACTGAATATGTATATCTATTCTTGCTAAAACTTTTTTAGCTTTAAAAATACTGACCAGTGCATCAGTTGCAGTTACTATTCTGTTAACTAACCCTTATTAAAAAATCCATAACCAGACTTGGATGTCAGTCCCAGGTTTGAATAATGACTGAACATTCTCAATGCTTTCGGAATGCAATTACTTTGGTATTCATAAACGAAGCATTATGCTGCTGGCAAAAAATCTGAATGTCATTTCTGTTCAGATTTAATTGGGTGCCAACCAGAGATTAATACACAGAGAAGGCGTCTTGATTTTGACAAACATGAGAAGCAGTTATTCAGTGCGTCATGTCCATGCAACTATGCACAAAGAATAGTTCCTACAGACAACGAGGGAAAACTATGTCAACCCAGTATCGACTTTGCTGCTAAACATGATTTAGATTCCGTACAGGTCTGCCCGCTCTCATTCTCACTCCCTCTCCATGTTGCCCACATTTCAGCGGCTCTCCGTGGGTAGAGAGGTATGCGAGCAAGCGAGAGACGGGCAGTAGAAGGTCACAAGCAGTGAGGATTGGCTCATATTCTATTGTAGCTCCTCATTGTTCACATTCTCTGTTTCCCCCGCATGGGAGGCTTGACCCAAAGCACTGGCATGCCTCGTGATCCTGCTGCACACGTCCCCCTGGAGTGCAAACCATAATCACAACTACGGCAAACAATTCGAGAGAGGTCACGAAAAAAGAAATAAGAGTGTGACTGAATACTGGAGGGGTGGTTGTACAATGGTCATGGGTTTGATCCCAGCTGATGGTTGTCGCCATGTGCCCACAGGTCAGGCACCTAATATCAGGTTCCTAGATTGGGAAGTCTTGGACTTGTTAATGTAAGTCTCTTTGGGAAAAAAAGCCATAGCTTTACAAGAATTCATAGCAAATAACTTTAAAATTAATTAAATAAATACCTTTAAACATGAATATTTTGTTGATGTTGATGATCGTCCTTATGTACAATAACTACAATAGACCATGTTTACATTCCTAGGTTGCTTACACCAGCTTCTGAAAGCAGGCAACTATGTTTTTTGGTTTCATCAAAACCAATTGTGCATTCAACATTTTAGACGTCATGCCACCACTTCCATCTTCATCATCCATCCTTACTGTGCTGCTCCATCCTCACAGTCCTAATTGAGCTTAATCCTTTCTATCTGCTAGGTTGGTTTTGTGTTTGTTGCAGCACTACTCCTCTCTAGTTCACTGGCGATGATCCCACTTCTGACACCAGTGTGGCATTGGCTAAGAAGAAGAAGACATAGGGAACACTGCACTTCAAGCAATGCACTACTACACTGTGGTGGACGTTTAATATACATGTTTTATTAGTTTTGTTTTCTCAAGAAATTGCTTGGTTATTAGGTGGGGTATTACATGGATTTTGGGTTTGAATGATTGAGGGGAGGGGACTGTGAAATGTTGTGATTTCAACTGTAGGGTTTTCACAAACCCATGCTTTGCAGGGGTCATAAAACCATCTACATATGGCATATACAGTCACCTTCTGCAGTGGTCAGATGACCATTTGGCGTCTGGCATCACAAACTCTGCAATGGTACATTGACCGCATGCTGAGTGCATGGTCGAAATTCCAATTGATTCCGATAAGAAGAAACAGATAACAAACTGCACGTGCCACAGAAATGGGACGGACTGTGCGGGGACTATATTATAGGGAATCATCAGAAGAAGCCAATGTGCATTTGTAGCTCTCCTGCTGATGAGAAGCTCTGCAGAACAAACAGCATTCTTCTTTCCTGAGGCGTTTGGTTTGGTGATTTATTCTATATTAATAAAGCAACAACACCATGGCCCAGCACACAATAGCACAGGTGACCCAAAACTATTTACAAGACTTAAAAATCTTTTGTCCTGTGATGCTTTGCATGTTGCTGCTCCACACGGTGACACCTCCTGTGTGTCTATGGCCAAATAAGCCAGTAGCAGGACGTTACGATATGAAATGGAAATCGCTGACATTTCTATTAATGCAAACATCGGCAGTTTTTTAAGCTTACTCAAAACCAGACATCCTTCATTTATAATTAGCCTTGGTAGCAGCTATTTTAGGTTTTGCCATGAGAGCTATCAAATAGCAAGAGAACAGTGGACGGCAAAGCTGGCGATCCACTGTCCTTTTGCTTGGCATCTTCTGAGTGGTCCACCAGAAGTTTAGAGGTTCCTTACCAGAACTAGAAATTGTGACCATTTCAGCCCAGTTTTATCTACGTGACACTAGCTGCCAGTTAAATGGCGTTGCTTCTCAGTGTGACGAATCAGGACACTCAAAGACATAAGTAAGATCCATTAGCAGACATGTTTATTAAATAATCACAAAGCAGAGTGGAATGCAATCTACTGGGCTGGGCAAAGACCGGGAAAGCTAGAGCACCAGGGAACTAGCGTGCCGACCGCATCCAGCTAGGCGTAGGGGAGGAGCTGGTCGTGTAGAGTAGATAGTAGCCTCAATCTGGACCAGCGTAGCAGTAGTTGATTTCCTGCTTGAGCAAACAATAGAACGGACACCCCTCAGTCGTAGATGAAGTGGCATGTGGTAGAACAATCCCACAATGGTGGTGATGCACTGGTCCAATGTAACTGGGATGGACCGACCTTCAACTTGGCTGGATACGTAGATGTAACAGGGTTAGACATTAGCAGGGCCGCTGTACAAAGATACTGCCATAGATATAAGATATTAAGAGCAGCATAGTCCTACAGCAGAGCATAAAACAGGGCCTGGTAAGCGCACGCGAGAGCACATTCAATACCATGCACTGAAAGGACAGTGTGAGGGACTATATAGAATGACTGAGATCTTTTCTCTCAGTGGAATTTGGTTACTTTATTAGTATTTATTTTATTATTATTATTATTATTATTATTATTATTGCTTATTTTTTATTTTATTGTTATTGTTTATTCTTAACGGTATGGTTCTTATATTCATTTGTTTTTGTGTATAAATGCTGGGGGATAGATGTGTTTGTCTTCGTATTGTCTATTAGTCATGTTGGTTAGTATGTTTGTCTTTGTGTTTGTGTATGGGGGGGTGCTGTGTGGGGTTTGTTTGTTTCTTTGTTTGTATTTGTTGTTAAATTTGGAAAAAAAGAAGAATAGAAAAGAAAGCATCAGACCAGAATTTCCTGCCAATGTTATCATTGTATTTCACTGGGTTTTTTTTCTCCTGCTTTGAATTTAAAAAAAAAAGAATGACTGGGATGAGCTACAGGCGTGAATAAGTGAATGAGTGTGTGTGTATGGCGCTGAACAGTAGTGCTCACACTCTTATGCCTGGTTCACGCTACACGACTGTTTGAGTCGTCAAGGTTTTGTGCTGTTCACACTACATGACTGGTTGTGCTGTAATGGCGTGTCTTTCAGTTGTTGTGGCTTTCACACTATGTGACTGATCGGCAACATGGGGTCACGAATTACACAACTTTCCCCCTGGAAAATCGCTGACTTATCTGGCTGCTGTCCAAAAACACGTTTTTGTCACGAGAACACACGAAAACTAAGATATTGCGTGGAACATACGATATTTCCAAAACGGTCGTCAACAAACCAGCGATAGTTGTTACTGGGCTGATCTTCAAGAAAGTTATGAAGATGGATAAAGGCATAGGGCCAGCAGGGACTGTCTGTTCTGCAGAGAGAGCTGGAGGTAAATATTTTATCAATGAAAACGTACCTGTCACCTGCAGCCGCAGAAAGATTGCGTGAACGGTAAGGTGGTTCTCTCTCTACGTGATCCCATTGGCTGTAGCTATACGCTGCTGTTGACTCACAGTCGCCGACTGGCCTACATATTAAACTTGCTAGATATCTACCGGGCGCCTGCGACAAATACTCTGCGACGGTCAGCATGTCCACTTACATCACAAGGTGCTGCTCACTGTTAGTACTGTGGCGAGCCCCGCCGAGCAAGGCTGTATACTTAATTTAGGAGTCGCTGCCGCCACCTTTGTTTACCCGGGGAGGTCCGGATGAAGGGAGACAGAGTCTGAGGACGAAACTTGTACTCGAGCTCTTTATTAGAAGTACCCTTACAAAAAAGAAGTTTATTCAAGCATACCATTAGTTTACTTCTTTTAAACTAAAAGGAAGTGAGTATGCTTTCAGTTTACTTTTTATGTACTTCTCAGTGATAGACTAAAAACAGTTATGCTTAAGTGTATTTGGGTTATACTGAAAGTATAGAACAGTCTAACATTTGTCCTGTACTTGTACTTAATCTTTTGATTGAGATAGTAGAAGTAAGTATTCTTGCTCTGCACAAAAACACACCCAATACAATATTTATTTAAAAACTGATTTATAAAGATTTATAAAAATACAAAAATGTTTCTTAATCTGAGTGTGTCTTGTTTATTTTACGTGTGTCCACTGGTGAGTAAGTAAAAGTAGAAAAAAAAAATTAAACCTACTCATATACTTTAAAGTACAACAATAATATAAGCAGTAAATTATAAGTATTATAATTCAGTATTATAAAACAGTAAACCCTTAAGTTTTAAGTTTAAAAGATTCTTACACTTAAAGTGTACTTAAAAGTATACTTTTAAAAACTAGAAAGTGGGCCAATTTAGTCCCATGAAGTATTAAAATAGTACATATACAAGTGTACTACTAGTACAATGGTATTAGTATAGTAACTGCATAAAGTATACTTAATAAAATGAACTTTAAGTATACTTATTTTCTGTAAGGTAGTCATGAAACACAGCAATATAAAAAGTTAGCTAGGCAGCCCCCAAGGCAGATTCATTCAAGGAAATAAAAACAAACCCATCTACACACAGTGCAAAACCTCACTCAAATATTCACACTCTACACACTAAGATAGCACTTCTAATATGATAAATCACTTCAGAGGCTGGTGGAGCTGAAAACCACGTACAAAGAGTCACCTAACAGATTACAGAGTGGGTTAAAACACTGAGGCTCACACGAGGAAGCAGCACTAGTTACGCCCATCAGTACATAAATCAAGGCGAGGAGAGAAGACAGGGAGAGAAAGAGAGAGCGACAGACACTTGCGTCAGTTCAGTCCAACACAGGCACCAAACAGCACCAGGTTCACACACGCCAAACTAGCGTCTTCAGTTCGGCCACCACACACGCCCTTTTGGGACCCCATCGGTGTCCCTTATGTCGCCAGTCAATTCTGTGATGCACATCAATCTTTTTTCTCTTTCCCACCCCTCACGGTTTACTACAGTACCTAGAATACATAAAGTTACATCAGGGGTGTTGCCTTTTCAGATAGAGGCCCACCAGCTTTGGAATGACCTTCCAGTCAGTGTTTGGGATACAGACACAGCCTCGATTTTTAAGTCTAGGCTAAAAACGTACATGTTCAGTCAAGCGTTTGGTAATTAGATTGTCTGTTAGATAAGAGGTGCAGATCACTGACAGAGAGTATTATGGGTAGCTGAAAGTGTTGGTGCTGTTGTTCTGCTTCTCTCAGGCGCTTGCCCAAATTTGCTGCCGGTGGAACGGAGGGACGCTGACATCTCAGGGAGCCCTCAAGTCTTGTTCCCTTCTGCCTCTCCCTTTATAGCCATGTTGTAATAGCCAGACCTTCCGGAGCCACTGCTGCACCTTATTAACACTAGAGTTCTTTGTTAACCATAGCAGAATTAACTATCTTTGTGTTTCTCCCGTTGAGCTCAACAACTGCCCATCCCGTGTGGTGTGATGCTGAATGGCTGCCCATACTGCAATCTGATGCTGCTGCTTTAACTGCTGCCATGAGCTGGTGGCCCTGTTTGCCTACATTCTGGACCAGTTTTCAAGTCATGGAGCTTTGTGCCATCCAGTGCCTTGTGGAAAACTGCTTAATTAATTATTGTAGTTTTCCTCTCCTGCTTTTATCTGTTCTTTCTTCTCCTCATTTCTGCATCTATATTCATTTATGCACCAAGTAGTCAATCTTATTCTTATTGTATTTGCAGGGCCGGAGTGGGCCCCTTTTTCAGTCCGGGAGTTTCATGCCCAAGTCTGGCCCCCTTTATTCCATGAAGGAGGAATTTGAACAAATGAAACAGCAGTTAGCTATTAAAATGCCTTTTTACTGGGTATACATTCAGGTATATGTTGGTAAGTTAACAGAAAGCACTTCACTTAAACATGTTTAATTTAAATCAGATAAAGATATAAAAGGTGAAAAATGTGATAAAGATGAAAACATGTTTACATTTGTACATAAGCAATCAATTGAAATTAAAATAATTTAAACTTAAAATTACATTTTTCTTCCCAACAGAGAGTTTCTCTATTATAAGATTTACATTAAACTCTTCTGTCATTGCAATCATTGCACAATAGCCTTGAACTGACAATACAAACTAGTTTCCATATCTCTGTTTACCGGCTGTAATCTGTCCTCCCTTAAACAGGTCTGTTCATTTCGCACATTCAGCAGCATCTTCTTTTAACACTTTTTTTTTTAACCTGTCCTTTTCAGCTCCACCTGGAGTCTTTATGCCCTCCATCACCACTGACTGACGTTTTGTGCTATTCTGGTGCTAGATTTAATTTTACCGCTCCAGAAAAGACGACTCGTGGGCTCAACCAACTTGAACATTTGGGAGGGGAGAATTCCCTCAGATGGTAGAACCCACCTAATCTACTGCGATATAAGGGGTGTGCTGTCAGATGAATGGAGAATGGATGCAAGAAGAACATTAGATTAGTGACATAAGTATCAAAATTATATTTCCCTTCCAACCGGCCCAAACATGTGATTGAAATGAGTCGGCCCATCGGGAATTCTCCCGAATCTCCCGATTAGCCACGCCGGGCCTGTGTTTTTGTATTTGTTTTGTTATCCAGTGTGGACCAGAGGAGGATGGGTTCCTTGTTTGGAGTCTGATTCCTCTTGAGGTTTCTTTCTCTAGATCTGAGGCAGTTTGTTCTTGTCACTGTTGGCTCTGGCTTGCTCACTGGGGGGGTTGGACCCAGATTTTTCTGTAAAGCTGCATTGTGACAACATCAGTTGTCAAAGGCGTTACATAAATAAATAAACCTTAACCTTAAAGGCAGGTAGGAAGACATGCAGACTGAATTCTGTTCGAATTAAGCTATTGGACTGAATTCTCACAGTCCTTTGACCCCCATAGATGATAACTCTCTGAAATAATTTTTACAGAGCAACCGATCATCTAATCCATGTTAAGGTTTGGTTAAAAGCCGCAGTTGCATATTAGGTACACAGTTCGAATCAAAGTCCAGTTGAATACTGGTGGCAAATGAACATCCATAAAGCCTATGTAGTGAACCATCAGAATAACATGCTTTCTAATGAACACTCATTTAGAGAAAACACTGATTTGTCACCTTGGTTTCTCTTTCACAGTGAGGATTCCCGCAGGCTTTAAGAATAATGCTTTACGAATAATTCCAAGGACTGTGGCTATCCAGAGACAGACAGCCATTTATTCTGTGTCAGATATTATTCTGTTAGAATTATTGAAAGGCTTCCTAATTGAAATACATGCTTGGTTAAGTAATGATTTAAAAACGACTTTTAGACAGAACATCCACTGCACTGCATCTACATTGCCTTTTGTCACCCCTTCAACACGTCCCCTACGGTTAAAACCTGGCTCTACTAATAAATTCAGGTTTGTAGAAATGTCATGAAGAATTGCAAAACAGGGGAAGAAGGGGAAGGTTTTTTTCCCCCCAGTAGTATTCAGAAATACAATTCAGCTACAAACTGATTTTAAGTAACCTGCTTGCTGATTGGCTAGCTATGGTCACACTATTTACAACTAGCTGGTTGACTGGTCATCATATACAGACTGTGCAAATGATGTAGGCTCTTGGGAACGTTATAACTTTATGTTTTATATATTTAAATAGTATTAATACAGTAAGTAGTGATTTTTTAAGCTTTGCGTTTCCAAGCTTTGCCTTGTGGAAACAATCCAGTATTAGTTACAGCTCTCATCCAATTTAAGGGGTTAAGGGGTTAGTAAGACAATCTAAACTTAGATATAGTACAAGTACAATATAATTTTGTTGGATATGCTGGGAATACGGGCGTGTGTGTAGTTATGTGTTGTGTGTAGGTGGTTTGATTCCTGGTCTGGGCTGTTCTGTACGGAGTTTGCATGTCAAATCAAATCAAATTTATTTGTATAGCTCTTTTAACAACTGATGTCGTCACAAAGCAGCTTTACCAGGAATTTAGTGATAAACGTTCAATAGAGCATAAAAAAGCCTAAGAAAAAACAACAACACAGAAGGACATCATAGGAAAAACATAGAAAACCCCCCGGTGAGCAAGCCATAGGCGACAATGGCAATGAAAAATCACCCAGAAGGTAGAAACCTTGGGAGGAACCAAGACTCACAAAGTAGGGACCCATCCTCCTCTGATCAAACTACTCATACAGTACTGGTATAATGACTGTACCACCTTGTACTTCTGTTCAGCTGCTCATGTGTGCTTATATAATCATAATATGATATAACTAAGATGAATTATAGTACAGATGATTAACACTGAGAGTAATGATGACAGTTAATGAAGGTAGAAGGTTAGTGGAAACTAAAAAGGTTAGTGGAAACCATGCTTGAGTGGGTTTCCTCTGGGTACTCCGGTTTCCTCCCACAGTCCAAAGGACATGCATGTTAGGTTGATTGGTCACTCTAAATTGCCCGTGAGTGTGTGTTGGCCATGCGATGGACTGGTGACCTGTCACCCGATGATGCTGGGATTGGCTCAAGTCCCCCCGTGCCCCAGACTAGCGGAATAAAGTGGAAGATAATGGATGGGTGGTTGCTAGGAATACAAAAAAGATTACAGTGACAAATACTGTATGTCTGCTAAACCTTCTAGTCTAATATTATGGTCAGAACCCAAATACAGCAAAAGAATCATCACTCAAAGTGACAAATACAAATAGTCATAATAGCCAGCATTAGGATGTGTATTAATAAACCAGGCAGCAGAAATATAGTGCAATAAAATAAACAGACATCTAAAATTACAATTCAAAGAATACAATAAATCAGAATTTGTCAGATAATGCATTTGAACCA
This sequence comes from Megaleporinus macrocephalus, assembly GCA_021613375.1. Classification (NCBI taxonomy): domain Eukaryota; kingdom Metazoa; phylum Chordata; class Actinopteri; order Characiformes; family Anostomidae; genus Megaleporinus; species Megaleporinus macrocephalus. The sequence continues at coordinate 12,081,025 of CM038711.1, forward strand.
TATTTTAAACATGTATTCTTCTGGATAAGCACTTCTTACTGTTCTCATGCTGTTTCTGATATTTTAAGATGTTAGTTTTTACTTGTTTAATTCTAAAAATGGTTCTTTCTACAGCAGTGAATTGTCCTCTCTTGAATGGCTTCACTGTTTGTTTCCTGCTTTCTCTCTCTCTCTCTCAAGTGTGGGTCTAGTGGACCCTGAATGCTGAGGGGGTTCAACTGTTCAAGGTGATAAACGCAAAGAGTACAACTAAAGCGCAGGGATAAATAATGTCCAAACGAGTGTGTGTGTATATGAATGTAGCGTACAGAATTCCATCAGTCCATTACCTTCCACTTTATCCTGCTAGTCTGGGTCATAGGAGGGCTGGAGTCATTGGGCAAAGTCGGGGTACACCATGGACAGGTCGCCAGTCCATCGCGTGGCCAGCACACACCTGCACACATACCTACAGACAATATTCATGCTATTTTCCATGACAACACTGAGAGGGCATCTTTGTTTACTTTGTTTTAGAACCCGTGGATACGTTGATACTAATTACAAGTGAAACGACTACAAACATATAAAATGACTAGCATAATATGTTTAATAAGTTAGAGGGAGTCACAATAATTGGAAGAAGAGGAAAACTTGGCTTGAACAACAGTGCTACAACCACAGCACATGAAGATCAGAGTGTTGTGGGGCTGCCTTCCAAAGAAGAGGACCTGCGTCTATGTCTGCTCTTACCATTCTGTGGAGGGAAACCAGCATCAGAGCATCCTTATCCAGAGAAACGTCTCGGTTATGAAGCTCCGAGGAAGCAGACGTGTCTATCAGTAAAGTAACTGTTTTCTTATCAGTGTCCACCGCGCTAGGCTATCTGGGCTGTAACTAACACCCATGCAGAGTGGCTCGGGCAGCTGGCTTGACTTGTGTTAACATTGTCTTTGTGTAGGAGTACACGGCCGACCTTCCCACTATGCAGGTACTGATACGCCTCACTACTTGTATAGTTTTTCATTGCGTCATAGGTTACACCTTCCGAGAGTAATTAAAAACATCGCCATAGGTAACCTCAGGCCACCTTTTCATATCATCTAGACAGTGTTGTCCCATTCGAACTTCTAATTGTCTCTCTGGTCTCCTCCCATGTAACTGTATTCATTTTGGTTAGCTGACCGGTTCTAAACAAATGCTTTTGGGTGTGGGTATGGCAAAATACAGTGAATAGAGTGACCCATCAAACTAACATGCATGTATAGAGTGAGCACCTGATACTATTAGCTGGGCACTTGATACTATCCACTGTGCACTAGACACTTTCCAGTGTGCACCCAGTTCTATGTACAGTATCAGGTGTGCATCAGATACCATGCATTGAACACCAGATGTATTTCATCATATCTGGTGCTCATCTAATAGCATCTGGTGCTCACTAGATGTTTATTACGTAGTATGTATGTGCTCAGCTGATAGTATTAAGTGTTCACCTGAAGTATATGATTATGATAAATACCTGGTGTGCCTTACATACTATCAGGTCTATCAGCCAAGCACCAGATACTTTGTAAAGTGAGCACCTTATGCTATTAGATGAGCACCAGATACCATGTGGTGAGCACCAGATGTATTTTATAGTATATGGTGTTTATCTAGATAGCACTTCTTACCACATAGGCCTAGATCTATGAAAATGGAACATGTGAAAGCAAATATCGATGTCAGTGCATCAAACCATTAATGGTAAGAGACCCATAACCATTTCCCATGCATGCATGTGTCAGTGTACTGATAATCTACGAGGACTATGTTACAGGTTTGAAGTTGAGCTGTGTTGATTTTCCTTGCGAAGATGCTGCCCATGAAGATGTGAGGTACCACACCAAGACTTGCTGGTGGAGTCGGGGGCAAGTTTTTGAATTTTTCTTTTTTTTTTTTTTTTACGACCTGCTCCCAGAGATCAATGCCTTGTACAGCTCCAAGGCAGGGAAAAACTCATCTGCCACATGCATTCGCATGCAAAAACATTTGAAGTAAAACCGGGTCTCCTCTTTAAACACTGTAAAGGAGCAAAACTTCTCCCCACTACTCAGAAACTGTCAACCGAGAAGCCGGCCCTCGCAGTCCTGTCTGAAAAGTGTGCTCAGGCCCCGGAAACGTTGCAAAGTGAATTTCCGACGAGATTTTGAAAGCTTCCTGTCCGTGCCAAAGACATCCGACTTTTCCAGAACTCTTTCGCGCCAGACATTGATTGTGTCAATCCAATTTACCAGCTGGAATTACAAAATTTTGACAAGCTCAAGGACACATTCAAGTCTAGCACTTTGATTGATTTCTATGCCTCTCTTCCCACCGAGACCTGTCCCAATCTCCAAAAAAAAAAAAAAAAAACCCTCAAAATAACAACTATTTTTTTTGGAGGTGCCTACATCTGTGAGCAGACTTCTCCGAGGTTGAAACACCTCCAACCTGATCCAGACTCAGTGAACATCACTTGCGTCAACTATGGAACAAACATGGGACCTGACGTTGACTGTCTTGTCAGCCAAAAGCAGGTCTTACGGTTCTCACTGAATTATGGTGTAACACAGTATGAGGTAGGATATTAAAATAATAAACATGTCCACATTATTAACACTATAACCACACAATTAATACATTCATATATTCTTTTTCTTTATGTTTTCTTTTTCACCCACAGTCCAGAGACCCTGAAAGACCAAAGAACAGTGAGCTGACCCTTTGGCTAAAAAGTTTGAGGACCCCTGAGCATAGAGAATATGCGCCAACATCAATACCTTGGACTGAGTGGCAAAACATACTGCAACAAGGCTGAATTTATTAAGAGCAGCCACAAATAAAACAATTAAGCAATTAAGCAATTATCTGCTTAAATTTAATTAAATTGAAAGCACTCCATCGTCTTGTTTCCAATCTCTCGTGTCATTTAGTGTTAGATTTTCTGTCATTGTCTTTATTGTAAGTCTGTTTGTTTCTTTGTTTGCTTTGTTGTGTAGTGCTCTTTTTTTGTTTATTTTCGTAATGAATAAAAGAAATATGCAAGTGTATATATATACAAATAATTTAAAAAAAGAAACTTCATATATATTTTTGAAAAACCTTATATACTTTTAGAAATACATCCAAGCTTGTAATACTTAAAGACAATGTTCTTATAGCTAAACATTACAATGTTTTTTTTTAAACCTGTTTGTACGAAAAGTTACATACTCTTAATTTACACAGTGTTATGTATGTACCAATAACTTCTTTCGAGTGGTTAACCAGGCTTATGGCGGTCATTACAAGGTATGAGGTATGCCACATGATGCATCAGACATGCATTCGTAATGTATTATGTATACAAGGTTCATAGGAAGTGTTACTAATATGTTTTGAGATAATGATATACTAAAGAAGTAAGAATTTGTCATTTTGGAACACAGACTGGAGAGGCAGATACACACGCAGATGAGGATTCAGAGTTTTAATGAAGTCTATAGTAGAGATCGACCGATATGGGTTTTTTTTATAGCTGATGCCGATGTTTAGAGGTCAGGGTCAGCCAATGGCCGATATGGGCCGATTTGGCCAATATCTAGAAGTTTTGTGCTTTATTTGTTGCTAAAATGTCACACTATTCATAAGAAGAAGTGGATGCGCAACATTTCTGAACTCAACATCATTTACTGAACACTGACTTGAGCAGAAAAAAACTAAATATTTTTATCTGCCTCCCAAAAAACAGTATGACCACACTACTGCTGACAGAGAGTAACATACTGTACATCTCATTGTACATCTCACTCCACACTCAGGTTTTTATCACGTTGTAGTAAAATTGCGGTTCTTTAACGTGGATGAGGCTCTCGGAGAGAGAGAGAGCGAGAGAGAGAGAAATAGAAATAGAGAGAGACGCGAAAACAGTGCGCAAGACATGCAAGAAAGAAATAGAAACGGCACGCGCGATACTAGAGAGAAGAAAAACAGTGCTCGCGACATAAAAGACAGAGGAGCCGCTGATATGCTGTAATGACTGCTCTCTTTACTCTTTCTTTAGCTCAGTTTGGCGCGAGTGCTGGAAGCTGAGTAATATCTGGGAAGCTCTAGCTGCTCCGGAGAGACTCTCTGTGTAACAATAACGTGTTAATGTGTCTATTACACTAGAGCAGTTAGCTTTAGCCACGGAGCTAAGCAGTAAAACATCTGCTCTGGCTCACATCTACGGCCGGAACTAGAAACACGTAACCGCCTCATTAAAACGTCACTGTTCGCTATAAATTATTCATTTTCACTTGTTTGGCCGAACAATTCCAAAGGTTTTCTGCCTGGGATCCTTTACATGCGGACGTGCCAGACTTTAAATCAGTGCTGCGAAACACTGATATCGGCCAATGCCGATGTATAAAAAAATGACAAATATCGGCCCTATATAACGGCCAACAGATATATCGGTCGATCTCTAGTCCATAGTGACGGTAACAGGCAACAAGAAACAGGAAATAACTAAACAAGCAGAGCAAATAACTAAATACACAGGTAAATATACACCACAACGTACACAACAAATCACACAGCAAAATGTCGGACCAAGGTAAGGAGAAAACAGAGGGTATATAACACAACAGGAAACATGAAACACCTGGACACAGGAGGGGTTACATATTCATTGAATATATCGGTCGGCAGATATATCGGGCCAATAATTGGTATGTTTTTAATATATCGGCATCGGCCGATATCAGTGTTTCGCAGCGCTGATTTAAAGTCTGGCACGCCCACGGGCAGCCCCGCGTTATTGTTGCGGTGAAACCTGCTGCTGCTGCATGTCAAGTCAAGTCAAGTCAAGTTTATTTATATAGCACTTTTTACAATGATGTTGTCTCAAAGCAGCTTTACAGAGTTTTGAAAACAGACAGTTACAACATATATCCCCCAGTGAGCAAACCAGAGGCAACAGTGGCAAGAACAAACTCCCTCAACTGGAGGAAGAAACCTTGGGAGGGACCAGACTCACAAGGGGAGACCCATCCTCCTCTGGTCAAACAGTATTTACAGTTTGAACTAAATACCAAAGAAAGGAGCATGTAAAGGACCCCAGGCCGAAAGCTTTGGAATTGTTCGGCCAAACAAGTGAAAATTAATAATTTATAGTGAACAGTGACGTTTTAACGGTTACAGGTGGGGGGAGGAGACACTAGGAGCACTTGATCAAAAGGCAAGGTTACTTACTGTAGGAACCTGCGTTGCAGTGACTGCCTGATTGTTTTCTCCCTTCCAAAATATGTTTGTTTTCCGAATATTCAAAAATAAAATCAGCTCAAACATTAACCTTTAATGACCATTTTTACATTTGCATTCCATTTATTTATTTATTTATTTATTTTTCGCAATATCTGTAGGACTGGAGTGCGGTTTGAGAGACACTTTCCCTCCAGCACTACATTAAAGTTACATAAGTGTTTTTTTTTTTTTTTGACTGTGAACAGATGTATAATTAATTGAAATGCGATCAGTCATACTGCAAACCACATACATCAACGTGAATCATGTTGCTTGTATTCATAGCTTGCGAGAGCCTTTGGGTAGAAAGTAAGAGATGGAATTAAGGAGGTCTAAAAGCAGGGTTATGAAAATCTTAGTAGATTGTGATGTGACAGGTTGTATAAGGCAGATTACCTAATGGTAGCGGCGCCTAAAGGGTTTCAGACGGCTTTGTAAACAAGAGGCCACGTACTTCCCCAAAGAACTTTAGACACATATATGGACAGAAAGCCATTGTGCCCAACTCAAACCAAACTAAAGGTGAAGGCACCAAAAAAAAAACGGCAGGGATGGGATCAAAAACGCCATGGAGGTGAACCGGTACAACCACCGCAGAAGCTCCCTGCCGAGGAAAAAGCACGGCCAAGCCTTCAGGAAAGAAGACGTGGGCTGCACAAAAGAAGCCCCATGCAAAAAGTCTTCCAAGAAAAGAGTGAATCAGAACTAATTATGCCCCGTTGTTTGTTTATAAGGCCTGCTTGCGTGTATGTTTTATTCATAGCCTTAGCGAGGGCCCTGTACTACTTTTCCTTTTCTGTTTTTTTTGTATCCCCCCACAGTTAAATCTCATTTCAAACGGGACCTGGCAAAGCAAAGCCACTGTGTCCCGAATCCCAATGAAGGTAGTGCCAAGTAAGAGTGAAGGCTCAGCATGGTAAACAGAATCGGAGAACTTTCGAAATGTTACCTGACAATCACCACGGCCGTGCTCGGACCACGGCGTCAGGAAGAAAAACAAAGAGGGGATGAGCTGCTGCGGGGAGTGGAGCCTCGCTCTGAATGTCAGCTTCTACCATTCGCCTCCGACACCCTAATTAACTGGGAGCGTTTAGCCGCATTGCTTTGCGGCGAGGCGCGAGATGGGGATGACAAGAAAGCCTCTGCAGCAGGATGGAACACAGCAAAATGCCACTCAGGACTTCAGTGGAGGCTGCTCGTAATCAAGCATGTACCCGGATCAATGAAAACATCCAAATCTGTTCTCCGCAAAGCTGTTTTTCTTCTGAGCGCCGGCGCTTTCTGTCTCCGCACTCTCACAGTGTAAAACTTTGCTGCGCTCAACTAAAGCTCATTGGCATTTCCAACACCCGGCTATGAAAACTAAGAAAATATTCCATCACTTTCCTACCAGGTAAGTTGGGAAGGTGCTCTCTCTTAGTTCAACATTAGATAGATGACTTTAGATCAGCCAACACACAGAACAGATGCTGTATCTTTCATCGTGTATATTCATCATCCTCACTCCAAACATTCAGTATGTGTCAAAGGTTTAAGAAGAGTGCTAGTCAACAGTTTTGGTACACTACCAACCAAACGTTTTAGTACACTACCAGTCAAACGTTTTAGTACACTACCAGCCAAATGTTTTAGTACACTACCAGACAAATGTTTTAGATCACTACCAGCCAAACGTTTTAGATACACTACCAGACAAATGTTTTAGCACACCACCAGCCAAACGTTTTAGTACACTACCAGCCAAACATTTTAGTACACTACCAGTTAAACGTTTTAGAACACTACCAGTCAAACGTTTCAGTACACTACCAGTTAAACGTTTTAGAACACTACCAGTCAAACGTTTCAGTACACTACCAGTCAAACGTTTTAGTACACTACCAGCCAAACGTTTTAGTACACTACCAGCCAAATGTTTTAGTACACTACCAGACAAATGTTTTAGATCACTACCAGCCAAACGTTTTAGATACACTACCAGACAAATGTTTTAGCACACTACCAGCCAAACGTTTTAGTACACTACCAGCCAAACATTTTAGTACATTACCAGTTAAACGTTTTAGAACACTACCAGTTAAACGTTTCAGTACACTACCAGTTAAACGTTTTAGAACACTACCAGTCAAACGTTTCAGTACACTACCAGTTAAACGTTTTAGTGCACTATCAGCCAAATGTTTTAGATACACTACCAGTCAAATGTTTTAGATACACTACCAGCCAAACGATTTAGTGCACTATCAGCCAAATGTTTTAGATACACTACCAGTCAAATGTTTTAGATACACTACCAGTCAAACGGTTTAGATACACTACCAGCCAAACGTTTTAGCACACTACCAGTCAAACGTTTTAGTACACTACCAGTCAAACGTTTTAGTACACTACCAGTCAAACGTTTTAGATAACTACCAGTGAAACATTTTAGAACTTTACCAGTCACAACCAATGAACTCGAAATGAATAAAATAGAAAAAGGATATTTTGGTGGGTGCAGTGAGGATTGGTTAATAAAAGTAAATTCAACTGTATTTCGTTTTGGCGTCTTAAGAATGGCTCGTGTTGTAGTGTCTTACAACTGATTAGCATTTCTTTGTCCTTTAAACCACATTTGAAGTGAACCTGTACACCCTGAGAAGAGCAACAGATGAGATAAGCTTGAAAGAGTTAGAGAGAGAGATGGAAGTTGGCTCTGATCAGATAAGAATGATAAATCCCAGAGTGATTAGAAACGGTGCCGGTGGCCATGCCAAGCGAAAAAGGTCAAACGGATGCAGCCGTCACGCAGGACACCTAAGAGACATTTAGAGCTCAGAGATAGTGTCAGCTTTGAGGAGAAAAAGGGAAAAAAAGAGAACTGCCCTGGGTATGCATGAGGCATCTCTGAACAACCATCTGTCCTCTCTCTCAGCATAAAGACGCCCTTTGAGTCCAACACCTGATGCCCCAACTGCTCATAAGAACCAGATTTTTCCTCTTTGATGCTTTTAAACCATGTACAACCACCTACACTCTCAAAAATAAAGGGTTCTTGGGCACAGTGCCGTAAGGCACTGTTCAGTGGGCTATTTAAAAGAAAAAGGTTCTTTATGGAAATACAAAAATGGCTCTTCTCTGGCACGGCTCCAAAAACCTCACCTTTGTTTCCTCTTTACTGGGTTTCATACAGCTATTCAAAGAAACATGTTTAAAGAACAAATAAACGCTGATCATTTGTAATACACTACCAACACAAGAGCCATTCTTGAAAATAGAGTTTGATTCCCCACCTGGGCAACGTCCCCCATACTATACCAATAAGAGTCATTGGGCAAGACTCCTAACACTACCTTCACCTTTCTACAAGTACTGCGTACCTGTGTACACAGCCTGCCAAAAGCCATACATGTAAATGTTCTTTATAGAGCCAATATAAGTTTTTTTATGATGTTGCTTCCACTTTGGAGAGACATCATGCAGTTCAGAAGTGGCTCTCTTTTGTCAGTGCTTTGTTAGTTATTATTATGATATTTTGGCTTCTTTTTGGTTTCCTAAAGCATCTTCCAACTGATCTTGTATGGAGTTGCAACCAAAGTCCTACCTTTGGCTTCTTAAAGCATCTTCCGACTGATCTTGTATGGAGTTGCCACCAAAGTCCTACCTTTGACTTCTTAAAGCACCTTCCAACTGATCTTGTACGGAGTTGCTACAAAAGTCCTACTTTTGAATTCTTAAAGCATCTTTCAACTGATCTTGTATGGAGTTGCCACCAAAGTCCTACCTTTGGCTTCTAAAAGCATCTTTCAACTGATCTTGTATGGAGAAAATCCAGAAGATAAGGTCAGACAGCGGTCACCCAGCACACGGCCTGTTCACCATACTGCCATCAGGCAGGAGATTCCGCAGCATCCAGGCCAAAACAACACGCCTACTGAACAGCTTCTACCCACAGGCTGTCAGGCTCCTGAACAAACTGTGAGGCTGAAAGACCCCAATACCGTTCACTCGACCACTGCACATTGTACACTTTATATTATTTATTCTGATATCGCTGCTATGGACAATATCATCATATCACTAAGTCACTTTAAATAGATATAGATATATCTACTTAGAACCTGCCTATGCAAAATTTTTCACAGATGTCCCCCTGTATATCCTATGTTTATATCTTGTGTATTGTATAGTCCTTTATATATTTCAGTTAATATGTATATTTTTAGCTTATTTTTACTTTGATATTGTCTATTTATTGTATGTTTGTACTGTTTTATATATATATAATGCTGCCCTGCTGTAGAGTTTTATCTGAGCCTCACCCAAAGCATTTCAATGCATGTTATGTCCTGACATGATGTGCAAATGACAAATAAACTTGAAACTTGAAACTTGAAACTTGAGTTGCCACCAAAGTCCTACCTTTAGCTTCTTAAAGCATCTTCCAAATGGTCTTGTATGGAGTTGCCACCAAAATCCTACCTTTGGCTTCTAAAAGCATCTTCCAAATGATCTTGTATGGAGTTGCTACAAAAGTCCTACCTTTGGCTTCTTAAAGCATCTTCCAACTGATCTTGTATGGAGTTGCTATAAAAGTCCTACCTTTGGCTTCTTAAAGCATCTTCCAAATGATCTTGTATGGAGTTGCCACCAAGGTCCTACCTTTGGCTTCTTAAAGCACCTTCCAACTGATCTCTCATGGAGCTGCAACAAAAGTCCTACTGTTGGTTCCTTGAAGCACCTTTTACACAAACCTTCCATTGAAAGGTTTTATATAGAGTCAATGTAAATTTTCTTCAAAGAACTCACATTTGGCTTTTTAAAGCACCTTTCAATTGATTGGGTATAAACCAGCCATTGATATCGGCAGGTTCTTTATGGAACCAAAAGTGGTTCTTCTATGACTTTGCAAAAAAGAAATCACTTTTGTTTACTTAAAGCAGTTCATCCATTGAAATCAAATGATTCTTCATGAAAACAAAAATGGCCATTATATGACCTTGCTCCAGAGAACCCCCAGCTGATGTTTTAATTGAGCTTTTAGAGCCATATATGGTTTATGGTCTTAGTTTCAGGAAAAAAACCTAAAGGCTGTAGATTATCTGAGTATGGTTTAGACTCTTAAATATTCCTTCACATTCCAAAATCTCATTTTCTTTAGAGTACACTGAAAACAATCTAGGAAACCAAGTGTCACTCAAATAAATGGCAGGAGTCAGGCAGGAGGAGAACGATGGAAAAGCTTTAGAGGCAGAACCAAAGCATTGAAAAAAAAACCCTCATCTCTCCACTTTCATTGCTTCTCGTCTCAATCCCCACAGACAATAAGAGAAGGACAGATTAAGAGGGCTGGCAGAACAGGAACATAGTGGATGGTGGACAGAATCCGTCATATTCTCTTTCTTTTTTAAAAAAAAACTTGTGTCCCTTTTCCCAGATAGGAGCTGCCGGTAAGCCCAGCCAGACGACTTTCCACAATCCCCCCTTTGAAGAAAAGAAAATCCGAACTAGCCTGGCCACCCAGTGTATCAGTGGTCGTCAGACATACTTTACACGAGGAGGGAGAAGGAAGTGGAATAAAAGATTAAAACTGAGAGAAAGAAAGAAGACTTAAGCATCTTCCAGCAAGAAGTCTTCTTAGGGGTTTTTGAGGGGAAACTGGTTTACCCAAGCAGAAGGACAGCCCGGCTGAGCTTCGGCACCGCCTCGGATAGAGTTCACCTTGCTTCCTCAAGTCCGGGCAGGCAGGGTCCCATGACCGATCCCGTTAACCGGCTTTATTCTCCCAGCTCTTTCTTCTCAGGATGCTGAGAACCAATTGAGAGCAGTTATGCCTGCCGCAGAGTTTAGAGCTGAGGATTTCGGACTGAGCACACACACACACACACACACACACACACACTCTACCAAATACCACACACACCTGTTGTGAAAGGATGAAAGCTAAAGAATTGTGGATAAATAGATAGCAGCTTCTAGAACCTTTAACAACATATTTTTATTATTTTTTTAATTACATTGTTGCAGTGGTCAGCACCGTCCCCTCAGCAAGTTGCAAGAGCAAGAGTTGGATTCTGTGTGGAGTTTGCATGTTCTCCCCATGCTTGAGTGGGTTCCTCCGGGTACTCCTCCTACAGTCCAAACCCATTTACTCCCACAGTTCAAACACATGCATGTTAGTTTGATTGTTACTCTAAATTACCTGTAGATGTGAATATATGCGAGGGTGTGTGTTGGCCATGCGATGGACTGGCAACCTGTCCACTGCTTACCCCGCCTTTGCCCAATGACACTGGCATTGGCTCCAGCAGGATATAGTGGAAAATAAATGGATGGATGGATGTTTCAGACCATGTCAGATACCATATAAGAAAGTTTATTTGAGAGAACACACTTTGGTACCTGCTTAATACGATTGTCTTCACAGTTCTAATTATTGCCTATTGACTAAAGTAGCAAAGTTTGTGTTTATACCAAAATGGATAACAATGCAGTTCTTACAGGAATGCAACTCTTATTTAAATCACAAGCTGCAATGTTTATTACAGCCTACACAACCAATGAGTTCAAGTAGAGATGTTTCACCTAACCACAAAGGCTGACTGGCCAATCAGAAGCAGCCAAAACACCCAATGTGTTCCATACATGATAATAAAACTTCAACTAACTGACAGCCTGGTGCACTATATTTAGCATTCGGACCTCAAGCCAAAAGGCTTGACTCTACTGTAGGCCTGTAGTCACTTGTGTAAAACATTTTAAGCCATTTTTGACCTGAAGTTTTCCATTTTCACAATTTTTTTCACCTTTTTGAGGTGGCATTGCTGAAGTTTCAAGCTTTGAGCTTCAAGCTCCACTACCTTATGTTCAGTAATTAGTGCTGTGTCGGTGCTGCACTGTCCTGTATGTTTACTGGCTCTAATATCTGTTTCATTTATTGTATTTATTGTTTCTAGTTAGATTTTCTGGTTGCATATTACGTCTGCACGTTTGCACTTTGTACTCTGTGTTGCACCATGTTCTTCCTGAAGGAACGTTATTTCACTCCACTGTGTACTTGTACGTAGATGGAATGACATTAAAAGCCTCTTGACTTGACTTGACTTGAAGCTGTGCAGTTTGCTCCACACTCCTTACGGAAAGCAAGCTATTTTGAACAAACTATTTCTGGGAGATCATAAGACACAAACACATTTACACATAGGCAAGGCAAGTTTATTTATAGAGCAACCTTTCATACACTGCGGCCATATAAAATGCTTTGCAAATGAGAAAATAAAGATATTGCCTGCAATAACTTAAACATCATTAAAACAACACGTCCAAAAGATCTAGTCACCTACAGCAGTTTCTTTTTTATTATTACAGCCTTTAGTGGACACGCTTATCCAAAAAACGATTTACAAAAGTGCTTTATTATCCTTCAGGGTATGTATGCCAGCTAGTACAAACAGGTTCATGTCTAAACTACCCTACTTGGGCTAGGGTAGCCCAATCACTGCCACAACAAGGGCCAATGTTCAACATAACATATGTGCAATAACTAGAAATTCATAATTAAATGCTTTTAAAAAGAAGAAAAAGGGCTAATAGAACAGTATGATGCATTTCAATAAATACCTAGATTAGTGTTCACAAGTGGTCCACAAAGCGATGGTCTTCAGTTGGAGTTTGAAGACCGATGAGAGAGTCTGCTGTTCTAACAGCCAGTAGAAGTTCATTCCACCATCTGGACTTCAGGATAGCTTGCATCTTGAAGGATGGTGGGTCCAGCTTCTTCTTATAGTTAGCTAAAGACCAATAGTTGTTGGTGTGTGATGCTTTGAAGTCTCATGCCTGCTTCCCAGAAGCTACAAAGCACTATAGCATGTGTTGTGGCTTCAGAGAGGCAATGTCAGATTCCATTCTCTCTATTATAAATCAGTGTACCATCCAAAATAGGAGTTGTTGGCTTGTTTTGTTGTGCTTCTGATGATGATGATGATGTCATCAACAACAAAGCATCATAAGTTATTGGCAAGCTTTGTCACTATCTAAACATGCATCAGTCTTAAAGCCCCATTCACTGTGCATTTGAAAGATTTGAATTGTAGAACAAAAGCAAATAACTGCATCTTTTCTTGGGCAATGTTATAGATTAAAACACCCATTCACATATACACTACCGCTCAAAAGTTTAGGTTCACTTTAGAATTTCATTTCATGCAATTTTAATGTCCATTTCACAAACACTTGTCCATTTCACAATTAATGTGTGTCAGATGATTTTTAAAGAATAAAAATGTGTGTATTAAAGTCTATTTTTGTGTAGAGGCTTATTTTGCATATAGTCCTATTATCAGCAATTCTCAGTCCTCTGTCTAAATCTCCTGGTATGGCCGCCAATCCAAGTTAAGTATGTTATTGGACTAATTGGTTGTTAGGACACTCTTGCTCAATTGTGATGCACAGCTGAAAAACATTCTACTAATAAGTGAGTATAAAAGGGAGCACAACATTCTAGGTTAGTTTAGTATCTGAAGCATCAGCAGTTGATGGCTTGCGGACCGACTCAAAATGACCAGAAGGAAACAACTTTCTTTAGAGACCCGTCAGTCCATTGTTGTGTTAAGGAAGGAAGATACTCCATTGAAAACAAGAACATTTCACTGTGATCCCAAACTTTTGAGCGGTAGTGTACATTCATTGGTAGAATCTACAATAATTGAACCAGTTTCAACCAACAAAAAAACGGTTTAAAAGCATCGTTCATTCAGGTTAAGTTAAACTAGTTCAAGTGCTTGTTGCCAGATTAAGTAGACTAAATGTTTTAGGTTCTACCAATGAAGCTCTTTTTAATTTAAGTGAACTTATATGTGAAATTAAGTTATGAAATAACTTAAGTTTGGGAAAAGGACCACGCCCAAACTGGGATCACTCCTTACATGCCTCATATGCCCTCACCTCCTTGTGACGAAATTTGCACCCCACCACCACCCCGACTCCTCCCTATCCCAAAACGGGGGGCCTGGCTTTAAGCATCAGCAGCCGAAGCCACCCAGAACTCCAGGCCAAGTTTCTCGAGTTCCCCTTCCTTGCTCTGCCTTAAGTGGTCCACACTTTGCGAATATATGTTAAAATGTTCAGATGTGGGCTAAATTACAAACACAATGACTTCCATTATTGGACATAACTCATCCACCCATCCTTTATCTTCCGCTTTATTCCGCTAGTCGGCTGGAGCCTATCCCAGAGTCATGGGGCGAAGGCGGGGTACATCATAGACAGGTCGTCAGTCCATTGCATGGCCAACACTCACTCAAAAGTACAGGCAATTTAGAGTGAACCTGGGACCCACTCAAGCACGGGGAGAACATGCAAACTCCACACAGAACCCTGGACCATCTTGCTGGGAGGCGGCAGTGCTTACCACTACACCACACTGACTGTATGCCTTATATTAGTGGTTATTTCTTATTGTTGTCTTTTATTTCTACAGCACTGTCATCTAAGCTTATGATCTTCTGACCACAAGTCAGCACTGGAACGCTTCAGTGCAGCTCCATGAAGCTGCGCATTGCCACTACTCAACTAGACATGAAGTACAAAGACCACTGAAATACAAATACTCTGAGAACAGACAGAAAAGTCAACTGGGAGTAATGATGAGAGGGCAGGGAAACAGACAGGTCAGTCAGATAACAAGGAGACGGGACAAGGGAGGAGACATAAAGCCAAAACAATAACAGGAGCACATATCTAGAGACAGGATGACAGACTAGACGAGGGTAGGAGCAGAAAGGGGCAGAGACAGAGCGGGGAGGCAATAACATGCGGTTTGATATAAAACAAGTGATCCACTGTTGTGAGACAGAAAATCCAGGGTTAGATCGAACTGAGCTTAAAGCTAGGGATCCTACTTGGAGAAACAGACCCCTGCTTGTGGGGGATGAAGCTGCTGTGGGCTGCAGGTCTGACTGAGTGAATGCATTGGAAGGTGAGTAGGTGGTTGTGTCTTATCATAGCCAGCTTAATTATGCCTGGGGCAAAGTGGTAATGCATCGCTACCCCAGAACTGTCATCTCTCCACAAAACCATTCTTATAGAGTGCAAACACTACACACACTCACACACAGTGGTCTGTATTCCTGTGTTTAAGGGGGATCTGCATCGCTTTCTGTGGGACTGTTTAATATACAGAGATACGCATGTCACCACAAAGAGCTTAAGTGAAAGCTCTACCACGCAAAGATGAAACCATATACTGAAGAGGAATCCAGAAACATTGCCACCTTCTCCAGGCTGAAGCTCATTTTTGATAGACTGAGGCAGAGGTGAAAATTGTCACATGGTCCAACAAATGATAAAGATGGGAGTGGCCATTTGGCTTGTTATCCTCTCATAGTTCATAAGCCAGCATCCAGCATGATAGTATGGAGGTGCATTAATGTTCATAGTATTGGTGGCCATTAATGCTGGACCAACATATCGTCCAATAAAAACCATGCATCTCAATTTTTTGTTGATTTTAAGTTTTCCACATCGTTTGCACACGCCAATGGTCGTGAATTCTGTAAAAACTTCATGACAAGTGGACCAATACAGGTGCTCCAAAAAAGCTTGGAAAAAAATCTGGTTCCACTGACTTACACTGAAAGTAAAGAATGTTTTCAGACCCCCAAGGGACCACCACAGAGCAGAGCAGAGGTGGTGGGTCATTCTCAGTCCTGCGGTGACACTGACGTGGTGGTGGTTTTATTAGTGTGTGTTGTGTTGGTGTGAGTGGATCAGGCACAGCAGTGCTGCTGGAGTTTTTAAACACCGTGTCCCCTCATTGTCCACTACATTGGATCCTCCCACCACCTTGTAGATGTAAAGTCAGAGTATAGCTCATCTGTGGCTGCACAGTGGTGACAGGATGCTGCCCACAGGACACCGTTGGCTGGATGTTGCTGGTTGGTGGACTGTTCTCAGTCTAGCAGTGCCACTTATGTATTTAAATACGCCAACAGCACTTCTTCTCTGATCCACTCATACCAGCACAACACACCTTAAAACTCTACCAACATGTCAGTGTCACTGCAGTGCTGAGGAGGATCAACCTCCCTAATAGTACCTGTCCTGTGGTGGTCCTGTGTGGGTCTTGACTATTAAACAATGTTTATGCAGTGAATCGGATGAACTACAGTTTGTAAGTGTTGAACTACAAAGGCTGTGTCTCTAAACCTAGTGAGCTCCTACATAGGCAGCATCTTACGTCATAGTATGCACTTCCGACATGTAGCCTGTTCCAATTCTTATATACCTTAAACATGCTGTCTATTGAGGAACCTTATTTAGACCTGATTTTAAGGAAGCATTGAACGCTTCCTCAGCCTCTAAGGCAATCCCATGATGCAACACAGGCAAATCTGAGCAGTGAAGTGGTTTTAAAATGTAAGTTATTTTGATTTTCTCTGGAGTTTTAATGTGTTTCTGGTCATATAATCACACAAAACAGAATTTTATTATCAACTCTGTAACCAGTCCTTCACCATTTTGCAGTTTTATACTCGAGCCGTTAGCATTTATACTAGCGGATTTTTAAGCCTCCGGCTATTGTTTTGGATGCTGGTCGGTAGCTTAGCAACCAGCTAAACCACCGGTCATGTGCTGCAGTGTACAAGCCGTGACGCAGTCTCTCTCTAACTAGAGCGCCTCAGTAATCTGTTTTATGAGTAGAGATGAGGAGAGAACACTGCTACTTAAACAGCTGCCTACATAGACAGCCTACTTAGACACTAACTAGGTTTTGAGACACACCCTAAGTGTTTTTATAAGGTAAGTGAAAAATCAATGGCGAAAACCAGGAATGAAGCAAGACATAGATGTTTATTCTTCTCCCAGGCAGCTCCAAACCAACGTGTCAGTTGGTGATGGTATAAGATGCTGATACTAGGCTACTTCAGTAAACAGAATATGGCACAGAATCATTACACAAGTTAGAACAGATGGCAGGTGAAAAAGAGGTGAAAATTGCCACGTGACAAATGATGAAGATGGTAGTGGCCATTTGGCTTGTCATCCTCCCATTGTTCATAAGTCAGCATCCAGCATGATAGTATGGAGGTGCATTAATGTTCATAGTTTGGGTGACTATTAATGCAGAACTGGACCAACATATCGTCGCTGTCCAATGAAAAACATGCATCTGAATTTTTGTTGATTTTGAGTTTTCCACATCATTTGCACACGCCAATGGTCGTTTACATTGAGTGAAAACGTCATGACAAGTGGACCAATACAGGTGCTCCAAAATAGCTTGGAAAACACACCCAAAGTGTTTTTATATGTTAAGTGAAAATTCAATGGTGAAAACCAGGAATGAAGCAAGACATAGATTTTAATTCTTCTCACAGGCAGCTCCAAACCAACGTGTCAGTTGGTGACAGTATAAGATGCTGATACTAGGCTACTTCAGTAAACAGAAGTAAACACAAGTTAGAACTGATGGCGGTCCAGACCTTGGCCTGAGGAAATCTCCTCTAACGGGACCTTACTTAATTGTAATTAAATACCCCTGGCCTATTGTCTTCTTTGAAGAACTGTCTCAGTATGCTCATTTCCACCAACACCATACGGATATAGTAGGAACCGTTAAGTGGCCATCATCAACAGAATCAATTTTATCGCCGTTGCTGGAGTGTTTTCTTTTTGTAAGCCTTTCCCTCTATTACACTAATTGGAACATGAAATATGTATGTTCATATCATAAACAGTCTGCCCTGCGAACGCATGAAATATTTAATCTGTCAATGTTCATCTCCATTGGCTGGCAGAGAAGATGAAACGGGGTGACCTAATTGTGACAGTCATAAAGATGCATAATTGCGCTCCTCCTCGCCCAAGGACTGTGGATATTGCGTTCGCCGTCTTTGTCTCGCAGTTTTCTCATCTCGGACATGAAGTTGGAGTTGAAGTCGGTGGCGGCGCTCACTGCTCGCCATTGGTTTCACTCGCGGTGGCCCCGGCGACACGTTTGTTAAACTTGATTTAACATGTTTGACATCATAATGGGCGTCGTTTATCAGGCGGGCGCATTCGGGCCGCTAAACTCGGCGAGTGGACTCGTAAACGGCGCACAGAACAACAAGCGCGCCCATTATTCACCGCCGCCAGCGGCAAGCTTGTCGAGATTTACGCTTTAGCAGCCAATAACAGAAAGAACGTGGGGAAAATGTGTCGGCACGGCACATAATGGGGTCCTTCGCGCGGAAAAGGAAGAAAAACAGTAAAGCAAATTATCGCTCCGCTGCAGTCTAGACCCCTATTAAGCAACTCCAGAGAGGGGATTTAAAATAAATTTGAGATTATTGCAGATGACTGGCTACCAGCGGAGATACTGCTCCTTTATGCGGCTTCCAACCTTCTTCCGCTCCGTTGTCTTACTCTCTCTTTTTTTTTTTTCTTTCCTCAGCGAAGAAGAAGGCCGTTTGTTTATCTCCGCACAAAAGGCAAACAGGGACTCCGAAGAGTCCTGTCTTGCACGTTGAGTCGCCGGAGGCCCTGATAGGCTTAAAGTAACGTGGACTCGGCCGGCTAGTTCTTTTCAAGGTCATTCATTGTCTCTTCCAATGTTCCGGCGGCTACAAATCCGCCCCAAATGCGTACTGACTGAAAGAGTCGAGGCATGCTGTCTCGGCCCTTTTAACACGTTCTCTCGCGCACACACCCAGGCGCGCCACTCAACCCCCATTGAAGTTTAATCACAGAGTCGATGGCAACCACATTGATTAGCGAGCATGCCCATCAAGCGCGGGGAAGAGCGAGGATCATACCATGCGGTAATTGGCTCCGAACATCAGGGTGTGATAAATATTCATGTGTGTATGCTTGTGTCACCTCTCTCTCTCGCTCTCTCTCTCTCTCTCTCAGACTGAAGTGGTTTTGCACTCTCCAAGGCTCTTCGCTCCAGTCACACCCAGGGCCAGCACGGCTCTTCATATGAATTAGCCCAGACCAGACCTCACCTCAGGGGGGCCCTTGAATGGGCCTGATTTGACGGCCCACTCTGGGCACTCACAAGGGTTCAAACGGACAGGTTGCCAAGACCGGCAACTAAGTGATGCAATATTTCAGATTGGCACGGCTCACCGTCTAATAATGGAACCCAGCGGTCAGCCGAATGGCCCAAATGTCTCAGATATAGAGGTTTTTAAGCTGTTTAGGTGACTACTGGGTTCCTGTGTTTGTTAGCAATGGTTTTCAGTAAGGTCACCCTTATGGATTTATGACCTACTCTGACCTACTTACAGTGTGACTACTGGGAACTATGAACATAAACAAAACTACAGGTAGCCACTATAGACAGCACAGTCGGTACAACTGCAAAAAAAGTAGATGCATCTTTTGGAAGTACCTGGAATTCTGCATTGATTACTTATAAAATGTGGTCTGGTCACTATAAAGTCACGCTTTTACAGAGACTTACCTAATAACACACAAATGGTTCCTTTGATGGCTTTTTTCGAGCACTGATAAGTCCTCTAGAGGAACAAATTTTTCAAGTGAGTGCCCACTCAGCACCAGACCAAGCAAATACAACTCAAAATAATTAAATGTGATTTTTATTGCTCTTAATTAAAACTTTTGTCCATTTACCTGCTTCAAAACATAAAAAACAAAAGAAAACAGGATTCAATGACTTCAGGGTGACCCCAGGCCAAAACAACAAACAAAATAATCTAAAACAAAAACATCTAACTAACCCTGAAAACAAAGAAAATCAAGTACAAAAAACTATCCTACCTTCTCTTTTTCCAAAAACAGAGGCAAAAGTGTCAACAAAGAAAAAGCAGGTCACACCTACGAATCCTGGACACTAAACATTCTAATAAACAAACACAACAACAAACAAGTTTGTTCTGTGCTGGTGGGCCTTCAGTGGAGCAGCACGTGTCAGCTCAGACAGGGAAAAGAAGGTGCAGCTCCCCTGGACGCCCGGAAAAAGAGGCTTTTTAAATCTCCCGCCAATAAATCCAGCCAATAGAACGTGAGCATGGTTGGAGCAACAAGCAGCAAACCTAGGGACAGACCAAAAAAACAGATCTCCAAACTCAAGGGACGTAACAGCACACCGATTTTTTCAGGCACATTTGTTGATCAGTATTGATCGAATTCATTACAATTCTCACTAAAATACACTTGAACATGGTGGTGATTTTGGATGCCATTTACTTAAAAACTGAACAGTAGAACCACTTCATAATTCGTTTGTACCTAGTGTTCTAGACTCTGAACTGATATCTGTTGACTTTATGGACTACCTATTAGAAATTGCTATTTTATAAAGCTGTGAATTTTACTTGTGAACTAAAGACTTTTTCTCAGGTTTGAATGTGCAATGACTCTTACAAACAAGTGTACAGTAGCCGCGCATTCACAGTTCACGTGCGGCTAGTTTAACTGTGTTTTGGCGATAGGCGGCTTTACCAGAGTTTTAAGTTGATGGGGAAACAGGCAAGTGGGCAACGAGAATTAATGAACACTTATACAAAACAAAATAATCCAACACTCAAGCACAAAGAAATTCACTCGAGCACAGATTTTCATTACTTTTATTATGATGGCTCGTAGCCTGTTTGAAGAGTTTAAAACTAGCACTATGATTGGTCGAAGTTTTCTTCTCCCAACAGGTTGCTGCCCAATGCGGTTACACCCATAGATGAGTTGCCTAGCGTGTGAATGCACGGACAGTTGAACTCATCGACTTAGTCGTGACTTAGTGATATTATCCATAGCAGTGATATCAGATTAAATAATATAATAGTATAATATAATATAGCAGTGGCCGAGTGAACGCTATTGGGGTCTTTCAGCCTCACAGTTTGTTCAGAAGGCTGACAACCTGTGGGTAGTAGGGGTTTTAGCTTGTGCATCAAAGGGTTAACAGCATCCAACAGTCCCAGGTCCTTAGTAATGCATGCGCATCCTTCTGAGGTTATCTGAAAGGTATGGTTCATACTGTTTAATAGCCAAAACAGCTGTGAAACCCACACTTCCAATCTCATCTACTTATTTGAAACACTTTTTTTTAATCAATTAGACAATTGCTTAACAAAAGTTATTAAAAAGTACAACTGTTTGTTTGTTAGTAGTTTAGTTAGGTTGTGTTTGTCTATAATTGTGGTTTAGATACCAAAAGACCAAATTTTATTAGTGTGGATTTGTTATTCAGAGTGGAAATCCAGGTAATTCCAAAGGGTTTGCTCCCATTTCTTCCAAATGCATTGACTTTTGTCCATGTCTAAAACATTTTCAGATTTTTGGTTACTTTAACATGCACGAGTGGGCAGAGAAAAACAATATTAGCTGGTATTCCCACCACCCACACCTTTAAACACTCAGTTTGCTCAGGGACCCTACCTGATCAGCACATGTATAGAAAAAGTGCTATTAGTTTTAGTAGAAGCAGACTGTATTTTAATACACCCCCCACACACACACAAAGTTGTGATCACATTACCTGCTGCAATTACAAACAGATGGGACAGCAGTCACAAAATAAAGCTAAAAAACCTTCGAGGAGCACAGCAGAACATCAAAGGCACTAAAATGTTACATATCTCGTTAAGCCATCTGGAAGGTTTTGGTAATTATGCCTGTTTACTTTGGGTGGATTATAGTCGGCATTTAATACAATGTAATGTCATGGAAAATGCATCCGTCTCAATATTTTACACAGTGAGTTCATTTTTTTTTCCTCAAGACAGTTTGCAGACAGTTAGAGTTGAATCCATTGTTTCTATTCTTCATATTTTTGGTGCTGGTGTGCCCCAAGGGACTGTACTGAGTCCCTTTCACTCTGACTGTCAGAGCAATGAATGCATTCCATCTTTCTATGAATGTTTTGACAACACAGCTATTTCAATGCACCATCAACCACACACACACACACACATATATATATATATATATATATTTTTTTTTTTTTTATATCTTATCCAGTAGACCATGACTTGCTTTTGGCATTAGCGTAAGCATAAATGAATGTCATCAAAATTAAATAAAACAAAAGATTCCATATTGCCAGCAAGATCCATTCAACAGCATATCTCACTACTGTAGCTTTTTAGATGATAACTTGATTTATATAGTACTCAACGGGCTCCTTTTCTGCCTGAGGAAACTTATTTCACTTTTCCACAATGACTGAGCTTCCTATAAAGCTACACCAGCTTACATTAACCATCTAAATACCTATCTTTTTTTTTTTGTTTTTTGGGGGGGAGGTTAGGTTTAGCATTGGGAGAGGACAATTTAACCAATTGCCACTTTGAGGTATTTGAAATGGTGGTAACCCACCCAGAAGAAAATGTTTAATAAGTAGTTGTTCATATGGTTGTTCATATATGCCATATGTTTGCATATTTCATCTTTCTAAAACTTCAGAGAATTCATAATAAACTTGTACTGTTCTGACTTAGACCCTTTGCTAGGTTTTTTTTAACATAATAGGAGGATTAAAATATAAAAAGAAAATGGAAAATGTATAAAATAAAAAATACATCATAGGTATAGGTCAGCTGTGGCTCCCTTTTTCCCACACTACAGAAGCCTGAGGCATCACGACTGCAGATAGGAAGAAATATCTAGATTTGTATAGCTTTGTGTTGTATTATTTTTTTTTACCTAACAATAGGTATTTATATATTTTCTGTAACTTCTTGTTTCTCTTTCTGTATAACTTGCACTTCAGTCTACCTCTTGGTCCCGTATCTGTTCTGCTATTCTTATGCTGTAACGATGCACATTTCCCCATGCGGGATAATAAAAGGCTATCTTATCTTATCTTATCTGTACTTGGCCAAAGAATGAATGGATAATGGAGAGTTCAGAGGGCTCTTACATGCAAGAAATACTGAACGGATGTGTAAATAAAAATTATGAGTATGTTCTGGGAGGGAAAAGGTTTTCTTGATGTATTCGGAAGTGTTTATTCCATTATAAATAAAAACATAACGCAATAACTATCTACCTTTAAACCTCCATATTGGATTTTATAAGGGTTATGCCACAGAGAGGATGATGTACAGGAAGGGGCTTTGATATAGGCGTTCTGACGTTTCCTCAAAACTAAATAGCTGGTTATCCATAGAGCTGAGTAGTTATTTGCCTTCGCCTCCTCTGCAGCACATTTCCCAGCAGTTTGGTGGGTTGTGGTCTTCAATTTCACTCAATCTAAATGCCAGTAGCTAAAAGCTTTATACCAATTGCTAACAGGGGTGCCCTTTTGACATAAGGAGGGCGGCGGGCCCAGTCTTACATGGAGTTAAATGTAACATGGATGATTCATGTGAAAGTTAACAGCAGTTGGAAAGACATTTATCAGAATTCACCATGTTTTTGCACCATGAAAGTACATTTTTCACCATATACGTTGGATGTTCCTACTGAATTGTGTGTGTACAAGTCACAGAATTCACACCTTAATCACATATCAACATCATGGAAACTAGAATACAGCATGACCCTATGAATCAGGCTAAAGTTGAGTTAGAGCTGAAGTTATATTTATTTAAAACATTCCAAAATGAGCTAATATTAAATGTGAAGAAATCACAGTTTTGATTGTATGTTAAAGATGTTCATGTACAGTGTTGCAGAGATCTACAGATCTACAGAAGTTGGCCTGCTAACCAGATAGCCCTGCCCCATCATGTCTTATAATAACACTTTGTACTTCAAGAGGCGATAGTGAGTCGATGTAGTGTTGAGCCGATTCAGTCCAACATTAAAGGATGAGGAAGCAGCACTGCTGCCCCAACAGCGTATTCTAACCTATATTCAATCAGATAGCCAATGAAAGGATTGGTAAATGCAAAGATGGCCGAAGCTTTTGGCAAGCGGCCAGTATGACCACCACCACCCAGTCAAACAAACAAACAACATAAACAGCAAAACAAAACATACAGGTTAAAAGTGATGTTGCTGTGCAATGGAAATACATACATAACATCACTACCTATTGCATTAATATTAGTAGCATTTATTCTGATGTTAGGGTTTTCTTAACCAAATAAATGGTTGGTAACACTACCTATACATTCTTTATTTATAATGCTTTATATTAGGACATGCTTCACACCAAGGTATAGAGTCAAGGGCAAGTTTAATATCCAACTCAGAGTAGTAAACAGCAAGCCAATGTCAAAAAAACAGAAGAGCAATCCACAACAAGCAAACAAATTAAAGGGGAAAGCCAAAATATCCAAACCACATAAAAACAAAATCCGAATTATAAACGCTCAGAAAAACTAAACAAGACTTTGCAAGATGCACACACATGTGCAAACCCAAGGTATATATACCCACAAGATGGCTGACTAAAAAAGGTCATAGGGTCAAGACACCATCTAAAATTCTGGAGACAGTGACTTCCAGTGGCGAGGAGGGGAATGGTCGGTGGCAGATGTGACACTTTAACACCCATATAACTTTTTAGCACTCATGTGTCCCCCACGTTGCACAGTAGGTCTCGCATATGGCTGGAAAGCTTTCCTTCCAGTGTTGGCACTGCTAACAACCAAATGTAGTTACAGAGTCTCACGTGACAGCAGGTAAAGGCTCAGCCAATCACACTGGCCATGTGTTACAGGGAGATAGGACTTGATTAGAGAACATGATTTAAGCCTTTCTGCACCTCTAGGTTAATGAGACGTTGACAGATCAGGGATTATTGGTGGGGACAATTCAATAATCATTGGATATTAGTGGGGACACGTCACTTTTGTCTATGCTAATTCTATGCCCTTGAGGCCATGCATGATAGTTTATCATTACTTACAACTAATTATAATTTCATGAGTAGCACTTATAGGCATCCATAATGCCAGGTTTCAAAATGCACTATCATCTGTTCATAAGAACATTGGAAGCATGGAGGTACAGGATGAGTACCATCTCAAAAGCAGCATCCCTACTGTGAAGCATGGGGGTGGAAGCATCATGCTTTGGGGGTGTTTTTCTGCACATGGGACAGAACAACTGCACTGTATTAAGGAGAGGATGACCGGGGCCATGTATTGCGAGATTTTGGGGAACAACCTCCTTCCCTCAGTTACAGCACTGAATATACATGTTTCAACATAACAATGACCTAAAGCACACAGCCAGGATAACCAAGGAGTGGCTCAGTAAGAAGCATATTAAGGTTTTGGAGTGGCTCCAGACCTAAACCCTATAGAAAATCTTTGGAGGGAGCTCGAACTCCATGTTTCTCAGCATCAGCCCAGAAACCTGGTTGATCTGGAGAAATCCCTGCTGCAGTGCAAACCTGGTGGAATACTAAAGGAAATGTTTGACCTCTGTAATTGCAAACAAAGGCTACTGTACCAAATATTACCATTGATTTTCACAGGTGTTCAAATACTTATTTGCAGCAGTAACACACAAATAAATTATTAAAAAATCATCATTGTGATTTTTTTATGTCTCTCATAGTGGACATGCACCTAAGATGAAAATTTTAGACCCCTCCATGATTTCTAAGTGGGAGAACTTGTCACAGGGTGTTCAAATACTTATTTTCCTTACTGTAATTGTAATACTGAGGCAGACGAGAGAGGCGGATACACATGCAGACGCTGTTTATTGAAGTCCACAGTGAAAACAATATCAGATAAACAAAATAAATGAACAGTAACTAGGGAAATGAATTACACTTGACAGTAGCTCCAATGTTAACAATAGCAAACCAACATAATAACCAAGAAACACAATATCAAAGAAACAAAGTAACATCACAACATCAGACAGGGAGCAAACAAGAGGTATAAGTAGCACACAGGAAACAAGGCACACCTGAGACAGGGAGGAGCCACAAACTAGGAGCAGGTAAGGGGTGTGACCAAAGGGCGGAGATAAAGAAGTGCAATTAACCAAAACGAACAGAAGCACGTGGTACAATGACACTAGAGAGTAAACAAAAACATAAAAGAAAAGCAAAGCGTGACATACATCAGCTACGGCTTGAAACAAGCTTTGCTAACTGCTGTCCTAACAGAACCCTGTATTTATATAGTATGTCCTGTTAATATCAGTTAAACAGTCTTACATCACCTACAGCCTGTAAAGTCAATAATAATACAATTTCTTAAGCAATAAAAACAAATCACTTCACCTAAAGCCGGTAATGACCTGACAGAAAACTCTATAATGTGTTATGATGCTCTACAACCTGGGGTTCCATTTTTCTAATGGACAGATATTAATATATCATTTTTACTACCTAAGAGACATTATACAAGCTTATGCCAGGTATAATTAAGTGTCATATGTTATATAATGCTCCATTAATATAAATTGCATTATGAATACAGGGTTCATATTAAGTGTTACTGAACATTTCTTTTTTAATTCTAACATAGGAATAGAATGACTGGTGCCAATTAGGTAACATATATGTATTTGCTTCTGTACGTTTGTATTTTTTGCTTGTTTGCACAAATCTTAACATTATGCATGTCATTATAACTACTTAAGAGACATTATTCAAGCTTATACTATGTATTATGAGGTGTTATTCACAAGACTTAGAAGCAAAGGTACGATCCATAAGGAGGCTGTTTTATTGAAAACAATGGTAAAATGCAATGAGCAGTGTACTAGGCTGGGCGGAGGCGTGATAGCCAGGAAACCAGAGGAGCTCGGACTGGAGAACCCGGTTGGGGTGGCTTGACCTTGACTTGGCTTGGCTGGGTACGGCGTTAGGCTAGCTTAGCTCAGCCAAACAGTGATAACAAGAGGCTTGGTTTGCACGTACGGATGGTACAAACAATACCAGGCAGTGTCGTGATGGAGTGAAGGCGTTTTGTAGGGAGCAGATGATGAGAGACAGGTGTAGTGTGTTCCAGTCTAATTAGTATACAGGGGACAGGGACCTCTGTTGACGCTGAGCAGGATTGTTTACGTTATATATGTTATATTATGCCTCATGAATGAATTGAAATTGTATTATGAATACAGGATTCATAGGAAGTGTTATCAGTTAACAGTTTTCTTATTCTAACTTATGTTTGCACAGAACTCTATTCTATTCTAATTTGATCAATTCTTATTATTGCTTTTCTGCTTTTTGTGATCAAACAAATCATATTTTTTTATTTATTAAGGGGGGGGAAGCTTGTCTAATTGAACTGTACTGTATTAAACAGCCATCCGTTATTGCTAGACTCTTTTGTAACAGTCAAAACTGCCCCACTGTTACAATTAACCCCAGCAAAGGAGGTAAGTTGTAGCATGTGTACTTATTCTGCTCACAGAAAAAAACTATCCATATTTGGACCAGAGCCTGTGTTTTGTTGTTATATGCTATAAGGAATTCCAGTTACAAATTCCATGACTTTACTAATTTCCTGGATTTCCTGATGACCGTTATATAGTTTATGGCTCAGGAGAACCTGCTGGTTTATGGCAGGAACTTCCCAAGGAAATCTGGCCCAAGTCTAGGTGACTTGGCCATACAGGTCAGGCCAACTAAACTTAAATAATGTGTGTTTTGCTGGTTGATTTAGACCATCTTAGACCTCCTCAGATCATGTCTGTACCTCAGTATCTTCAAGAATAAAGAATTTTTTACTGAACTGGTCTCCCTCTTCATTTTGATGGCAAGAAAAGAAGTTGCAAAGTTCAGATGGTAAGGCCACTAAACCATAACTCAAACAATGTCAAATAACAAAGCATTCTCTCCTTCAGGAACCTCTTAATGACAGTTCTGTCCCTCAAATCTTCACTACTCTGGTATGAAACTGTGGGGGAAATATTAATAATAAGAACTGGTTAACCTGCTGTTTCCTCTGAATGACTTTCCAACTAGCTGAACATGTTCTTTGTTTCTTTATCCATCCTTTAGCTTGGGCCCTATTTCCATCTCTTGTGGGCGAAAAGAATTGTTGGTTCTACAAGACTTTTGTAATGTGGAATGGTATTACATATCTGCGCAGAATTTTTTTGTTTATTGAAAGGAATCTATTTTTAAATATAAGGGAATAGCAGGAATCTCAGCAGCATCTCAAAAGGAAGAATGAAACAATATAACCTTAAGCAACAAATAAACAAATCAATAAATGCCTAGCCTGCCTGGAGGCCCACACTCTAATATAACCGTATGTAGAGCATGAAAACAGCGGAACAAAACAGAATGGATAGGCT
Organism: Megaleporinus macrocephalus; assembly: GCA_021613375.1. Taxonomy (NCBI): domain Eukaryota; kingdom Metazoa; phylum Chordata; class Actinopteri; order Characiformes; family Anostomidae; genus Megaleporinus; species Megaleporinus macrocephalus. The sequence goes on from CM038711.1 coordinate 12,109,441, forward strand.
GGGTCAAATATTCACTGGTTATTGCTTGCCAGGATTTATTTATTTATGTGTTTATATATGTATTTATTTATTTATTGCACACATAAACATCAGCATTGTTTTTATATCAAATAATACATTGCATATCATGTTTGTCATATTGAAACCTCATACTGTTTTCATATTATCTATAATGATGTTTTGAATTGTTTTCTGCTTCTATGTACTCTTATGTGTAGATCATTATATTCACATGGATTACTAACTGCAAATAAACCAGAGCTTGCCTGAGGAGAAGTTTGGAAATGGTTAAATAAATACACTGACATATTGTTGCTGTCCCAAATAAAATATATGTCAACTTTGCAGGAGAGACCAAAAACTTCAATGGAACCAGAATTTGTTTCAAGCTATTTTGGAGGATTTAGAGCAGGGGTTCCCAAACATTTGCAACCCAAGGCCCACTTAACCCACCCCAAAACTTTGCACGGCCCCCCCAGAATATTTTATATTGTCGTTTAAACCCAAATACAGTGCAACCATCCATACAACCTGTGAAACTGACTGCATAATCAAACAACAAAAGAAACAAATCATTTACAGCACTTTTTGTCACTCACCTAATGAGATGGCTGGTGTTGTTTGCCAGCTACCAAATGGTGGATGTCAGGTTGAAGTGCAGAAAGTTGAAAACGGAGGTCTGCCTTAACATTAAGCCTATTTCTGTATTTGGTCCAGCCTTTCCAGTCTTTGCTATAAGCTGCGCAACATGGTAGGAAGCCTCAAAAGCTTTAGCTTTATCGGTTCCAGAGCGGTTCTTTTTCCTGCTTTGGTCTTCTTTAAGTTTGTTCTCAAAAAATTCCACAGGTTTAGATGCATACTCGCTGTGTTTAGTCTTTAAATGTCTTCGTAACTTGGTTGGCTTCAACGCTTTATTTGCCAAGACCTCAGAACACACAGCGCAGAGTGGTAGCAGGTTGTTTCCTGTGCTTGTGAAGCCTAGTGCTAGGTACTCACTGCTGTATTTTCTTCTTTTCAATTATGCTTGCTTTTCTCGGTAAGAGATACAGTGGCTGATTCACTTGTAGATGGTCCAGCTTCAGGGTCTTTTGTTGTCAAAGACCCTGTTTTTAAGCATTTAGCCGTGATGTGTACACAAGACAACAGCCTTACTCAGACTGAAGTAGCTAACTAACTAGCTAGTTAATCCAGTAGCTAGCTCTGCGTGTCATGTGACTGTACTTCACCAAACCAATCAAAGAACTCAAATTAAACACGTTTTGTTTTGCTAACAAACAAATTAAATATGCCGAACTATCTATTTATTGGAGATAGTTTAGAAAACATTAGCAGACTCCAATACTTTAACAGTGTGTTTGTGTTTTTAAGACCAATCACACAAACGGTTTTCTTACAGTGTTTGTTCGAATATAATTTTTTGCCTTCTCTGCTTGTAAACCTACATCTTCACGTTTTGGTTGTTAGCCCAGCAATGTTAGCTTTAGCCTAGCCAGCTATAGTCATTGGCCCTTGACTGGCTGACAAGCTTGACATCCAAATAACAAAGATGTGAGTTCATAGCAAGTAATACCTTATAATCCCACAGCTGGTATCAAGGTATAACGACAGTTGAGAAGCTTTTCTGGACTTTTCTGGTACATGTTGAGAAGACAAGACGCATAACTGGACGTCTTAACAAGCGAGGTGGAGTTGAAAGAATTTAGACCTTAGGAAGTGATAGTGAAAAGGTTCACAGGTTCAGGTGGAACGAAGGGTGGAAACTTCAAACCTAATTGCCAAAAATTATGTAACAAAGGACACCTTTTACATGTGTGTGTGACAGCCTATACTTATGAATTTCATACATTCCATGAAAAAGAATTGAAGTTTCGTGGGTTAAACTTTTACAGAAACATGAGTCAATATCATTCCACTCAGCACTGATGGCTTCACACATACGGCAGTTCCAACAAACATTCTTATCCAGAGCTCAGTTCAGTCAGAGTATGTATCCCAGCTCACTGTATCCAAACAAGCATCTCAACAACTGACAGAAAGAAAATAGAAGGAGCAGGACAAGATCAAGAGAAAGTAATGGAGAACAAGTGAGAAAAGGAGAGAACAAAGAGCAGTAGAGAGGTGGGGGGGAGAAGAGTAAAGAAGAGAGGAAGAGGGAAAAGAAGGAATAAGGAGAAGGAGGAAGGGGAGAGAGAAAGATGAGGAAAAGAAGGAGAGAGAGAGAAAGGAAGAGAACAGAGAGGAGGAGAAGGGGAAAGTATGAGAGAGTAGAAAGGAGTAGAAGAAAGGAGATAGAGGAAATAAAATGAGAGTAGAGAGGAGGAAGGAAAAGAAGGAATAAGAAAGAGAAGGTGGAAGGAAAGGGAAGAAGAGGAGAACAGAAGGAAGGAGGGAAAGAAGGAATGAAAGAGAGAAGGGGAGCAGGCAACTTTACAGGAGAGGCCAAAAACTGTCTTTCCTTTCAATGTAAGTCAATGGAACCAGAATTCTTCCCAAGCTATTTTTGAGTATTTCTATTGCTCCTTTCATCATGAAATCTCCCCACAGTGTAAACAGCAGCTGCCGCATTCAAAAGATGTACATAAATAAAAATGAACAAAATTTTGTGTCCAGAGGTTTTTCTTCGGACAGTGGCGATATGCGATGATGTGTAGAGCATTTGCATATCCTACTTTTTTTCTTGGGCTCTGCTCAAATGGTGACTTTATTCCAATGAAAGAAGATCCTCGCACATGCATAAGACAACTGGTGGATTGGGCGGATAAGCTCTGTGGGCTGCTTGAGTGGACACTCAGGTGGAGCCCAGGTGTGGGTGTGGATCAGTGTGAATAGGTGTGAATAGTTAACACTCTTGTCCTGTGACGTCTTACCTTCGCACATGCTGCTCTCTAGTTTCTCCCCCTCTTCTGAATCTCATGTGTCCTGCCCTTTGTATCCTGACCTTTCTCTGACCTTCAAGGCTCGAGCCGCTCAATGCCTTAATCATTGCCGTTGGTGTTCCTCACCATACGAGAAAGCCCATTATTGATGGGACGCGTTCTCTTTCTGGAGAGATGCATCCCAGCAGGATCTCTGAATTGCCTACAAAGAATGAAACAACACATGATCGTGAAAGACATTAGGTCTGATCATCATGAAATTTTATCACCATATAAAAGGCAAGGGAGGTCATCAAATTATGCAGGAGGTTTTTTTCACAACAGCCGTACATCATTTTTAGTATTAAAAAGGCTGTTTAAGCATCAATCGGTAGAGACTGAAATATGTAGAACAGTGTTATTTAATGGGAAGCTGTAGCACAGAGCCTCTTATAGTGGCAATGTTTCAGTATATTTCAATTATCTCCCAATATATCTCAATTTCCTCTCTGTCATTTCCAATTTATGAGGAATTTTATTGGTCAGCATCGCCTTTAACCACCACACAGAGTGTCCCAGATGGACAACAGCTGTGGCTATATATCTTTTTTTTTATTTTTCTATATATCTGTTAAGAAGCATCACCTCATCTTATCAGCCGAGTGAGGGACCGCAACCTGCAGACGATGATAACACCAAGCAGATATATCAAATAAAAGAGATGAATATGTATCACGCTGGAAAGCATAAGAAAACTCTGCGTGAGCCTCTTATTCGTCCGAGAAAGAAAGAAGCAATATGCACTTTTCTGCAGGTGATAGACAAATAATGGAAACAGATGGTAATCTACATATGGGCTGTTTGTTTTCTGAGCAGCTTGGGCTCTACTTTGATGCTGTTATGCTGATTTTGAACAAATGCTACTGGGAAATTCAAGTGCTGTTAAAGAAGAAAAATCACTACCACACTGAAGAGTTGGGAACGGATGATGTTTGGTGGAAAAGAAATGAAAAAGAAAGAGAGGAAGTGAGAAGCAAACAAATAAGTAAGTAATAAGAGCTTATTGTGCGTGGATCTCCATGCATTTTTCACTTTACTGGAACCAACAAAGTTAAAGTACAACTTTTTTTATAGGTACAGGATACACAGCAAAAAAATATTTATTTCATTTCCAGTCAAAATAGCAAGGTATTTAGTTTAGAATAGAAGAATAGACGAAAACATACACTGACCACTTATCATATAGGAGCAGACTGTAGGTAATCTGATTCACTGTATACATTGTTTATCCTCTTTTACCCTGTTCTTTAATGGCCAGGACCCCCACAGACTAGATTATTAGGGAGATGGATCATTCTCAGCACTGCAGTGACAGTGCTCTGGTGGTGTGTTGGTGTGTGTTGGGCTGGTATGAGTGGATCAGACATCTCAGTGTCACTGCTGGACTGAGAATGGTCCACCAACCAGTGACATCCAGCCAACAGTGTCTATGTGGGCAGCGTCCTGTGACCATGGACGAAGGACTAGAAAACATAAACTGGGCATCAACCGATGAGCTCCCATCTCCTACTTTACATCTACAAGGTGGACCAACAAGGTAGGCGTGTTTAATAGAGTGGACTGTGAGTGGACTGTGTTTAAAAACTCCAGCAGCACTGCTGCGTCTGATCCACTCACACCAGAACAACACACACCAACACACCACCACCATGTCAGTGTCACTGCAGTGCTGAGAATGACCCACTCAAATAATACCTGCTCTGTGGTGGTTCTTTGGGGGTTCTGACCATGGAAGAACAGGGTTATAAAGTATAGAGAGAAACAGATGGACTACAGTCTGTAAGTGTAGAACTACAAAGTGCACCTGTATTGTTAAAGGAGGTGTAGATACAGGGAGGTGGTTTTAATGTTATCGCTGATTGGTGTACATTTCAAAAAGTCAAAAAATTACTTTGTGTGGTCGCAAGCAATTGAATTAGTTTCAATCAACTCAAAAATGACTTGAATGGTTCAGTCAAGCTCCTTTTGTAGGTTGTGTAAAACTAGTTAATTGCTTGTTACTACATGATGTTATTTTCTTAGGTTGTACCAATGAAGCACTATTACAGTGTACCTAATATCAGGATGTTCTAGATTTATTATGATTCCTCACTTTTATTACAGCTTCCATTCTTTGTTGGAGACTTGCTTCCAGATTATCAAAGAAACATGCATAAATATTTTTTCACACCTCCAAAGTTTAGTCTTCAGGAGTTGGATGTTCCAACAGTGCTTTGTTGATACAACCTATAAAAAAACTCCTTATATCTACACACAGTGTCCGTTTTATCAGTTCCTCTTACCATATAGGAGCAGACTGTAGGCCATCTGATTCACTGTATACAATGTTTATCCCCTTTCACCCTGTTCTTTAGTGCTCAGGACCCCCACAGGAGCACCACAGAGCAGGTACGTAATAGGGAGATTGATTATTCTCAGCACTGCAGTGACAGTGCAGTGGTGGTGTGTTAGTGTTAGTAGTGCTGCTCAAGATTTAAACACCTCAGAGCAGAGGTGTAGTACTTCAAGTAATGAAGTACAAATACTTTGTTACCTTACTTAAGTAAAAAATGTGCTTATTTATACTTTATTGTTTTCATTCATGTACATTTACATTCTAGTAAAGATTATTGATAACATGCCTTTGAAGTTTGACTTTTTGCAACATTACAATACTTATAGACAACTAGTCATCATATCTTCTGCCCCATGAAACACATGTTAATGCTCAGTAGTACACAGATATGCTTCTTTAATATATTTACATTGTACTAAAATACATTCATGTTCAATGGGTGTATATGTGGCTGAAACAGGAAGCCTAGCGCATCCCAAATTGATCAACAATAACATTATAGTCATTACTTCTTTTAGAAGAATGGGGTTTTGGGGAGGTGGGCTAATGCACTATAGACCCCTGTGGTGCGGCCTAAGCTTTTGTCCTTAATGCCATTTTTTCCCTTACATTACTTTTACTTTTATACTTTAAGTAGTTCTGAAAGCAGTACTTTTACACTTTTACTGGAGTAAACAGCTTGAGTTAATATTTCAACTTTTACAGAAGTATTTTTAAACTCTAGTATCTATACTTCTACCTGAGTAATGAATGTCAATTCTTCTGACACCTTTGCCTCAGAGTCACTGCTGGACTGAGAATAGTCCACCAACCAGTGACATCCAGCCAACAGTGTCCTGTGGGCAACATCTTGTGACCACTATAAAATAAATGCGGATATTTTACCACACCTCCAAATGTCAGTCTTCAGAAATTGGATGCTTCTCCAATCGACACTGTAGAAGGTGCTTTGTTGGTGCAAACGAAAAAGAATAATTCATGTGGTTAGAAGCTATTGAACTAGTTTTACTCAACTCTGAAAATGACTTTGATTGAAAGAATGGCTCATTCAACCTGGTTGAATAGAACTAGTTTATTGATTGCTACCACATGAAGTCATTGTTTAAGGTTGCACCACCAAAATGTTTTTTACAGTGCAAATAATCCCAAGCCCATTTAACGATGTTGAAATCTGGATTCTGAAATGGACAGAGTCCATTGTTCTAAGTACAACTTCAGCTTCTGTGTTTCTTGGTAAATTATTAAAATTGATTGCCTGTTTCTTAGGCCCAGAGCATCTTCTCATGGTGGAAGGATGGTCAGAAACACATGTGGATTCTTTCAGATCTGAAACAAGAGCTTGACATTTTCCTTGATTTTATGTATCGGTGACAAGCTTGGTGGTCTACCAGGTCTAGTATAGATGTTTAGATTAATTATTTCTTCTGTGCTGTATTTTCAGTTTGAAAAGGTCTCTTTTGTGTTTTTTGCTCAAGGAAGTGCATCACTTCAGAAATATGTACTGTGGTAAATAAAATAAAAATAAGTCAGTAAAGGACAGTTATTCCCTGAACATAGGGCCATGGTTAACCAGGTATTATGCCACACATCAGTGCCACTGCTACATTTATAGTGGTCGATCACTCAAACCATGATCAGGTTAGAAAACCTGTGGTTGTCTCTTCCCACTGATGGACAGGGTAGAGGGTAGCTGGCAAACTGTACAGCAACAGATGGGCCACAGTCATCAACTGTAAGGTTTGGGCACCCCAACAGTTTTGTTGATGCTCTAGGTATAAACATATTTATGCATTATCTACTGAGAACATTTGAACACACAGTGGCCGTTTATGTGCTGAGTTGAGCATAAAACATGAAAAGAAAAACCTCATAAACATAGTGGCCTGTCCATACATCATGGTCTCCCCAGTAAGTTAAACTCAGCAAATACATATAGATTGTGCAGTACTGTTTGCAGAAAAATGCCATATTTAAGTTTTAATATTTGTTTTTCTATTAAATTGGCTCAAAGTCAGAAGTGAAAACAAACTGTGGGCTTTTATCTGACTTGGACTTATGCAAAATTATTTTTGCTTTAAGTAAATTAATTATGTTTATATTAAATTAAAATAAATGATCGCACATTCCAGCTTAAACAACCATAACAATGCCAAACATTACCAAGTGTTTCAGCATTGCATTGACTGTTTTGGTAAAAAAAAAAAAACTAGCCAGTGCATGACTAGCACACATAGCTTTAAACTATTCGTGCACACACAAAATCATGATATTTTGCAAAATAGTTCATTTCAGAAAGAAATAAAAAAAATATATATATTGACCAATGAAAAACATGTATATTAATTTTTGTTGATTTCTGTTTTTCTACCTCAATTAAACACGACAGCTGCTGTTTACAGTCTGGGCAAATTTCATGATAAATGGACCAATAGAAATGTTCTAAAATAGCTTGGAAAAAATCTGGTTCCATCAATTTGCATTGAAAGTGAAGACCTTTACAAAGTTGTCAAACATGCTTGTTTTTCATTGGACTGTGAGATGCACCTTCGAATCTATGTTCAGCACCACATGTTGTTGAACATGTTGTTCAATATGGTTGTTGTTGCAACTTTATGTTTTGATAACATTTGAACCACAAGAGATATTGCAAATCTGAAGGATAGATGGAATGGATTTCTGCAACAATTCTGATGTTCTTTGATCTGCTACAAGACCTTCCCATTGGAAAAACCTAGAGTAGATCCAACATGGCGGCTATCAAGATGTTTGGGACATAGACTAAAAGACAGGCCCCCTCACTCATTACTTGCTGGGGTATTCAGATAAGGCTTTTTTCCTATTCGCTGCTGATTTAAAAGAGTGTCCTGAGACTTTTGACTCACCCTGTATACATTCTCAAATTTAAAGAATCTTAAATCTTCCTGATAGTAAGTACCATATAAATGATGGTTTTGTATATGTTTAGCTTATTTTAATTAAGGTAGTTTAAATAGATCATAGATTCTAATCCTTGTAAATATCTAAGCTTGGAATAAATGTTTTACTGTGGAGGTGCAGTTTGAATTCATATTCTTGGTGTTTCTAAGCAATTGTTCTCTCAGTATGATCTTGAATATTGCTTTGGAACTCTGAATCGACCTTTGAAGATTTCTAAACTGAGAAACCCAAAAGGCCTGCATATTTACCAGCTGACCTTGACAAAAAGGCTCCTTTTACAAGGGCTTAGGTGAGTCCTATGAATATACGAACGTTCATACTATATAAAGGTGGTGATGGTGCCAGTGAGCAGCCAAAGCAAAATGCACTACAAAATGAGCAGACTTCAAGGTACCTTTCTCTCTCTTCTCTGCAAGGCAGGTAGCGAACTAACTAGCAAAGGGACTTTGAATTACTCAAATTATTTTTAGATTTCCTTTTGCCGTGGAGAGCTTTTTATTTTTAACCAATGTAATCAAACGCTTCGCACCATCAGACTCTTTTCTTCTTTATGCATTCTTAATGTTATGCTATTTCTTAAAATAAATGCAGATGTCAGCAGCCTTGTTTAAAATATGAAGTTAATGCATGTATGTAAATTTAGAGTTTGCATCGGCTCTATGTGACTGTGTACATTTGAAGCACATAACTGTCTGTTTATTTAAGCTTATGTCTATTTAAACCAAAATAAATGTATATATATATATATATATATATATATATATATATATATATATATATATATATATATATATATATATATATATAATTTAACTATAGTTTAGTTGTTGATATGTACTTATAGAAAGTTTTATTGTGCAGTGGTTTGTTATGAATGGTGATGGAAACCAGAGGTCATAATGCCTGCAAAGCAAGTATAATTATTTCAATTATTATCCAAAATGACTAGGCAGCCTATATGCCATAGCATTTTTTAATGTGTAATATTCATAATAATTTTAATTAAATCTGAAAATAAATCATTTTCTTTAGGGACTATTTTCCTTTTTAACATCTGTAAATATTTTTTAAACTAGTATAAAACAATGCCTGACTATGTTTTATAATAGCTTTTAAAGGTATTATAAACTTAAGAAGTCTGGTTCCTATCACTGCCACTTGGAATGACTTTGTTAGAGCTGTAATGGTTGAATAATGCCTAAATTCTAAAGTTTTTGGTGGAATTCCCCTTTAAGTGCAGCACATTTGGTCTTAACCATGACATTCTCTATATATGTATGTGTCAGTGGTTCAGATGCTACCATGCTGCGTGCTACTCTCTCTCTTCTGCTGGACGGCAGCGCTGCCTCTGGACTGTAAGGATAATGCTGGCTCCCTGTCCCGATGCACATCCATCTCTCAGGAGAAGCTGCTGGACCGGGTCATCCAGCACGCTGAGCTCATCTCCCGCGTCTCCGAGGAGTCTTTCACACTGTTTGTGAGTTTCGCTGCACAAGAGTGTAAAGCATAAGAGATCAATGGTAACAGTGTGTTTATGAAGGGAGCTTTTATATAGACCTCTGTCTTTATTATATATATATCATATTTGGTTGAGCCAGACTCATTTATTTCATTAAAACTCATTTAAAACTGATTTATAACAGGAGATGGCCAGTTTCTAAATATTCTGAACATGCATTTACAATACATGGTTGCAATTTTGATAATACAACCGAGTTAGATAATGCAAAGTGACAGAATGAAGAAATAGCCCATTTATAATGGTGCTAATAACGCCATGGTCACAGGCAGTTGTGGCCTGAAGGTTAGGGATCTGGTCTTGTGACCCGAAGGTCGCCGGTTCTATCCCCAGGACCAATAGAACACAACTGAAGTTCCCTTGAGCAAGGCACCATGGTAGGGCTGTACACCGCTCTGGCAAGTGATAGAATAATTCTAAACATTAATGTAAGCAGCTGTTGTTAAGACTGTAATCGAAAAGTGTGAGGATAATAACTAGAAAAGTGCATTTGCAGTGTGTCAAAGTATTTATTACTCAATGCTTTCGTAGAGGTTGAAGTATGAACTCAAGCTTTTTACACAATAAAAGTGTAAAAGTACTGTTTTCAAAACTAGTTAAAGTATAAAGTCAGTGTAATGTAACGTGAAAAAATGCCATTAAGGACAAAAGCTTAGGACGCACCACAGGGGTCTATAGTGCACTAGCCTACCTCCCCCCCCAAAATAAATTCTTCTAAAGGCCATAATGACTGTAATGTTATATTAAAATGTTAATGTTGATACATTTGTGATGCACTAGGCTTCCAGTTTCAGCCGCATATACGCCAATTGAAAACGAATGTAGTTTAGTGCTATGTAAATATATTAAAGAAGCATATCTGAGTACTACTGAGTATTAACATGTGTTTTATGAAGCGGAAGATATGATGACTAGTTCTCTATAAGTATTGTAATAGTACAAAAAGTCAAACTTCAAAGGCATGTTATCAATAATCTTTACTGAAATGTAAATGTACATGAATGAAAACAAACTGAAATGAAATAGGAGTAACTAAGCTGTGTTTAAAATGTAAGGAGTGGAAAGTACAGATAATGGTGTGTGAATGTAGAAATAAAAAGTAAAAAAAATAATTACTCCAGTAAAGTATAAATAACCAACATTTCTACTTTAGTACGGATACTTCATTACTTGACGCCTCTGAGTGCGAAGACCGAGGGATGAATAAGCCACAAGTAGAGGAGTGCGGGTCAGTGTGTACATACAGTTTTTTGTAGGTTAGACGAAACGAGGACAAGACCATAATGTTTAGATGCACTCGAAAATGAATGGGACTCTATGAGGGAAAAAAGCAGGAGGAAAAAAACAGCAACCAAACGAGTGCAGGTCAAACCAACACTGCAGACGTGGTCAGGGGTTTGCCCTCAGTCAGTGTATGCAAAACAGTGTCTGTCGGTCGAGCAGAAGTTTAGTATATTGGTATGCATTTTTCTATCCTATGCATTCTCTATGGGGAAAAAATTGTGTGCATATGTACATCCCATCAAAAATCTGTATACAAGCCTGAATCACACAATCAGATGGGACAATCTGGAACTGGAACGGTGCTAATATAGCAATATATATAAAATACAAAAATAATAACAATAACAACAACAATGATTATTATATATTTTTCCGATTATTATTATTATTATTATTATTATTATTATTATTATTATTATTATTATTATTATTATTATTATACATGTAATGCATGTACATTTATACAGCAGACTTTTATTTCAAAGGACACCGAAAAGGACAGTATTAAATTAGAATACAGTAAAATACATAAAGAAGAACATATTATTAAAATAAATCAATAAGAAAGAATACAGTGTGGATTAAATAATAAAATTACATCACCAGAGCTAATTCTTAACTGTTTCTGCAAAGACAGTTTGAACAGTTTTGAACTGTGTTTCTGTAATATGTGTTTCTGTAGAGACTATTCTTAATGTCTCAACTCATTTGCTGATATGCAGTATAACTGCTCCCTGGAGGAACGCAAGTAGATCAGGAGCCAGATCTGCATGTAGCATGTATTTGAAATCAACAGTAAGACCCTCGCAGCCCATAAAAAAAACAAGAAAAAACACCAAATTGGAACTCATGATGACAAATGACGGCAAATTAATATTTCTTTTTGACTGGCAAAAGACACCTTGTCTACTGACTAACTAGATTTAACTAGCCTGGACATTCTAATTAAACACCCCTGTCTTGGAGATTCCAGGATCCAAGAAATGAAATCACATTGGGCCCCACTACCACAGGCCACGCTGAGGTCACGACCACAGGCCAAGCTACTACGTACTGTGAAATTTGTTATTTGATGCAGGGCAGATACTCTTTGTATCAAATATGTGGTGAAGAGATTATTTTACAGTTGAAATGGAACTTATTGGTTCATATTCTTGAATGGAAAAGTCTTTCCATGGAGCGATACTTTTTATGAACCCTCCTCTAATACTATGACATTACAAAAACAAGCGTCACAGTTGGCAGAACAGGTTGTTTTCAGTTATGAGATGAAGAAGAGGTGGATAAAATTTGTAAAGAGCCATTTCAATGAAGAGCTAAGGATTCATGTAATGTTTGACTTGCTGGTGTATTTGATTTTTGACATATTGCAATTGAGACGGCTTGTAGCTGACCCTGTTAGGCTTGTCTTGCTGGTTATCACAATAATGACATTATTGCTGAAGTGTACAATATAATTTATATTAGATGTCAATACTTTTGCATTTACACTGAAGAGGCAGGTTAAGGGACAACGTTGTAAATGTAAAATGTCTGGTAGCTCAGCTACCGTTGCTACCCCACAGTTGCTATCACGGCTTAACTTACTCAGTGGATGCAGTATCACTGAGAACCTTACCGAAGTGCTGAGTTTTACTTCATGCTCTGCAGCATCTTATTCCAATTTTGCATTCCACCATAATTGTGTGTCAGCAGTTTCATCCAGCTTCCATTTGAAGAGTAGTTACCTGCTTTCCACTGTGATGATGTCTTTTATTCTTTTCCATTAAGTCTATGGAATTAGATGTTTATCCATACTCTCATTGCAATGCTTCATGTACACTGTTTTAGTAGAGGGGATTCTGGCTCTGGTGGATTCTGTTTCTGGCTCTGTGCGTTTCCCGCAAATGGGTTTTAGATCCCTGGCATTTCAGAGCAGAGAGTACCAGCCAACAGGAAACAGAGCTGGGTCATGGAGAGAAAGGACTGGGTCAATGGTAGTGGTATAGGGATTGGGAATCAGGGCTGGGTCATTTGTAGGGGTAAGAGGGTTGGGAAACAGGGCTGGTTCTTTGGTAGGCATAGGGGGGACAGGGCTGGGTATACTGAGCATGCACAATTTCCTATTAGAAAAGTTCTGTGCAGTTCTGAATGCACATTTGAAATGACATTACCAAGACTTTTTTTCCACTGTACGAGCGTGAATTAATTAGAGGTTAATGTAAATGAGATGGATATAGACAGCCAGATGTTTCACGGCAACTGAGAGCGGTCTCTTAGACAAAGCTGCTGTGGAAAATGAATAATTTAGCAAAATTCCTCCCTGGAAACTGATGCCACGGAACTCACAATCTCTTGACAAATGGCAATTCTTCCATTGTTATGTCTCTAATTAGAAGCAGTGAGTGTATTTTTTTAATTAATTTATTTGTTTTGTTTATTTATTCACACAAGGATATAACAAAGACAGGGTCATAACATATGGAAGAGGCGCTGGCATAGATTATCATATGTTATCATATTATTAGTGCCAATAATTTCAACAACACGCCTAAAACTATGCTCTGATCAAATAGATGCCAGACTTAGAGGTGAAGATACTACGTACGCTTGAATATGTTTTCAAAAAAAAAAAATTTATTTATGGTTTTTTGGTTCAGTCATGCTAGGAAAATGTTTTTACAAAGTATATTATCATTATTATTATAATTATTATGGAGTGCTATCTAATTTATAGCTACTGGTAACTGTATGGAAAGTGTTTCTCCAGAATGTCTGTCTATTTATTTGGGTCTTCAGGCTTCTGATTAATTATTCTGATAGTATCCATCCATCATGTAGCATCTTTTTCTTTTGCTTTCACCTCTTTTTGGCAGTTCTAGGTTCTTAAACGTCTTCAGCAACACTAAAGTAAAAAGGCTTGTATATTTTTCAACTTTCACGTCCAATATTTGAAGATATTTTTGAGCTCCTTTATCCTGCTGAGTGCTATATGACTTGACTGCTGGATCCCTTGTTGTTATTAACTGATACGAGTAGACAACGGTAAAGCCCACAGCCTATCCTGTTGTTTTAACTTTAGTCTACTTCATATCGAGCTGAGGACCAATTAATTTATCTCTGTTGCTTAACCTTCCTTATAAGGGGCTGCCGGTCTCACAGATTTTCCTCTATACATCTACATATCAAAGGCTGTTGACTTTTCTTCCACCAATCCTGAATCCTCCCCATTATCTTCCTCCAGTCTTGCTACTCTCTTGATATGTTCAGCATACAGCTTGAGCAGATATGCAGCCTCGTCCAATTGATGTTAAACTTTTCTGTATGTGTGTTTTCTAGTAGTTACATATTTTTATTGAATAGCAATGATATGCACAATGTATATCTTAGTTTATGTAGTTTATATTTGTATATAAACTTAAAATTCCTCTTTATAGGTTATCCATGCTTGCCTTTGAGTTTAATTAGTGCACATATGCGATACTTTATGAGCTCAGTGCATCAGCCATTCAGAATTATAGTCAAACATAACTGGCTACATCTTGGCATTACTGAAGGTATCACTTCTAAAGTCCCCATATTAACAGTAGTAACATGTACTGTAGGTACCACGGTTTTCCAGTTACTTAACAGATCTTTATGTAACAATTAGTGATATAAAAAGTAATCACATTACAACTGGAGAAGCAATCATAAATGTGATAATGCATAGCTTTACACTTGCACAGCATATAGATCTAGGACTTTGCACTGACAGCGATGCCCGTGTGTTTACAGGAAGAGATGTTTGTCCCTTACTCAACTAGAGGCTTCAGGAATCTGGGAGGAAACGCCTGTGTCATGAAGGCCTTCACCATCCCGAGCTCCAAGAGTGAGCTCCAGCAGATATCGGTGAGCAGATGGACATAAGCTGCGTCGCCGTTTTTTAATGTTCATTAATTTGTAAAATGAAGCGTGAGCTGTGGCTCCATTCCAGCTCCTGTTTAAATGATTCCGGGCTCACCTCTGTGACTCCCCTCCACTCAGCTAATCCATGAGGCAGAGATTCCTTTAATGCTTAATTGTTTAATTGCTTAATTGCTTGAGGTTTTGTGCCAACAGCGTCTACAAAATGACAACTTTAGAGGAGAAGGAAAAACATACTTTACTCTTAATGCAGCCAGAGTCCAATTAATGTTGGGTCATTTCTTTTGGTCCATTCATCAGTATGTTTACGCACAGTATAAAGGGCAACTTTCAAAAGCAAGTAGAATAAATATCTTATTAAGGAAGAAGTAGATCATATCTTGAGCTCCAGTTTGAAGAGCAAAGTGTAGTTCCAGATGTCTCCTGAACTCCCCAGAAATTGTATGAATTAATTCAATTCCTTCAGCAGCAATCTTGATTTATCTTAAGTGTGTGTGTGTGTGTGTGTGTGTGTGTGTGTGTACACTATCTATATATACAAAATCAGTCTGAGGACACACTTTTATTTCAGAAACGGAGGAGAAAATGACATATCTGAATACCCCAGCCAGTAATGGGTGAGGGGGGCTATCTTTTAGGCCTCGTCCAGAACATAGCTGCCATCTTGAAAACTATCTATTGGATCAAGTTTTTCCAATAGGAAAGTGGTCATGTAGAATATCAAAGATTGAACATATCAATAAGCTGTGCATCACAGGGATGGTTTCCGGTTGTTGTTCCAACTTTCGGTGTCAATAACATTTGATAATCTAATTGTGGCAAACGATTTCCGAGACAATTCTGGTCTTCTTTGATATGCTATATGGCCACCTTCCCATTGGAAAAACTGGCTTTTGATCCAATATGTCGCCTTTTAGGATGGCAGCCATGTTCTGGACATGGTCTAAAAGATAGGCCCCCCCACTTGCTGGGGAATTCTTTAATTTCTGAAAGTATATTTCATATATATATATAATAAAAAGATGTGAAATTATTCTTATTCTTATTCTTATTCTTCTTTTTATTATTATTATTATTATTAATATATCGATGTTATTGTAATGTTCAACATGAAATAACCATTCTGTATTTTTCACGACGCCAAGCTGTAGAAAAGATCTGAAGTGGGATTTTCTTTTTTTCCAAGACTACACCCACCCGCCTGGACTCGTGTGATTCACTGAGGGTCTCAAGTAGCCTAAAGTAAGGCTCTATTAACTGAAAACCATTTTCAACAACAGCTACCAATCTCCTGAGCGAGCTTTAGCACTCAACAGGGGCCAACAGTTTCCCCGTCTCCCAGCTAAATCTCATTTATGCTTGTTGTATGGTTTACATGTTTTGGCCGAGTGGTCACTCAGTTTCAACAGAAGCATTTCTTTAGGGCATTTAGATGCATTTCTCTGCCAGTGCTGTTCGATTTTTCGGCGGGAGAAAAAATAAATAAAAAAACGAAAAGTGCAAGTGGTTCTTTCACCCGACATAAAAAGCTGCATTAAACCTTGACAAGGCTCACAAACAGCATTCCATATCATTCAACAACCCCTCCTCGCTTTCTTAACCTACGCTAGAGACAATGCTGAGGTTTATAGCTGTAAATAACAGCAGTGTTACGTGTAGCACTCTTTCTTTTTGCTTGATTATTTTGAGAGCAGTGGCTCTATTTAACAGGACCTCACCTTTTTCTATGGATTTTTTTATTTTCTTACGTGACATCCATTTCGGACCGATGGGTGACCTTTCAGATATGGAACAAATTGCCTCTGCCACTCAAACCGGCTTTTTATTCTGTGCAGCCAGACACATCAGATTTCAATATTCAACATCTACTGCTATTTTAACCTTTTTATTCCACTCACACTAATGGCTTTGGCCATCTAAAGTGGACACGCTCAGAATCTCTGCAGTCCAGCCTCCTGTCGTGTTTGCACACCTACTCAAAAATCATTGCAAAGACGTTGAATACCTGTTATACAAGTTGCACGAACCACTGGGGGATTCAATGTGACCCTTGCAGCGGACCTTCTTATAAAAACTAGCTGGGACTATTATGGGATGGACACACCGACTCAAAAGGCTCGCGGCCTCACTGGCTCTGTACTGCCCTCTGCAGGACAAGTGGCTCCTTCACTCCGTGCTGATGATGGTGCAGTCCTGGATCGAGCCGCTGGTTTACCTGCAGACCACTCTGGATCGCTACGACGACGCGCCGGACTCTCTCCTCAATCGGACCAAGTGGGTGTCCGATAAACTGGTGAGCCTGGAGCAAGGCGTGGTGGTCCTGATACGCAAGGTACGCCACACACCCACTGGGACCCTCAAATTCTAGTCAAGAGTCTAGTTTTCCAGACTTACACAGATAGTTGATTCATGAATAGCTGTTTGATTGAGTCTCCATTGCTTGGCCTACACAAGCTTCTTGAAATATTACATACACCCACTTTGTGAGCTCAATAGACAGACGGGGGACAAAAATAGAGGCATTAGAACAGTATATTAGAACATCCTACTGCATAAGCCAAGTCAAGTTAGTTAAGTTTATTTGTATATCGCTTTTTACATCAATGTTGTCACAAAGCAGCTTTCCAGAAGTTTAAAAACATGAAGTATCTCCCAGTGAGCAAGCCAGAGGCAACAGTGGCAAGGAAAAACTCCCTCAGACTGGAGGATGAAACCTTGGGAGGAACCAAGACTCACAAGGGTGACCCATTTTTTACAGTTTATTAAGCTAAATTCAAAACAGAACTAAGAAAATCTGATTCTGAATGGTTAAATATTTACAAACTGCACAGGTGGTGCATCTAGAACATAAGACCCCTGACTGGTAGGACTTTCTGTTGGTTGGCGTATATAGTCCTGACATTACACTGCTCTTCAAATATGAGAACACAATGTGCATTGTGTCGCTGTCTTTAAGGAAGAGGTCTTTACTTTGAATGTAAGTCAATGGAACCAGATTTTTTCAAAGCTATTCTATTGGCATTTCTATTGGTTCATTTATCATGAACTTCTAACACAATATAAACGCTGTGTTCACACCATGTAGAAAAATAAAATTTAACAAAAATGGAGAGGCGTTATTCTTCGGACAGCGACGATATGAAATATCCTAATATGCTATTCAACGGCTTTATGCCTCTTTGAATACTGGAACTTGATTTCAATTGGCATCATCACTCCATGACACACCTTTCTCATTAGTAGTGAGGCGAAAACAAACCAGGGAGAAAACTAAGGAGTATCACAAGCAGACTGAACTGAATGTGCTAGTGAGGTAAGCTGGCTAATGTGGCTTCAGGCTTGGAGGCTGTACACTTGTACACTGCTGAAGCTCAAAGCCGATGCCTTAGTTGATTTGTAATTGCTGCTGTGTATCTGAAGCCTGTAGGAATGAAATTAGTTTGTAGGAACTGATAAGATTTACCTAAAACCAAATAACTGGCTAGTGTTTTCAAAGAAACATCTGCATTTCAACGTTTAGGTGAAGTACACTGTTCATTATAGAGCTCAAAGAAACAGAGTGTAACCTCTAGTGGTGAAGTTGCAGATTGCATTCAACCAAGCCCAACACTCCCCCTTCAAGATAAACTATGGTAGCCATTAGGTTTACTGCCGTCACCTGTCATGATTGCGTTCATCTTCTACAGTTTTTACTTGTTTGACGACAAGAATTCAGCCTTCCTTTTAGTGCTAAGAACCATTTAGGTACCATCCTCCATTTCTCAAGCTTCTCACAGCACATAATGGTTAGCCAGCACCTACTGAGCATGCCCATGCCATTAGTACTGTGTAGTAACTCAATGTTTTGATTATTTCTTGTGTTTTTAATGTTAATTCATGCTAACTTAGTTAACTTTCCCTGGACCAGGTCTTGCTTGGACTTTCCACCTTAAGTGTCTCTGCAGTTACAATGTGGCACCTGAGGCATTCCAGTAATAACTATGGCACCGTTAAAGCTGGAACAGGAACATTCAAATAAAAAGCTGATCCCTTTCTCATGGTTTATTTTCTTATATTGTCACTGTCCAGGGAAAAACAAGTTTTTTAAAAAGTGCAACTTTACAGGAGAAGCCAAAAACTCTCTTTACTTTCAATGTAAGTCAATGGAACCAGAATTTTTCCCAAGCTATTTTGGAGCATTTCTATTGGTCCATTCTTCATAAGAATGGACCAATAAAAAAATAAATGTTCAAATGTTCAAATGGTGTAGAAAACTAAAAATCGTCAAAAATGTTTTTCTTTGACCAGCGGCGATATGTAGTATTTTTTGGTTTAAGGTAAATTATCCTACCTGGAGTTTAGTCTTCTGAGGCTTCTGACAGCACCATCAAGCTGCCACTTGTACATAAAAACACAAAATGTAAAGAATGCTAAATATAGTCTCTACAGTCTGTGTGTGGTTTGTCTATTCTGGGCTACTGTAGCCATATGGCGGAGCAACATGGCCATTTCCTTTGGAAGTGGATTGGCTTCCTAGTTATATATGGAGGGCTCTTGCTAAGCCAATGAAAACACAGTATTTTGTAGCTACAGGTCTAAATCTAAATCTTACGCACTGCTCTTTTAATTTAAACCCAAAATGAACAGCTCACTTTCAGCTCACCTGGAATTTAAAGAAAGAATAGAAACAGACAAATGATATGGGTCTCTTACCTCCAAAGGAGTCAAAAGTATTCACAAAAATACTTCTGTAGAAGTTGAAGTATCAACTCAAGCTTTTTACTTCAGTAAAGGTGTAAAAGTACTGCTTTTAAAACTACTTAAAGTATAAAAGTAAAAGTAATGTAAGAAAAAAAAATGCCATAAAGGACAAAAGCTTAGGCCTAACCACAAGGGTCTATAGTACACTAGCCTACCTCCCCCAAAAACCCCATTATTCTAAAAGCCATAATGACTATAACGTTATACTAAAATGTTAATGTTGATAAATTTGGGATGCGCTAGGCTTCGTGTTTCAGCCGCATATACGTCCATTGAAAGTAAATGTAGTTTAGTACAATGTAAATATATTAAAGAAGCATATCTGTGTACTACTGAGCATTAACATGTGTTTCATGAAGCAGAAGATATGATGACTAGTTCTCTATAAGTATTGTAATGGTGCAAAAAGTCAAACTTCAAAGGCATGTTATCAATAATCTTTACTGGAATGTAAATGTACATGAATGAAAACAGGATATGAAATAGGAGTAACGAGACTATGTTTAAAATGTAAGGAGTAGAAAGTACTGATAATGGAGTGTAAATGTAAGGAGTAGAAAGTACAGATAATGGAGTGTAAATGTAAGGAGTAGAAAGTACTGATAATGGAGTGTAAATGTAAGCAGTAGAAGCAAAAAGTCAGATGAAAAATAATTACTCCAGTAAAGTATAAATAACCAACATTTCTACTTAAATAAGGTAGCGAAGTATTTGTACTTCATTACTTGACACCTCTGCTTACCTCTGCTTCACTGCACATTTCAGCCAATTTATAAAGAGTTAGTTGGCTGATGCTGAACCTGCTATTAAATGTAAAAACATGTTTTGTATTAGTCGTTTGGTAAATGCATATAGATTAATGCATTAGCCATAATCTATATAATGACTACCTTTACAAAAATCATCTGTGGATTATGGCCTTTTATTGGAAGCAAATACTTAGCTTGGCTGAATACCAATTATGTTTTTTTTAATTATCGACTGCAAGCATGGAACATCTTAATCAGCACAATACAAGTGCTCTGGGAAAATGATTCATTTACACTTGTTACTGCTTCATAAAGGAGTAATGGGAAGCCAGTTATTAAGTAATTACTGGCCTGAGAAGTTAGTCACCAGCTGGTGCCTTGATAAGGTATAATCAGTGCTTATACACAACCTGCTTAATAATGTAGTAATACTCTGTCAGCTGTCAAAAACTGATTCGTTAAGCATTAATTAGCACATATACGGCTAATTAGAATACCCCCCTGTGCTGAAGTGCTACTCAGCATTTTAGTGTAACCTAAAACTGTCCAATACTTTTCTCTGACGATCACCTCTGCTGATCTCCAGATGCTAGACGAGGGAATGCTAAGCCCATCCGAGTACGAACCTGGAGCGTTGCAGTACGACGTCCAGCCCGAGATACTGGATTCCGTCCAGAGGGACTACAACTTGCTGTCTTGCTTCAAGAAGGACGCTCACAAGATGGAAACCTTCTTGAAGCTTCTCAAGTGTCGTCAAACGGACAAGCTTGGCTGTTCTCTCTACTGAACCTCGAACTGGAACCTCGATTAATCTCTCTGGCACTTTTAGGCAATAGACAAAACACTCTGCTTACTCTGTTTTCTCCTAGATGTACTATCAGTTCTACTGGCCACTTTATTGAAAAGCAATCATAGATCCACCTTGCTGGTATAGTTAGACGTTACTGGAGCCCATGAGTTGATGCACTGGTTATATTAGCTGACCACAGGGTTGCATATTTTCATGCGAGAATGGTCCACAACCCTAATAATAATGAATACGCAGTGAAGTGGACACACCAGATGGGCTACCGTCTACAACAGTACGCCTACATGGTGAACCTATGAGGTGTGAGAGCAGCTCATAAAGTGGTCAGTGAGTAGAAATAAGGTAGGAGTTTCTAAATAAAGTGGACGGTATGTAAGGTAACGTGGGAAACAACTGATACAGATATATTTCCAGTAAGTATTAAAGCTCATTATGTAGGATCCCAGTTTATAGTATATGTTTCCTCTTTTTAAAGTGAAGCTGGAAATTCGTTAGTTTGCAGGAGGCCGTGGTGGAGAGACTGCGGACAGAGTCCCTCCGGATAGCAATGCATGTTTGCGTTTTCACTGAATCTGCATATTTCAGCATTGATTTGACTCCCGCTTTGTTCTTAACTGGAGTTTGTATTCCTTCTCGGTTCCCTGACTGTTGTTCATTATTTCTCCAAGCCTCTAGTGCATTCGCACAGATCTTTCCTGTTTCTTTTTCTTCCTTTTTCCATTTTTTTTCCCTCCCGAAGTGGAACTAGCGTCACCTCGGCATTAGTTAGATGAAGCTTTAGATGCGGACACAGTTTAGTGGAGAGAGACTCAGAGAGAGCTCGAAGGAGCTGACTGTGGATAGTGTTATGTGTGTGTGCGTTTGGCTTATGTATTTGGACTGGAGGAACAAAAAATAACCCAAAAAAACACAGCTTCTACTTTAGATGATGGAAATTTGCATATCACCAAGTCTTCTAGAAAATACATCTATCCTTGGCTGCCCCACAGGTGAGACACTGACACTGGTATTTGGATTGTACTTTATTGTCTGGCATATGAATCTCAATAAATCAACTCTCAGCATCTTCGCTTGCATATTTGCACACATCTCTGTGTCATGTGAACTGGTGTTCTTTGGTATTGGAGACTAATTATGTTCCAGCCTGGACAAAAAAAGCAGATACAGCTGTATGTGACATTACATAAGGGATACAATGGTTTGCCGGTGCATCAGATTAAGAGACAATAGGCCATTTAGCACAAAGAGTGATGTATAATTATACTGCTAGTATCTATGTATCTCATATTTTTACACTACTGGAAAAAGTCTTCGTTTCTTCCATTACTAATCAACACAGGCAAGAAGTGCTTTACTGTGTAACATATATTTAACAGAAAAGTACATAAAAGCACATAGAGGCTCTAGATTATACACTTCAGTATTTGAAGTGAAGCATTTATTAATGTATTTATTAATTCATTTATCATTTATTACTTTTTAATTTGTTCTATGATGTCTTTAATTATGGGTATATATATTTGATGTTGGTTGGAATGAAAAATGTCCATGTACACCCTTTGACTTGAGCTAATTTTCCCTTTTATGGTAATCTTGTGAATAACTTTCTGAGCTCCGCTCTTATTGGCTGGTTTACAGCCAATAACAGACATATCGGTCAGACACAGACAGGCTATACCTATACTGGCTACTAGCTTTTGATCTCAACATCAACACAAACTAAGATAAAGTTGTTACTTACAGCGAAACTTTGAGTTTAAGATCTTATCCAACCAGCACACAATGATATAACCACTTTCTGTTTCTGTTGGGGTGGTTAGGGTTATTTTCTTTTATGGTAATTCTGAAACTGACGCTGCAACTTAAGTTATAACTTCAACCCAAAACTTGATCCTAACCCTTACTCTCGCCCTAATCCTCTACCCAAAACCTAACCCTGACCCTGGGCCAAACCTGACCCTAAACCTTAACCTCAGGTCAAAACGTAATCCTAACACAAACCCTGGTCCTCATGCTGACCCTAACCCCGGCCCTAATCCTGAGCCTAACCTGAACCTTAAACCCAAAACCTAATCCTAACTCTAACCTTGGCCCTTATCCTGACCCTAACCTTAACCTTGACCTAAAACTTAATCCTAACCCTAACCCTGGGCCTCATCCTAGCATTAACCTTAACCCAAAACCTAACCATCAACCTGGGTCAAACCCTAACCTTAACGCAAAACTTAACCCTAAACCTGAGCCTAATCCTAGCCCTTACCTTAACCTATTCCCAACCTTCATCCTGGCTAAGTGGCTTCTTAGGTTCACATCTACAGATCAGGTTTGTGGAGTCTGCATGTTCTCCCTGAGCTTGAGTGGGTATTCTGGTTTACTCCCACATTGCAAAGACATGCATGTTAGGTTAATTGGTCACTCTAAATTACCCATAGGTGTGAGTGCGTGTTGGCCATGCGATGGACTGGCGACCTGTACCCTGCCTTCACCCAATGACGCTGGGACTGGATGGATGGATACAGTGCTCTTGGAATTCTAAATCATTTATTTGTCACTGAACAGGTCCAGGAATTGCCTCTGCCCATTTAGTATTCCATTCTGAGTTCTCTTTACAGCAGCAACAATAATGAACATATCAATAATAACTGTGTGCATACAGAGGATAAATGGAGAACCAATATATTGTCAGATATGCTTGTTCTTATGGAAGCATGTGAAGTAGTCCATAATGAGAGTTTCACTTTTAATGAAATTACATTCAATAAACCCGATATGTAGTCTCATTCCTGTTGAACAGGTCGACTTGCCCTCCTTCGTGGCCTTTATTGTGAGGGGTTAACTGACAATTGGAATTATTACTCCAGGGGAAGAAAGCACGCCACACAAGTCAGTTAGAAACATTAATTCCACCGTGGTGCACTAGACGTTCGACTTCTAACCCACGAGCATGCGAGCGTGCTGCTCTCTGGCCCTGGAGGTTGTGGATTGCTATGGCAACAGAGCAGCGGCCTGATATTAAGGAAAACATTGCACGGAGGCACAAACACTACGCTCAAAAGTTCTTTCCACATCACAGAGACCCTGTCGCTGACATTACAGCCCCCTGTCGCTCATCAAATATAGACTTTTATCTATTAACTGTAAATAAAATGATAGTAGTGTGTCACAGTATTGTACTATGCATTATGTTAGATTTATTGATGCATTGAAATGAATTAAATGCAATAATTATATTATATTACAAAGCATATAGTTTTATTAACCTACTGTAGAATAAAGAATTTCAAATCCAGCTTTAAAGATGTTATTTATTGTACAGCTTATCTACAATACCTAGCATGCATTTCATACAGTACTGTGCATATATATATATATATACTGTATAACTGTAGATTTATCTGTATAACTATGTTATATATAAATATGCTGTTAACTATATATAATTACGACTATGCTGTTATTATTATATTTTGCATATTGAATTATACACTATGTATACAGTCTATAAATATAAATATTACTGCTTTTTTTTGCACATTTGCACCGACTGCATAACTGTGTATTGGCACTGTGTATTCTACTCTGTTTACACTCGTGAACTGCACTACTGTTATCATTCTCACATACACACTGTGAGACTTTTAGTTTGTATATTCTATATTCTATTCATTTTATAATCCATTTTTTTATTTTTTGTTGCAACTGACCTGTTTTGTCTTAGCTTAGCTATCTATCTGTCTATCAAATATTTTAGGCACTTACTATATTTAAATAATATTATATTTTATGATTTTTTTAAAACATTCAAATAGTATTAATGCAGTAAGTAGTGCTTTGATATATGTGAGTGTATTTAACCCATTATTTACAGTTCTCATCTAATACCTGCTTTGACTGTTCAGTACTTCATTAAGCTAAATCAAGATTGCTGCTGAAGAAACTGAACACATTTATACAATGTCTGGGGCGTCCAGGAGAAATCTGGAACTAAATTTCTTTAAACTGGAGCTCAAGATATGATCTACTTCTTTCACAATAAGATATCCATGCTACTTTGTGTTGTATTTATGTTAATTGCATGTGCTCATTCCATGTGATGATTTCGGGGATGCTTCTGCAACTGCTAGCCAGCAAGCAACCCCACATTCCACACCAAGGAACTGTAAAAAAATGGTTTACAGATTAAATGAATTTACCAAACCAAATATGTGCATATATCCCCGTATTCAGTTTAGTTGTGTCCATTCACACTGAAATCACACTGTTTGATAGACTATGATAGATTAAGTTAGAATAGAGACAATTTGCATATCATGGAAACAAAATCTTTACTTTCAGTGTAAGTGAATGGAACCGGAATGTTTTCCAAACTTTTTGGAGCATTTCTGTTGGTCCTTTCATCGTACAAATATAAACATTTGAGAAATATCTGTATCTAGATGAAGTTGCTATGGGAATACCATCCTGTGGATTAACCTGCAAAAATCATTCAAATTCCTCCACCTCATCATTAACATTACAGCTGTTTACTTACTGTTTTAAGTCTATCACCGGTTTTCACCCACAGATCAACTATACACAATACAATACTCACTCCTACTAGTGCTGTCACCATCAGGTCAGCTTCTCATTCACCAGTTCTAATGCTTCCACCCCAAATAGCACAGCACGAGCAAAAATGCACCCATCGTTCCACTTAAGGTGAAACAAGAAAAACCGTGAAAAAATATAGCCCATTTAATGAAAAAGGTCATGTAAGAATTACTTAGGACTTTTAGAAGTGAACCCTTTAGAAAAAAACTAATTTAGACAATACATAGAAAATGATTTCTCTTAAACCAAACCTGGCCCTGTTCCTAATCGCAAAACAACTGATACACAAAGTCAGTAAACCTGTCAACACAGATTCAACTTTTGTAGTAAAGATTTGTTGGAACATCATAACATAGATTTTTATGCATTTCCTACAAGCACTTAAACTTAGAGAATGGTCTTGGCAAGCATTCAACTGCGACAACGCCCTTGAGCCTAAAACAAATAAACAAATATTATTTGAATCAATGATTTGCTTGTGACAAGCAGGCGTTAGACGCGGCATATAACCTTCATTTTGGCAGATAATCCATTAAAGAGTCCATTTCGGGTGGAGCATCCTTCATTGGGGAGCAATGCCATAGTCATAATTCAACTTTTCATGCTCCGTCCTTGGACCTTTTAGAAGGAGTGTTTACTTTTCCAGGCTGAAGGCGTTTGATGTATAAGTCAGTATATATCTACATGGAATGCTGTTTTCACCTTCAGCCATGTTCTCAAAAAAATGCATTACTCATTGTGAAGATACACCACTGTGCAAAAGTCTGAGGCACCTAAGCTGATTGTTTAAAAGCCTTCATCTAAGCAATAAGTGTATTTTCACCAGTAAGAACACTAAATATCATTAAAACAGATGTAAATAATCATACATACAATACAAAGTAGCATGAATATCTTACTGTGAAGGAAGAAGATCATATCTTGAGCTCCAGTTTGAAGAACAAAGTGTAGATTTCTCCAGCCCCAGACAATGTATAAATGTATTCAGTTCCTATAATAGCAATCTTGATTTTGCTTAATAAAGTACTGAGCAGTCAAAGCAGGTATTAGATGAGAACTGTAAATAATACTGGGTTGTTTCCACAAGGAGAATCTTGGAAAGGGTTAAATAAACACACTGATGTATGTAAAAGCACTACGTACTCTATTAATACTGTTTAGTATTTAATATTCCGAACATATTTGCTGTGTAAATATTTGCTGAATAAATAAAAGCTTCCTGTCTGGAAAAAAGTTTTTTATATATAACAATGTCCCTAAGTGCCTTAAACTTTTGCACAGTACACAGTATTTCTTTGGAACACAGGAATTAAAGAGGAGGAGAAAGAAACTGTCGTTGTAGTGTCTACAGTGTAAACACATTAAAAAACCCAATTCCAAAAAGAAGTTGGGACGATAGGAAAAAAGTAAATAAACACACATAGAGGTTATCTGCCAGTCATTACCAGACTAATAAACATAACTTTTCTTTCCGTTGGACAGGAGAACTGTCCATACTGTGAAGCTGTGAGACCCCAATACCATTTCACTCCATTCCACTTTGCAGTATCATTTATTTATATGTCGCTGCTATAGACAATATATTAGATTTTATGTATATTACAGTATATTATTATATAATTGAATATACACAAAATATTCATGCCATTGTGCAAGTAAAGTTTCTAACTGGCTTGTGTGGCGTGCTTTCTTACCCTGGAGTAATCATTCCAATTGTCAGTTAGCCCCTTACAATAACGGTCATGAAGAGGGCAAGTCGTGCTGTTCAACAATTTCTACGTCTTTGGATGAAATGTGTGGATATGTACATATATTTTATTTTACTGTTTGATTTTCCTAGTACACACACACACACACATTATATATATATATATATATATATATATATATATATATATATATATATATATATATATATATATATATATAATTTAGATGACTTAGAGAATAAGGTAAGATCCATAAGTAGGCTGTTTTATTGACTATGACAGAGAAATGTTATAATCTGAGTACGGGGCTGGGCAGCGGCATGATAACCAGGGAACCAGAGAAGCCTGGAGCTTGGGTCCAGGTGAGCAGGCTGAGCTGAGTGGTCAGCAAGCGGGTCATTACCCAGGCTCAGACATAGAAATCCAAGCATTGGTTTCTTGTTTGAGCAGTGGTTAGAGCAAAATCCCTCAACAAGGTAACATCGCAATGTCCTGTAAGAGCACAGATAGAGTAAAACCTAATATAGGGCAGGGTTTGCATGCACAAGCGTGACATACAGAATAGCCTAGCCAGGGCGCTGGTGGAGTAGGGCTGAAGAGCACTGGTGAAAACCTGGAGAGAAGTGCACAGGTTAGTAGTGGCTGGGTTTAGCTTAGCTGCTATGGGTCTTAGCTTGGCTTGAAAGAACTGCGATTTGTTGAACTTGACTCCATTGAACTTAGCTTGGTTCTTAGGGGGTCTTGGTTGGGGTCTGACATGGCTTGGAGATATTCTGGATATTTCTGCCCTGTTTTAGAATAGTTTCAAATAAACTTGAGAACGTGATGTCCTTTATTGCCAAAACCAGTTTGAAAGGAAGAGCCATTTGACTGCCATGGACGTTTCCACTTCAGTCTAAATCCGATGAGTTTTATCCAAGACAAGTCAGACATTGCTGGGTATCTGTTTTTTGCTTTGCACCGAAGAATATTTGGCTTCGATGTGGAGATGTGCAGTGCGGGAGGAACAAACCAGCTGCTTGCACGAAAGAATTCAGTGGGAGGTACAAGCAGACACAGCACAAAAACCAGAAAACAGACCTTGGTCAAAATATCAGAAATAACAAACAGGGAACCAGAGTAAAAGAAGAAACCAAACAGGTGAAGATCATATACAAAGACAGTCTAGACGCAGCAAGGCCAGCAGAACAAAGCAACACTAGTAGGCAATACCAAAGAGTATTTCTACAAACAGGTCTTTTAAACCAAAATATTATCTTAAAACAGTCTTAGGCATTGGGTGGCTAATTCATTATCACTGAATTTTGGTGGCATTAAACACTTCAGATGTTTGGTTCCCATCAGTACCACAGTAAGCAGTTCTAACCTGTGTCTCTAGAAAAGAGCACTTCAGATGTTTGGTTCCCATCAGTACCACAGTAAGCAGTTCTAACCTGTGTCTCTAGAAAAGAGCACTTCAGATCAAGCCACTCTGAATTACTGTGTTTACATGTTAACTATTTAAGTAGGCTCTTAGAAAACCTGGACTTTCCTTCCTTATAAAGGAGGCCCACATGCGAGAACAACTAGCTAAACCTGGACTTCATCTGTATTGAAATGTTTCAAGCATATTGTTGCAATATGTTCATATTTCTGAGAGGTGTTTTGGGGGATAAAGCACCTTTTGTGTTTGAACTCCACTGAATCATTGCCATGAGCTGAAAAACCTTGTGCCCTCCACGCCAGGGGGCAGTAGAGCGCTATGGTAAAACTTTCTCTTGACCCTGAAGTTCAGCTCTCCATTCATATTTAAGCCAGAAGAAAGAGGAGCTTTTTTTTTTTTTCGCATGTAACTATAGACCGCCTCCAAGTCTCCGAAGGCCGAGAAATATGTAAATGGTGATGCAATGGAATGCCGAGGGGTAACTTAAGCAGACATAAGGAATTTTTTTTCTTTTAATATTCAGGTATGAAACCCTGCCAGTGTTTAATGTTTGATGGCAGAAAGACGCTGGGGGTTCTATAGGAGAATATGAGATCTTATACATGTTCAACCTTTTTTTCGTGTCCATATTCAGAGAAAAAATTACAACCAGCAGGATCCTCAGTAGTTGGAGCATGCTTTTGTGAAACGCACAGAGCCAATTTCCCAGACACTGATTAAGCCTCTGATTAAGTCTCGGACCAAAAGTGGTCCCGGCTGTCCTAAATGATCTGCTCTATTAATCATCATTACATTGGCGCTGAAGTTCATTACATGAATGTATTTTATCACTAGATTAGCTGAGGTACTTCACATTTGCCCATTTTCTCCCCCAAAAAAGATAAAGAAAAAAATAAAACAGGCAAAGTCAGGTCAAGTTTATTTACAAAGCATATTAAATTGATAAATGTTGACCAGGGTGATGAACAACAGATCAATTTAGATAAGTAGAGAAGTAAAAGGAAAATACAATTGAATAAAACAATAAAAAACTAAAATAATACAACCCGCAAGTGGGCAGTGCATCACAGCAGTTCTATTTCATAATAGAGCTGGCACACTGTAGGAAGCAATAACATAAATAAAGTTCCTATATCTTACAAAATAAACCAAATTGGATGACCAATAAAAAAAACAAGTATTTCCAAAATAGTAACTTTACAGGATTATTTTAGTTTCTAATTGTTTAATTCAATTGCATTTTCTTTTTACTTCTCTACTTATCTTAATTCATCTGTTGTTCATCACCCTGGTCAATATTTATCAATTTAATATGCTTTGTAATAAACTTGACCTGACTTTTCCTTTTTTTTCTTTTCTTTATCATTTTTTGGGGAGAAAATGGGCAAATATAAAGTGCCTTAGCTAATCTATTGATAAAATACATTCATGTAATGAACTTCAGTGCCAATGTAATGATGATTAATAGAGCAGATCATTTAGACATAAATAAACATAAATAAGGTTCTGTCCCATATCTTATATTGGAATTTATCCAAAATATACCAAATCAGAAAAATATATATCAGCTCTGTCCAACAAAAAACAAGTATTTCGAAAATAGTAACTTTACAGAAGAGGACAAAAACTTTTAGTGTAAGTCAATAGAAGAAGTTTTTCTATTGGCCCATTCATTAGGTTAGGGATCTGGTCTTGAGATCCCCTGGACCAACAGGCCTTGACTGAAGTGCCCCTGAGCAAGGCAACTAACCCCCAACTGCTCCCCGGCCGCCGTGGATAAGGCTGCCCACCGCTCTAGGCCCATGTCCTCATTTTTCCCATAGTGTGTGTGTTCACTACTGTGTGTATATCTGGGTTGTTTCACACAAGTGGCAAATAGTTGCTGCTTTTTATATATATATAATATATATATATAATATATATATATATATAAATATATTATATATATAATATATATATATATATATATAGTATCATGCAAATATAAGATAATATAAGGCTTTTAAATAAGATATATTAATTTTTAGAAATGACTTCGAAGAAGGTTATACATATTAATTATTAGCATAAAGAAGACGAAACAGGACTTTGAGATGGACCTCAAATATGGCCATAGGCATATGAACAGCATTTAAAGCTTTCATCTTTAAAATAAAGGATAAACTCAAGCTCCACTCTTGAAATTATCCACATATGTCTTTTTACATCTTTCCAGTGTGAAAAGACATCTCAATGCTCAATGGGTTTGAAAGGATGCGTAACTGTTCAAGAAGCTGTTATGAAAAGGTCATGAGGTTGTCCTGGGCTGTTATCTTGAGATTATAACCTTATTGGTGTTTAATGTCAATATAACAGAAGTAGCTTTCTTGAGGTAAGGTATGCTAGTTCTTGAGGTCAGGTATGTTGTGCAAGGAAGAAGAAAGAAAACACCTTCTGTTATACTGAGATCACAAGACAATCAAGACAAGATCCTAAGGTGGACACAAAAAAAATGAAAAGTTACTAAAACTTTATATTAACAGGTCCTAGTTTATACATATATAAACTTTAAAATATTATATACATTATAGATATAGATAACTATAGATAATTACTATAGAAACTGCAGAAACCTAATCAATACATTGTGCATTCTCAGTAAGTGTTTTAATATAGACTTAAATATGAACTAGAATAAGTAATAAATAATGTATGTATAAAGATAGATTTCATACAATATATTAAATTTCAATTTCAAAATATAAGCAATTCTTTTGTTGCACCTGCAAGTAAATATTAAATAGTTATTTGCAGCCTTTACGAAATTAATGATTGAGTTTGAGTTAGATTTATGTGTTAATAGAATTTTTGATGGTGGGTTAAATAAATAAAAAAGTGTTTTTTGATTTTTTCACAGTACTGTATTCCAAAGCTGCATTCTGTTTTCAATAATTGCATTATTGAATTTAGGCTTTTAATTCAAAGTGTCAATACTAGGAGCGAGCGTTATATCGGGAGGTAAACCATTCTGCAGACAATTTCCGTATTTCGAGCTCACGCCCATACAGTCTCCTTTTTTTCCCAGTTCCTCTTATCAGTAGGCATAAATCAGCCGGGGCTGTCAGGGCGAATGGAGCATCGCTGTGTAGCGAGACTCTTGCGGGCAGGATGTGGTGCTGGGGCTGGTGTCAGCAATGTCAGCTTCAGCTTCCTGCGTCCTAATCATTTCAACATGGATGGCCGGTGCCTGGGCTGGGGCTGCTAAAACCGCCACTAAGGGCCCCCCTCTGCTAGGGGCTACCCAGGGAGCAGACCCTGTATCCCCCCCAGCCCCCCCCCCCCCAACCCAACCTTCCGCTCCCTTGGCTTCAGAGCCATAAATATTAAAGATCAGCTATAAGTGAGTGGAGCAGAGGAGGGGGGGCGTGATGGGGATGGAGGGGCGAAGCTGGATGATTTCACAGTCTGGCTATTATGACCTGGGGTAAAGAACGCTAGACGACTGGGGTGTTGAGCCCAGGCCCAGGATGCTAAGGAGTGGAAAAGGGTGGAGAGTGGAAGGGAGGAGAAAGGGGGGAAGAACGAGGATAACTGGAAGGTAGTTCCAGGAAGGGTTTGGGAACATGATTTGCATGGGATACAGGTGTTGTGAGGCATGTTTAACTGATTTCCCATCCAATACAAGTGCTACTAGAGATCCACCAGCACTAGTATTGGATGGGAAATCAGTTAAAACAAAGTTTTCTTCAGTCA
The DNA here is from genome assembly GCA_021613375.1 of Megaleporinus macrocephalus. NCBI lineage: Eukaryota > Metazoa > Chordata > Actinopteri > Characiformes > Anostomidae > Megaleporinus > Megaleporinus macrocephalus. Next base: position 12,142,067 of record CM038711.1, read on the forward strand.
AGACCTTGTATACTTGACATACTTGTCTCAAATCTCACTGACACTGTGTGCCAGAGATGAAAACTTGGATCAGTGAAACAAACTTGAATTGCAAGAAAGGCATGACTGACCCATGACTTGATTTGGACTCACCATTAAAAGGCTCATGACTTACATGTGTCCATTATACGTAACAGTAATTATCCTAGCTAGCTACCATGAATGAAGCTTTTAACTTTTTAATAACTTTTTGAGTGAGCTACACGCCTTTAAAACTTACTTAGCTAGTTTTAATGCTATATAAACTGTAGACTAATGCTGCATTTACACTGCTCCATCGTGTCTCGGCCGAACTTTTCGTAGCATCGCATCCCCCATTGTTAAGTTTTGTGCTTCTAACTGATCATTTTGTACAATAAACAGCTTGTTTTTGAAAGGGTGCCTATCATACTTGTCCAGTTTGTAAATGGTCTACTAAGTTCAAAGCCCAAATTCAAAATCATCTCATAACACAATCTGCAGTGCCTGCCTAGCTGCAAACTTATCACACCCTCACACAACACATGGGGTCTGTCTTAAAACCACTGTAGTTAGAGAGAGACCACGTCATGGCTTGTTTCTGCCAAGTGCACGCGACCGGTGATTTAGCTTAGTTTAGCTACCAGCCAGTTATCCAAAACAATAGCTGGGGCTTGAAAATCTAAAAAAAACCCTCTAGCATATATGTTAATCCCTCGAGTATAAACCTGCAACATGGTCAAAAATTTGCTTTGTAAAGTTGTAAATAAAATGGCATTTTGTGTGGTTGTGTGACAAGAAATACATAAAACAGAGAGAACTGGAATTAATGGCTTGTCCACCATGTTGGAAAAAGTTTGCCTGCGTTGCATCGAGAGATTGCCTGGAACCGTTTGATGCTTCTGGGCCAAAATAAGGTGCCTTAGCAGAGAGAACTGGGACAGCCTACATGTCGGTAGCACAAATACTATGACATAAAATGCTGTCTATGTAGACACTCACTAGGTTCTGAGACAGAGCCACTGAGAGCTAGAGAAATAGTTGCCACTCTGAAACATCCTATCCCAGTCTAATCTGGAAAAATAGATCTACCAACGTATTTTATCTGACTTTTAGGATCAGACTCTGGCTATGGAGGTTGACCAATCAGACCAAGCAGAGTAGTCAGACTAAGCAGGGTCTATGGGTTTATTGTGAGGTGAGGCTTTAAGACACAGGAGCTGAAAACACAGAGAGTGAAAACACAGTAGACCACAGTGATGGGGACAATAGACCATCAAGCCTTAAGTCTTAGATAGAGAAGTTTAATTTTGCCTTTCATTAGTTTATTAGCTGCAATCATTAAATGATACGAAAGTCAACCCCTGTTAGCCCCTCACTCATAGTTGCAATCCTAGGCTCCATTTTTGTAAATGTCATAGTGTATATATATATATATATATATATATATATATATATATATATATATATATATATATATATATATATTTAATTACAACTTAACACGGCTTGAGTCGGTAATTATTTAAGCTTTTGCATGAAGTGTCAATGACTTGTTAGCTAGATATGCCCTGTAGCTCCTGTTCAAAACTAAAGCAGCAAGCTTTTCGGGAAGTGTTGACGTCATTTAAAAACCACATCTACTCCCTCAGCCTCTGAGTGCCCACCTATCAGGAGCCTGCACACAGCTAAAGGTCAAGACCCTGTGCCCTCAGTTTCTCCACACTTTCAATCTGTCAAACTCCAGACTGCAGACTCTCCGGCAAGAAAATGTACCTAGCCATCAAGTGTCACTAGCAGGCCTTGGCTCCCCTACTCTGCCCCCCCCACCCCCACCCCACCCCACCCCACACACACACCCATCCCCCCAGGTTGTGCAGCAGTGTACAACCAGGCAGAGGAGAAGGGCAGCAATGAACAGAAAGTGCAGTCCCAAAACTGAGGCGTCTGAGTGGGGCAATGCCACACTCGACTCCCCTGCCTAATCCACGGCCTCCCTGGGGGCCGTCTCTGGCAGGCTTTTGTGAACATGTCTGGGGAGGCTAGGTCGAGTGGTCACTGAGGTCAGGCCTCCACCTAACCATTCCAATGTGTGCAGAGATGTCAGACGAAGCGAGCCAGGGTGTAACAGCAGTGTAAGGTTTCAGCGAGAGAGGGGAGAGAATTGCAGACTATACTACCATACAGCAGAGCTAAGGCCCAGATGGTCTAAAATTAAGGCCTTTGGGGGAAAAAGACCTGTATAGCTATACAGTGCTCCCAAATTTAGGAGCCATATAAGAAAATAGGTTTCCACCAAATGAGCTGTAGCTTATACTAGACATTTGTAGTGAGCCAGCTTTTGCAGAAAGCTTCAGGTTTGCATCCAATATACCTTTGCATCCAATATACACTTCTGCATTCATGATCTCGTCAACAAACAGGTTTACAACCATTACTGTGAGAAAAACTTAATAAACTCAATATTGCTCGACAATACTCTTACTGTGGTCTATTTTTCAGGCTTTCTCCACATACTGAGTCTACGAGGATGCTTTATGTTTTGTGTTTTTCCTTAAAATATAATTTTGTTTAATGTTTGTTTAACAAAACCTAAAGAGTCCTAATAGCTTACCAATGGTTAAATGGTTAAAGTGTCCAAATATTTTCTGGAGCTTTGGTTAGAAGGGTTTTTTTTACTAAAGAAAATGGTTGTATATAAAACCATAAACAAGCAAAGAATCTTATCATGATTAAAGTGTTCTTTGCATTGTGAAAAAGTTCAGATTAGGAGGAAAATGTTGTAGATTTTTTAAAGGCTTCTCTAAAGCACCAAAAATTGTTTACCTTTTGTTAAAATGTCAGCTTGGAACAACAGAGAAACCCTTTTAGTGAACATACAGTCTGATGGGCAGTCTAATAAACAGATCTGAGTTGGGTGGATGTCAGAAGAACACTACCTACTGGAATACATAGTAAAGTTTGGTGGAGGAGGGATAATGGTCTGGGGCTTTTCAGGGTTTGGGTCTCTTAGTTGTAGTAAAGGGTGCTACAGCATGCAAAGACCTTTAGACAGTTATATGTTCCCAATATTGTAGCTATCTTGAACCATTTTGAAAAAGATTATATATAGAACCATCTACAGCACAATGCACGCTACCCATGAAAAGGGTTCTTTGAGTGTTCATGGTTGTACATAGAACCATTTTCTTTACCAAAGCACCCATAAAGGACTATATTTTATAAAGTTTTTATACATTTTTTTTTCTATTGGTCCATTCGTCATAAAATGTTCACACAAATGTTCAAACGATATCTACTGCATTCCAATGACATAGAAAAAGAAATATGGATAAAAATGAAGATGCATGTTTTTCTTTAGACAGCGACAGTATGAAACATTTATGTCTCAATTTCATTCAGCTCTTCCACGTATTGATTCAAATACAGCTTGGGAACATTTGCTGTGAAGGCTGAGAGACAGGTGGGTTGTAATTGCTGAAGCAGGCTAGACATACCTGCTGTAATAGGCCTCTGTGGCAGTGCCCAGTGCAGAGAGGATTTATACTTTTAGGAAATGAGGCCATCACTCAGACGAGCACCAGCGCTGGACACTTTGCTGGAGGCCAGTTGGGGAAGGCCTCATCAATCCAGCATGGCAGGCCCACAACATTCCCACGCCACAGTGAGCTCAGTGAGTAATTATCAGAGCGGCCACTTTAGTCACTGAGCTCGAGCCGTGCTGGAAAATGATGGAAACTGTTTGCGTTTTCAGACAAAGCGGTGATAAAAGAGGCTCATCCAGTCTCTGCGTTCCACCGCTAACACAATACAGTTCACTGTAACTTGTTACATTCATCAGTAATTACTTTTAGTACCTCCAAAAGTTCACAGGCATACATTATCCCACAGGTGTGGGCCTGGATGTGGGCAGCAGAAGATAAGGACTGTGTTCTCGTAGGTCAAATCCATTCTGTTCCTCCTCGACGTCAACATGTTCAATTAATGCCAGCCAGCGCTCTTCCATTTTATTTGGGACGCTGGAAGGGGTCAAGACTTCGGGCTCCTTGATTGAATACTCTTCAAGACCGTTTTTTAACCTCACCTTGCGTGCAATCCGTCTCTTCTGTACTTTTTTTCGTCCGGTCTCTTAGCAACCGGTGCAAAGACGTGCTTGGGAATCATCAGTGAAATAATTCTGGCCAATTACGACTTTAACTCTTGACCCCGGAACGTTTTTGAAAAATCTCACTGAAAGCTGAGATAATGGAAGTCTGTTAGGCAGGCAGGGAGTCGAAAAATAGCTAATGAACGGCCCTGGATATTTTTTTCTGTTGTTGTTGTTGCTTATTTGTTTGTTTGCTGGGAACTTGAACGCCGTGTATGCTCGCATCTGTCGTCAACACAATGGTTCATCTATACAAACAGCTGGCAGCAGTACACAGTGCATCTTTTTGGCTTTGTTATGTACAAAACTAAGTCGGAGTGACCCAATAAATGTCGTCTATTCAACCCAAAACATTTGAAAGATGTATTTTTGCCATTTTTTTCATTGGAGTTCAAATATGAATTATTTTTTTTAACTGTATTTGTGCAATAACCAGTCATATTTTAGGTTCTAACCTCTCTGTAGCCTTTACAGCTAAACGGGCTGACTGTGTTACAAGGACTGTTATGTTTTTTTTAGTTTTCCCCATTTCTTCAGTGTGTTATGGAGCTTTTTCTGCATGTAAACAGTTTGCAAAGTTATAAAGCCCAAAGTATATGCTCAGAAATCACTTTTCTTAGCTGACTGAAACGCCAACCTTTGTCTATACTGCACAGCGACAATATCTCATAATAAAATCCTTATTGGCCCCCTGTACCGGCCAAACATGTAGCAGGGTGCCATTGTGGTTTTCAACCACTCTGGAGGTTTACGAGTCAGAATAGAGTGAGTAAATAGACTGATTAATGCCTAGTTCACACTACACGATTGTAGCCTGTTTAGATCGCAGAGTGCTCGCTGACTAATCGCAGATATCTAGCATGTTTAATATCTAGGTGACTGTAAGTCAACAGCAGCGTCTAGCTACAGCCAATGGGATCGCAAAGAGAGAGAACCGCGTCACCGTTCACGCAATCTCTCTGCGGCTGCGGGTGACGCAAACGATTTAATTGAAAAACATTTACCTCCAACTCTCTTTGTAGAACAGACAGTCCCTGCTGGCTCCGTGCCTTTATCAATCTTCATACCTTTTTCTTCTTTCTCGAAGATCAGCGCAGTATCAACTTGTACTGCTGACTTGTTGACGTCCGTTTTGGAAACGGAGTGTATGTTCTATGTGGTATCGCTAGTTCTCATATGAGTTTAGTTTTCGATGACAAAAACGTGTTTTTGGACCAAAGCCAGATGAGTCGGCGATTCTCCAGAGTAAAAGTCGGGTAATTTGTGACCCCGTGTTGCCAATCAGTCATGTACTTTGAAAGCTAAAACAACTGAAAGACTCGCGATTACAGATCAACCAGTCATGTAGTGTGAACGGTACAAAGGCCTGATGACTCAAACAGTCGTGTAGTGTGAACGAGAGTATATATATATATATATATATATATATATATATATATATATAATATATATATATATATATATATATATGTCCATGGTGTACCCCGCCTTCGCCCAATGATGCTTAGAATGGCTCCAGTCCCCCCATGACCCCAACTAGCAGGATAAAGGGGAGGATAATGGATGGATGGATGTATATCATTGCTGTTCAATGAAAATAAAAAAGCACCTTCAAAATAGCAACTTTACAGGAGAGGTCTTCCCTTTCGATGTAAGCCAATGGAACCAGAATTATTTCAATGCTATTCTAGAGTATAGATAGATAGACAGCAGGCTGAAACACTGAGCTTAACTGCTCTAGGACGAATATACACTTGTCAATCACTCAATCAGCTTTGATCAACCATATGCATTTTTTTTAATCAGCCAATCATGTGGCAACAGTGCAGAACATAAAATCATTCATATATATATATATATATATAGGCCAGCAGCTTCAGGTAATGTCCACGTCAATTATCATAATGGGGGAAAAATGTCATCTCAGTGATTTCGACCAAGTTGTTGGTCTAGTTGTTGATCTCCTGTGGTTTTCACAAACAACCATCTCTAGAGTTACTCAGGATGATGCAATAAAGACACAAAACAGCCAGTAAGCTTCAGGACGCAAATGCCTTGTTGATGAGAGGTCAGTGGAGAATGGGCAGACTGGTAAGTAACTTAAATAACCACTCTGTAATTGTGGCGAATAGAAAAGCATCTCAATACGTTAAACTCCATCTTTCATTGAAGCTAAATGCTGTTTTAGAAGGTTTAGGCTTGAAGCGATGGCCCGGACAGGCTGAAAACTGAAGATGGAGGCAAAGGAAGCTGGACGATGTGAGACTGACTAGTGTTTCGCTGCAATCTGTGAGGATTTCAAGCTTGTAGGCTTGCTGAACAGCTCCGGAGCGCTGAGACTGTGTATGGATGGCTATCACTCATCACTCATGCCACGCCAAGGTCTGGCTTGCAGGATGGAGCCATACTGGAGCTTTAGAGCCATGAAGTGATTTTGGAGTTTAGGAGCAAGTAAGATCAACTGATCTGCCAACGTTCAATGACGTTCAACATTCTGACCACACTCGCGTCGGCCCACTCCCATTTCACATCCGTCACATGCTCCTAATAGTGACCAATTCTAGCTTTAATGCTACAGCCTATTTGAGTGTTGCTGCTGACCATGTGTGTCCCTTCATTGCCACAGTTTACTATCTTCTAATGACCATCTCCAGCATGACGGCCTTCCCAGTCACTGGATCCAATAAAACAATTTGATTTGTGGTAAAACAAGAGATTCGACAGTGCATCTGAAAAATCGACAGGAATTACTTAGCAATAGCATTGTGTGCCTAATAAATTGCTTGGTAAGTGTAAGTTGGCTGGCTTTTGTGACATCACAAAAACAAATTTAGTTTTGCATCCACTGCAGTTTGGTGTATATGGACTGGGCAGTCAATCAGACGATATGAAACTTTAAAACTGTTTTTTTTAAACTATTTTAAAAAATAAGAGAAGAAAAAGTAGCTCCCCACGATATGGGCCCTTTAAAGCAACTGAACGGGAAGGATGGAGTGCTATAAGGGGGCACCAGGAGGCTGGAGCTCAACTTTGAATCAGTTTAATTTCCTCCTCTTGCTTCCCTAGCCAGGAGCGCCCCTCCGAATCCCTCTGCAGACATGCCGATGAGGCAGAGAATATAAATTGCGAGGCTGAATGCTCGCGGGACTGCAAAAGGGGGTATATTTGTCTGCCTGTTAGGCAGGGACCATGTTTGTCTTAGATTGGGGGCGAGAGCGGGACAAAAAAAATATCTAATGCATTTCCCCCTCCCTCAGGAAGCCGTGCCATAGACTCGAAATCTAATAATTTCCTTTTCAGAATAGAGGGATAATCCTACAGTATATGGCTTTCATTTCGATCCCTCCCGTCTCTAAAGAAAACAGAAATAAAAGAAAAATGGGGTCACGAGCAGATGCTAAATCGCCCAGGACCTTTTGCTGCTGATCCCAAATGAGTTTTGAAAAGTGAGGTGGATTCCAGCACGTTCCATCCCCTCCGACGGGAATCAGGCCTCAGACTAAAGGCGTTACTACCTGCAGTGCAGGTGGGGCAAACTCACTCTGGTCCATAGCCCAAGAGGGCTGGAGGGGGATCTCGCTCCTTAACATCTTTATTGGACTCCTATACAAAATTACATTAATGACTCATAGGCACGATAACTAGGCCTAAATGAAAAATGCAACTATCGTTCCATATACTGTAAAAATGCCCACTCGCTTCCTACCGCAGTGCTGCCTTCGACTCTGCAGTAGGAAAGAAAAAAAGCTTCTGATGAAGTATCTTGAAGATGGGAGGAACATTTAAAGAACTAGAATTGCATTAAAGTGAGAACCTCATTTTAAGGTGTTTAAACGTTTCTTTGTTTGTTGGCCTGATAATACTGGAATAAACCAGATATCAGGATTGTACCTCTTGGCACCATATATGTGGCTGTGCTAGACCTTTTCCAGTAAAGTGGCCCGTCCATAGAAACATAAGGTAGGCATGTCTAATAAAGTGGTCAATGAGGGGAAGTGCATACTAGGTGTTTCTCATAAAGTGGCCAGTTAGTGGAAGCACAAAGTAGGTGGTTCTAGTAAAGTGGTCAGTGAGTGAAAGTGCAAGCAAGGTGTGTCTACCAATGTGTTTAGTGGGTGGAATCACTAGGTAGGCATGTCTAATAAAGTGGTCAATGAGGGGAAGTGCATACTAGGTGTTTCTAATAAAGTGGCCAGTGAGTGGACGTGCAAAGTAGGTGTTTTTAATAAAGCGGCCAGTGAATGGTGTGATATTTATGGACAGACTGTTTGTTCCACTGATTTGCTAATACAGGAAGAAGACAGGAAGATTTTATTTGTATTTATTAGCCTCTACATCAGTCCAGCAGTCTGGATTACTTTACCACAGGGGGTGGGGGATATAAGTGGTTATATAAGACATTTGAATGATGCATGCTGGACATTGTAGTGGTAAAACAGTGATAAGTTTAAACATAAAAAGATATGACTTCTGTCAACCAATAAGGCTGCGGGATGTAATTCTGAGATACAGAACACTACATAGCACAGCAAATAACATTCAATCTTAGCTTTAAGCCACAATTCTCATTCAATAATATACTGACATTATTATCCTACATTACAGCTCCAGCCTGTCTAAGAAATAGCAGCTTTTTTTTTCTTTCTTTCTTTTTTTTTGCCACTAAGATCTTAGTTATGCTGTCTTGGACAGATCAACTGTCAGGTAAGGTGAAGCTCCACTCTCCTCAAATCCATTGTGACAGGAACAATAGCAGCAGCAATCAAGTAGCCTAAAGTGTTCAAACATCTGATCAAAAACTCGAGATTCAAAGCTTTTTAAGGTTTAAAGATTCACGGCTGCTTCGCATCCGGTCCTAATTGAAACGGACACCGCACTGACAGAAGGATCCGAAGTCTCTGACAGAGTGTATCAAACGAAACAAGCCCTCTTGGAGAAAATAAAAGAAAGAAATGAAGAGATATGGCTTGTCATCCAGAACTCTTCACAGAGACACTACGGAGGAGTGATGTGAAGATGTTCCTTTTTCCTCCAGTTCTAAGATCGCCTCCGTTCATTTGCACGCCTTCTACTGCGGAAGTCTTCAAAGGTCTCATGAATGAAATTAACACACATTATTTGATTAATGTGGCTTTCTTCCAGAGCTTCGCGGAAAATAAATCCTCCTGCTTTGGCTTTCAGTCTTAAAGGGACACGGCATTAGAGCTGATTGCAAAGATTTGACCAACAGCATGAGTGGAGAGTGGAATTATAGGTTCTAAACGTGTAGAGTTGAAGTCAGTCAGTGGCAGCTGTCACTTACCTGGTCTGCTGTCCTTGGCCGCTCAATTAGAAACTCTTACACTTTACACCAACTCCACCTTCAAGTTAGTTCTAGAGATATAGACTGTAATCTGCTGATGGACAATCTGTGTTGGCTTTCTAGTCTTTTATTAGTGGTCATTTTACGAGTAATTGGCTGGACAAGTGTAAAAACAAGTTAAGAACTATTCTGACCTCCGCATTTAACCCATCCATGCAGTGAAACACCCACACTAGGGGGCAGTGAGCACACGTGCCCGGAGCGGTGGGCAGCCTTATCCACAGCGCCTGGGGAGCAATTGAGGGTTCAGTCGTATCCTGCTGGTCACGAGGATCAAGCCGGCGACTTTCCGGTCACAAGACCGGCTCCCTAACCTTCAGGCCACGACTTGGACTGGAAACCCAATGTAGGTGTGTTTTAATAAAGTGTGCAAGTGAAGGTAAGTTTTTTTTTTCTAATGAAGTGAATAGTGACCCATTTCTAGTAACCAGCACTGAGTGGAAGGTTGAAGTTGGGGGTAGGTAGGTGTTACCAGCGAGTGAAAGTACACAGTACTTAAGTGTTTCCAACAATGTTGCTAGTGGAAATAATCATGAGGTACAGGGTAGACGTGGCCATTGGATAGAAGGTGTTTCTGATAAAGTGACCAGTGGATGGAAGTATAATGTAGGGGTTTCTAATAAAGTGGCCAGTGAGTGGACACAGGAGGTAGCCAGTTTCTAATAAAATGGCCTGTGAGTGAAAGCACAATGTACAGGGTAATTTTTTTCAATAATTTTTTTCAATGAAGTGGCCATAGACTCCTCACCCTTCTCACCCTCGGACTGACACCAGCCCTCTGCAACTGGGTGCTGAACTTTCTAACAGACAGACCCCAGTCAGTCAGAGTCGGCAGCTGCACATCCAACACAAGAACAGTGAGCACAGGGGTCCCTCAAGGCTGTGTGCTGAGCCCCCTTCTGTACACGCTCTTCACATACGACTGCGTGCCTCCCAGAACAACACCAGCATCATCAAATTTGCTGATGATACTACAGTCATTGGACTGATCACTGGTGGGGAAGAGACAGCGTAGGTGGCTGAGCTGGTGGCCTGGTGTCATGACAACAATCTTTCCTTGAATGCAGACAAGACCAAGGAAATGATTGTTGATCCAAGGAGGAAGCGAGAGCTACACACACCCCTGTACATAGGGGAGACTGAGGTAGAGGGTGAAAACCTTTAAGTTCCTTGGCATTCACATCAGTGAGGGTCTCAGCTGGTCCCACAACACTCAGATCATCATCAGGAAGTCCCAGCAGCGACTTTCTGAGAAGGCTGAGAAAATTTGGTATGCCAGCCAAAATTCTCAGCGCCTTCTACAGGAGTATGATTGAGTGTTCTTACCAGCTCCATCATCGTCTGGTATGGAAACTCTACTGCTCAACAGAAAGGCTCTCCAGCGTGTGATCAAAACTGCACAGTCCATCTCAGGAGCAGCCTTCCCCTCACTACAGAACATCTACCACACCAGGGTCACCAGGAGGGCCCACAACATAATCAGGGACAGTACACACCCCCAGCACACACTCTTCACACGTTTACCTTCAGGCAGACGTTACAGGAGTGTGAAGTCCAGGACCACAAGACTGACAAACAGTTTCTACTCACAGGCCATCAGGCTTGTGAACACCTCACGCACTACCTCTCCATCCTCTCCTTTCTGAACTGGTTTTAACTGGTCTGATTTAAACTGCACCTTACACTCACTGTACTGTCAGAATACTGTTTACATTCACTACTCACACAAACATTATTGTTTACTTTCGTTACTTGCAAGCTCTTTATGGCTGCTGCTCTTCATACTTGCACATAAAAGCACACATAACTTTTATTTTTTATTCTTTAACTATAAAAATATTTTTATCTACTTCAACTTATATTGTTATACTTTGTATATTTTGTATATATATTTTTTATTTCTTTTATTTGTTATCTTATCTATTGGTGAATGGAGGAGCAGCAAAGTAAGAATTTCATTGTACAGTGTAACTGTCTGTTCTGCTGTACATATGACAATAAAACTCTTGAATCTTGAATCTTGAATCTTGAATCTTGAATATAGTAGAATTTAGGTAGTTGTCAGTAATAGGAGACAGTTGGTGAAAGTATAAGGGAAGAGTTTCTAATAAACTACCAGTGAGTGGCAGTGCAAGGTCCAATAAATTGGCCACCAAGTAGAAGGTGTAAGTGAAGGGTAGGGAGGTGTTGGTAATAAAATGACCAGAAAGTGGTCAGTGGTCATTGGGTGAAAACACAGGGTAGAAAGTAGGTGTTTCTAAAGATGTGGCCAGTAAATGGAAGTAGAATGTAATTAGATGTTTCTAATGACGTGGCCAGTGTGTGGAAGCACAGTGTATAGAGTAGATGTGGCCAGTGGGTGGGAGTGTTATATTGTTGTTCCTAATAAATTGGCTAGTGAGTGAAAGCAGAAAGTGTTTCTAATGAAGTGGCCAATGAGAAGAAGGTGAAAGTAGAATGTAGGTAGTGGTTGATAGTAAAGCGCCCTGTGGATGAAAGTAAAGTGGCCAGTGAGTGGAAGCACAGAGAAGGTGTTACTAAGAAATGGCCAGTAAGTGAAAGTATACAGTGGGTGTTGCTAATAAGATGACCAGTGAGTAGAAATACAAGATATCTGTTTCTAATATATTGGCCACTGAATAGTAGGTGGAAGTGGAGGGTAGGTTGGTGTTTGTAATAAAATGGCCAGCAAATAGAAGTATAAGCAAATGTTTCTAGTCATGTCACTAGTATATGGAATCACGGGGTACATGGTAGGTGTTTTTAATAAAGTGGCCAGTGGATCAAAGTAGACTAGAGGTAGGTGTTTCTAATAAAAAAGGCAAGTAAATGTAAGTGGTCAGTGAGTGGAACACGGAGGTAGAATGTAGGTGGGTATTGATAATAAAGTGCCTAGTGGTGCGACATAAGGTACGTATTTCTAATAAAGTGGCCAGTGGGTGGAATATGAGGCAAGTGTTTCTAATAAAATGGACAGTAAGAGGAAGCACAGTGTAATGTTAATAAAAGGCCAATGAGTAGACATTCAATGTAAGGGTTTCTAATACAATGTCCAAAAGGTAACAAGGTAGGAACAAGGTAGCTGTTTTTAATCAAGTGATCAGTAGATGGAAGGTGAAAGTAGAACACAAGTAGGTGTTTGCAATGAAGCGGAAGATGTGATCAATTTAGTTTTGGTTGTCCATCGCAGTCTGTTATGACTGGAATTAGGAGAAAAATGTACACTGTAATGACACACTGCCTCAACATGCTAGTCCAAATAATGCAGTAGACACAATAAGAGAAAGTTCAAACCGTACGTTCCTCCTCAGACTCAGCACTTTGTGGGTGAGTTATGCTCTGTTTACGTGTTGTGGTCTCCAATCCCGACCTCAAATTAGTGGTTTTCTGGGCCGCCTCCTTCTGGCTGACCAGGATTGTTTCTGCGGTCTGACCGTCGTGGCCAGATCCAAGTTTCTCCCGCTGTAGACTGTGTTTCGTCTTTGTGATCTGGCCTCCAATTGACCTTGTTGGATAATCTCTTTGCTTTTCTTTACACATCTGTATGTGAGGGAGCGCCGCTGCGTTTGCACTGAACGGTCTGTTTGGGCCAGTGTTTTCTTTGCGCTGGCCTCTTCTTGGGGGAGCTCTGAAGTGTTTGTATCAGGTTGTAAAGTAAAGGCAGACTGCGGGAGTGAAATCTTTTTCCCCTCCGAGACACTCAACACACACACAGACAGATTACAAATTCAGACATTACCTCACCAGCGAGAATAGCAAGAAGTGGACAAGAGAAAGAGAGAGAGAGCGAGAGAGAGGGGATAACAAATTCACCCACAGACCTCTGCAGGTCAGCAAGGTTATAAGGCCACGTTGAGATCGAAGCCTGAACAGCTTAACAACAACATCTTGCCTGTCTATTACAAGATAAGCCAATTTTATGTTTCTTTTATTTATTTTTTTCCTCAGAGTTCTTCTACATCCAGGGATACATTCACTCTATGAGCCTTCTTCCACTGTTCCAATTTCTTGCTCTTTCCGCTGTGGTGGTTCATGTTCGTATTTGTGGGCCACTTACTGAAATCACTGGTTTATACATCATATATATGTGGATTTGATGAACGTTGACAGAACGGTTTACCTTTATTATGTCTACTATATTATATAGTACTAAAATAGTACACATCTTCTCATGATACACATCAAAGGTGTCAAAAGTATTCACATCCATTACTTAAGTAGAAATATGGTAGGGTTTAAAAATACTTCTGTAGAAGTTGAAGTATCAACTAAGTATAAAAGTAAAAGTAATGTAAGGGAAAAAAGCCATTAAGGACAAAAGCTTAGACCACACAACAGGGTTCTATAGTGCACCACCCCACCTCCCCAAAAAAAACATTCTTCTAAAAGCCATAATGACTATAATGTTATAATAAAATATTAATGTTGATAAATTTGGGATGTTCTTCCTGTTTCAGCCGCATATACGCCCATTGAACATGAATGTAGTTTAGTACAATGTAAATATATTGAAGAAGCATATCTGTGTACTACTGAGCATTAACATGTGTTTCATGAAGATATGATGACTAGTTGCCATTAAAGTATTGTAATGGAGCAAAAAGTCAAACTTCAAAGACATGTTATCAACAATCTTTACTGGAATGTAAATGAACATGAATGAAAACAAGCTGAAATGAAATAATAACGAAGCTATTTTTAAAATGCAAAGAGTATAAAGTACAGATAAAAGAGTGAAAATGTAAGAAGTAGAAATAAAAAGTATAAATAACCAAAATTTCTACTTTAGTAAGGTAACGAAGTATTTTGACACCTCTGATACACATATGATTAAGCACTTGATTGTAAGGTGCTGGGTCCATAGTGCACAGGTCATTGTAAATAAAGTCATGAAAGTAATGCTCACGCAGTAGAAACCATTGAAAAGAAAACCCGAGGCAGCTGCAGATTTAGCATTAATTATTTGTCACTTGCATACACCAGAATTTAACCTCTGCCTTTAACTCATCCATGTAGTGAAACACCCACATATACACACAAACTAGTGTATACACACCAGGGGGCAGTAAGCACACTTGCCAAGAGCGGTGGCCAGTCTTATCCACAGATCCCGGGGAACAGCTGGGGGTTAGGTGTCTTATTATAATTTAGACCGATAGTTATTTATGACACATGCAATGTTTCAATGTCTGGGTGAAAACAAATGAAAATGGCTGAAAACATCCCCCACAGCAGTGGTCACCAACCCTATTCCTGGAAATCTAGCTTCCTGGTGACATATATACAGCTAATATAAGCCAGCAATCTATTAAATTAGTTAGACTTGTGCTGGAGCTGAGTTCTGTAGGAAGGTAGATCCCCAGAAGCTCTACTGGGAACTTTTTAAAACTTCTACATTTCTAATTATTTGAGTTTAACCTACTGTAGAAAATGAAAATCTAAAATTTCAAAGAAGTCGTTCCAAACTTGGCTAATGTATACTTGATCTAGGAGTAGCCATGAGTCATTCCATGGCAAATCCACCCAGGCACTGTCCAGTCATATCATGGATTTCCTTGAAGAATGTCAAGCAAAAACCTGAATTGGGTAAATGCAAATAATTTTTAGTTATGAATTTTTAAAGTTTGTTGTTGGTGGTTCTAAATCGAATCTTAAAAAAATAGCCTAATTGCTCACAGGATGATTGAACTGAGATAATATATATAATGCATATACATAAATACAACATTAACAATAATAAACTGGTTTTGTGCTAATATATCCCCAACTGTTTCATTTATTGGAGGTTTTTTTTATTATGCTATATGTGCAATATTTTGATCATTTTTTAAATGTATTTTGTATGTACATTTTCTAAAAAATATATATATTATTGATTTCTAAATGCAACATTTGCATCTCCACTATAACTTAAATATGGCCTTGCAGCAAGAAATGATATATTTTTTACAGAAGTTTCTCTAATCCTGTTTTCTTTCCTCCATAAGGACAGTTGTTTTCTTCCTTCATGATTTAATAATTGTTAATGTTTAAATGTTTTCATTTTTAACATTGAAAAACACTGGATTTCCAAAATATCTAATTTTGTAGGAGCTTTAGGTTTTTGCGGTTCTTGTTTTTTGGGGGATATATATCATATTGTCACTGTCCAATGAAAAACGTATCTCCATTTTTGTCAATTTTAAATTTTTCACATCATTTGAACATGCCAATGGGCATTTACATGGTGTGAACCAATAGCTTGGAAAATATTCTGGTTCCATTAATTTACATTGAAAGTAAGGTATGTTTTGGTCTCTCCTGTAAAGTTGCAATTTTGGAGGTGCTTGTTTTTCATAGGACAGTAAAATATGCAAAATCTCTTACAAGATTGTCCTACATGGCTAACCATCAAGTGACCACACAGTCTAGTTACTTGGAGTTAAAATATCCATAGGTCCCTATTGTCCCAAATCTGATTTGAAAAGATCAGTGTTCACATAGCTCTGGGGGTAAAAAGGCAAAAACCTCACATTCAGCCTTCAACCCTGTAATCTGAAGCCTTACATATGTGAACCCCATTCTGGTAATTATAGATTTGTCAGTGTAAGAAGAAAATAGTAGCACTTTACATTGCAATAACATAGCAAAGCACTTTGCCGAGCATGTTGGGCTAAGGCCTAACTCCAGTGGTGATCTCAGCCTCTGATTAGACATAATCTCTGCAAACCACTGCACTTACATGGCAGACAAATGCAGCCTTGAATGTAGTTCAGCAGACATGGGCATAAAGTAATATGATATTGCAGTTCAATATTAAAATATGCTGTATAATAAAGCAGCATCATCAAATCCAATATGGAGTTTTAGAATACAGGCCTGACTTGTGTATGTAGATGTGTGTGTGTGTGTGTGTGTGTGTGAAGTGTATGTGAAGGGTTTGGCAATATGTGTGGGAGGCCTAACTGCCTGTGGAGGGGAGGTGTACCGCAGGCCCCGGCGTGCAGCCGACTGATAAAAAGCCAGACAGTAAATCAGAGAGCTAGCGGCACGGCCGGAGCGTGCGGTGGCAGCGCAGTCACTCCAGCTGTACGGCTCACACACAGCCAGCTGCCACTGAAGCTAACGGCCACCACGCACACGTTCCTCCCTTCAAAACTCCCATACTAACCGCCTCGATAGTGGCTTCTGAAGTAGTACGTATGCCTTGGCTAGCTGACACTGTTAGAGAGCCAAGCCTGACTAGTAGAAAGCAATGTAACTAAAATACTTAGGTAGCCACATCATACAGCACCTCCAGCAGTGGCGATTATACTGTGACAAGCTGACCAAAGTGTGGTTAGTAAAACTATCCTAGCCTGTAGGCTACATGGTAATAAACCTAAAACATATATTCAGCTAAATAAATACTAAAGAAATAAAAACCCATTAACTAAGTGTTTTGATATGATTTTCCATTAACCCTCTGGGGTCACAGGGGGGGTGCATTTTCTTGAGTTTTGCATATATCATTGCTATCCAAAGTAAAACAAGTATATCCAAAATAGTGCATTTACAAGAGAGGGTGAAAACTTTTTGTACTTTCAATATAAGTTAATGTAAAGAGTTTTTATTCTATTATTTTTTAAGTAATTTTGGAGCATTCCTATTGGTCCATTTATCAACCTTTCACACAATGCATCTGCCTTGTTCAAATGATGCTGAAAACTAAAAGTCTTTGGACAGGGCCGATAAGCATAAATTCGACACAATACCCACGTGTTTAACATCAAAATGTCCAGAACGATCTCAACCCTCTCTATAACACATCTGAACAGCAATGTGTAGAGAGATCATTTCCAAAAGCTGAAAACATGGTCTGATTTTAGATATTGTTAACATCTCGTATGAAAGCGTAACTTAACTCATATGGACGAGATGTTTTAGTGCTTGGAATGGTTTTAGGTTCACAAAAGTATCAGAATGTATGAATAAAATATGTGTAATATGTTCCTCATCACTATGTTCCAGAAGCTGCACTTCAACACACCATTTTACATCAGTCTTTAAATCGACTGGATAAAGGATGAAAGGTTTCTGACCCCATTGATGAGTCGGAAGGCATGTCCATTGGTCAGTTTCACACAAACTATTGGTGGACACAAGTGTCCATCAATCACAGCCAAGAGGGAGATGATGATTGAGCACTCGAATCCACAAGTTACGCACAGCAACAGGCAAATGTTGTGCATCTTAACTCTTCTTTATAGGCTTTATATAGGCTCATAACTCTGATTGAGAGTCACATGCAATCTTCTGATTGGTATATATAATAAGAACTGATTTTTTAGATTTAGGAAAGGTTTGAAGCATATTTCTGCCCAAACATATGAATAAATTTGACATGCCGGTGTGTTTATCAACACCAGAGGGCTAATATTAAATATTCAATCTATTTATGACCAATTCTACACTGTTACAATGACACGATGATACACAATCTTTGGTTTATTTAGGCCTACATGAGACACTAGCACAGAAAAAGTCTATTCACACTAATTAACTTGTTTTTTAGATGGAAAAATGGCATGAATGTTTTGAATCAGTGTAACTTTCACATCAAGTCCAAAGCTACTGTAAGTCTTAGAAGGTAAAATGGATTTCTTCAGTAGTAGCATCAATAAATGTATCACTACAGTTAATAATGGTACCTGAATAGACTGCACTAAACAGAAAGGGTACAGTGCTGTGCCAAAATACCCCCCCCCCCCCCCCCCCCCCCAGTTGTCTTGACTGGTAACTTGGTAACTTGACAGGAGAGGGCAAAAAAGGCATTTACATTAAAAGTGAATACCATTTTACAAAGTCTTAGTTCAAGTGATTTTGGAGATTTTCTGTTGATTTATTCTTCATGATTGCTTCAGAAAATGTATAGATGACATGTTAAATAGAAAACAAGAAAGCTGACAAACTTGAAGAAACATTTTTTTTAAATAATTATGCTTGGGTTACAGTGCCATTCCTAAGGCTCTTTAGCTCCAGCCAACCACAGTGAGATTACCTCCCAAACTTGGTACAAATTCTTCTTGGTAAATTCTTCCTGAAGTGACTGAAAGTTTCAACTCATCCAGAAAATCACAATTAAACCCTGATGAACATCCAAGGTACCGAAGACCACTACAGACACTCTTGTAGCTGTGGTTTGCAAATCACTTGGCTGGCTGGTTCAAAAAGCTTCATAGCTACAATGTACCGTTACTTGACTGCTTAGCCCAAGAAACCTCTGAGTAACCACAGGGTAAAGTCCCTCTGGGTCACTATATCTGTCAAAAGAATGGCAAACGTCTCAGTCAGCAGGGAATCATCAAACTGTACGTCCTAACAGTACAATACAAATCAAAGAAACTGATGTAAAGCATCATCTATACTGAAGCATCATACTTATACTGTAATTTGGTACAGTTAGAGTTTGTATACTGTTACAATCTAGTCTAGGGTCAGGCTGTAACAGAAACTTTTCAAAACCAGAAAACTGCAAGTTTATTTTCAACAAATGAGTAAGAAGACAGGACACTATCTTCGGGGACGAGCAAAAGCCAAAATAACAAACAAAAGAACTAAAGAAAGATAACTAACTAAATCTGAAAATAAAGCAAACAAAAATACACAAAACTACCCATAACTCCCCTAACTACCCCTAACTCCCTACCACAAAACAGGGGAAATGGGTAGACAAACAAAAGGCACCCGTCCCCTACGTCCCACAGAAATGTTATGGAACGTAACAAAGCTATTACTAAATGGGCAAATGTTGTGGAAGTGCCGGGCTGGTCTGGGCAGGAGTTGTTCCAGGTCAAGTCAAAGGAGAGAACCCTAAACATCCCACAAGATGGCTGCTAAACGATCTTTTATTCCACTAGGCGCCTCCTAGTGGTAAGTCATGGACCTGCACACAATGTCACAGAAAAGACCCATAACAACAAGACTGAAAACAGTTTTTCATTCTGAGTGTGGCATAGGCGGTCAAACAAATCTAAATATCACTTGTATATAAATATCACTTGTATACTTTTTTTCATGGCACTTTAGGTAAATAAATAAGAAAAAGGTCCTTAAACAGTTACCAGGTTGTACTTAAGCAATCACTGTCAACCTCCAACCTTTTAGCCATAGACTGTCATATACAACTCTTTTTATTGGATGAGCTTTGGAGCTCTGCCATAAACAAGATGAGCTGTTCCCCTGGCATCACAATGCATTTTGTTTGAACTGCATCCACAACAATGAATCAGTGTGAAATAAGCTACCCAGTGTAAATAGGCCTTAAGGTAGCCACTGCTGATTCATGAATGAGAACATTTGATGGCATCATCATTGTGGACATTGTAAACATCCCCACCCAGCCAAATATTTGATGAATCCTTTGCATTTTGTAATAATGCTGCCACAATGTTAGTGTTTCTCATTGTAATTGAAGCCCAGTCATCGCACAGTGTGTTCACAAACATAATAACCAGTAAATAATCTGCGGAGTCAATTTTGTTTTGTTTTTCTTTTGTTTAATGTGCAGCTTTTAGCCACCTGTCACTGTGTCTTATCGAGATGCCTGCAAGCTCTGCATAAACTGGCCAACTGCTTTGTGAAGTCTTCTGGAACTCCCAGCCAAATGTTCCCGTGTTTCCTCTGTGTTTAGAGTCTTGAAATTGTTTGTTTCGAAACTGTATTTCTTTCTGTTTGCTGACTTTATCAGAATGAATTTGATGCTGTCGTTTGTTGCATGGGTTTTAAATAACAGACATCTCATAGAGATAACAGCTACTTAGAGCTGTTTACTGTCATTTTCAGTAATGGGCTTTATGTCAAATGTGCATTCTGTGAGGTTCCTATCTGCCTACAAAACCTTGGAGACACATTCTTCTTTTCATATCTACTTCTTTCACAAATTAGCACGTTTTCTTAGTTTTTGCAATAACATCACATTGGAAGCATGTTTCAGTACAAAGCAGTTTTGATCTGCCTTTTGAAGAAACTGCAGCTGAATGAAGCGCTACCTTGGGAAGAGTGCCAAACCCCACACATTCTATCCCCTTGTTGTGATGTCAGCACTCATCAGCGCTGAACCTTCAAGGCCAAAAGAGTTCCAATAAGTGCTTTTAACAATAGTTTGGCAAAAGAGAACTGTCATGTCGTTATTTATGCAAAACCTAATCTTCCCACTGACAAACACACTTCAATGAACATAAGGCTGGGTGTTGCCAAATGAACCCAAAGTATAAGTCAATGGCTGTTCTATGTTAGTCCTGAGGTCATTGAAAAGTAATAGTTTTCTTTGCAACCTTTGAATACATACTGGTTTCTAGATCAAGGGAACTGGACATCAGGTATGCAGGCAGAAGGTACAGATGTGTTTAGCACTGGATTACCAGCAAGAGCCCCCCTCCCACATCCTCTCTAGCACTCTGCATTTCCTCTCTCCATTGTTCCACACTCCACCAACTCAACATCCATGTTTCCGTGCTTCCCATTGACTTGCCAAGACACCTTATCAGCATGTGACAGCAGGCAAACAGGATGGGAGGGCGACCACCCTTTTAAAAATAAGGGATCTTTTGGATTGATGCCATCGAGGTACCTTCTGAATGTTCTTTAAGGAGCAGTTTTCCTAACTGAGTCCATAATTGAGACCAACAAGGCTACTGGACTTGACTAGACTGTGCAGCTTTATTTTTTAGAAGAGTCACCACCATCCCAGGGCTGCTGCTTGGTGGTCTGGCCTCTGGCTGCAGTAGGGTCGCAGTAGAGCTGCTCAGGTGTCCAGCAGGCCTGGCCCCTCTCTGTGTGGGATGACTGCAAGAGGTCGTGGCCTGGCCCATCTCCAGATGTACAGCAGCAGCAGCAGGCATTGTTTAATTGCTTTGATCTCTCTCTCAGAGCTTAAGGAGAAAGACAAAATGCTGGACGCTGATTGGGGTAGAGGGAAAGTTACATGGTCCATTCACAATAAAGCTAGCTTTATATGAATGTCAGGCACAGATGTTCCAGTGGTGCTAAGAGTCTGATAGCTGACCAAAAAGGGGTGTTGCAAAATGTTGGGTTTTGGGCAGGTTTAGTGTTGAGCTTGGGCTTATTTTTTACAATGAATTGATTCAAATTTATTCGATTTTTATATTGGGCAGATTTATTTTTATTTAAAGGACAATTCATACAATGTCTGGGGCCTCCAGGAGAAATCTGGAACTATACTTTCTTCTTCAAACTGGTGCACAAAATAAGACAATAGGATATTTATGTTACTTTGCATTGTATAAACAAGATGCTAAGCTAATAGCTTTTGAACAATGAGCTTAGGTATCTAAGTCTTGTGCATAGCAGAGTACATGTACAACAAAGCCAGACTCACAAACAATTCATCTCACCAAAGACCCCAGCAAGGGTGCTGGTTGAAGCATTGCTGGAGTCTGCCATGTTGCTCTGCTGAGAGGTCCTTGCAGCCAGCTGCCACCCCGGCATCCCTTCCAGCCATCTCCTTCGCATCCTTCACACAGGAAACATCCTATCAAAGGAATGCTCTTTTATCACACACACGTGCACACACAGAGTTATGTAATAGTATCATCTCTTCATATCTTAATCATATCATTCATATAATTCTGTAACATTAATTAGCTAATACACATACAGACAGCACTACTCTAACACATTAGCTTTAATAACACACAGACTAACCAACAGCACAGCAGCTACAGCTTCTCTCACTCCTTTATAAACAGTAAACACACCGCCTGCAGCATTAGCCTGCTAAATTAAAATAAACCCTCACTCCTAGCTAACAATAACAGAATAAAGAGTGATCAGAAATATGGACTGTTGGTAATGACTGTAATGTGTTGGTTCTGAGTGATAAAGTAAAAAAATACTCCTTTACAAAACTTACTAGACACACAACACCAGTCAAATAAAGCTGTGTACACACCCTTTGTGTGCGCGATGCTACACTAAAAGAAAGAGAAGCGGGATCATACCATTTTGCAAGAGGAGAGGGGCTGCTGTATGTTCGTTGTTAAAATAATTGGCTTAAAAATATACTCTCTATGCTTTTATATAACATTTCCAGCTTGTTAGAGACAAATTAACGTTAAAAGAAAAAAAAAACGTTTTTTTACTATAATCTTTAGGGATACTGGGACTTAAGCACCCCTGAACTAGGGATAGCTATGCCCCTGTGTGTACGTAATTTGGATAACAGCAGCAATTTGATTTAAAGCCTCTCTTATTGTCACTCCAATCAGGCTAAGTGCAGAGCCATTCTGCATGCCTGCACCTGATTGGTCAGAACATTAGCCAAATGTCAAAGCTATTGTTATCCAGATATTTATGGAACTAGTACTGAACTGTACTGAACTAGTACTGAACCATATATGGCCAAGATGATACAGCATGTATGTGAATTTTCAGCTCTGGTTCTTGTGATGTGAAGTGCGTTGGCTGTGAACTGTAGAAGAATTCAACATTTCTGAGAGGGATTGAGGATGCGGAACAGGATGGAGGCTGGGAGAGGCTTGGCAGAAGCGGAATAAAAGCCGGTAGCAATTCATAGATCTTTGCACTCCTGGGCTTTTGTAAAAGCCGGATGACAAATGCGGTGTGTCTGCCGCTGGTGAAGCGTGTGTTCCTTTGTGATTTGCTAAATTTTTTAAACTACTGACAGAGTGCGCTGCGAACGCGCCTTGACACAGTCAGAAATATCCCACTACTTTGGAGAAAAGAAAGTAGATTTTTTTTTTTTTTTGCAATTGATACGCTCTCGCTGTAGGAAATATTAATAATTACTGAGAAGGATACCGCGGAAAGCGTCTCTTATCTCTAAGGAGCTAATATTAGAACTCACATCAACGGGACGTCCTGGATATGGGGATCGGCTGGCAAATACTTCGTCGAGTTGTGAATTATTTCCGTCTAAATTAATGATTGATGATGGAGAAATTTTACGAAAAATTGAACGTTCTTCATAGACGGTATAGGCAATATGTCTTTGTTGTTGGCTATAACCGTAACCCAGTTTTTGTGGAAGCGGAACTGTAGTTCGGGTTTGATCGTCTGAAGTCTGAAAACTAAAAGCTACAATAGCTATGTTTGGACCCTTTGTATACCTTATATAATGAGTGTTAATGGGCATATATTCAGCAATGGCAGATCTCTTGTTAAAGGGGGATCTATGTTTTGTTATCATTTGACATTGAAACAAATGGGAAACTTGACTTAAACTCATTGAAACAAATGGTAAACTGGCAACAAATGGTAGTTTGCAAATGGAATTCATTAATCAAATCAAAGCAAATTTATCAGTATAGCGCTTTTAACAACTGATGTCGTCACAAAGCAGCTTTACAAGAATTTAATGTTAAGAAAAGTTCAATAGATCTTAAATAGGCCTAAGAAGAAAATAACAACACAGAAGGAAATCATATAAATTATAGAACAAACATAGAAAACCCCCCGGTGAGCAAGCCATAGGTGACAGTGGTAAGGAAAAACTCCCTCAGAACTGGAGGAAGAAACCTTGGGAGGAACCAAGACTCACAATAGGGGATCCATCCTCCTCTGATTAAACTACTAATACAGTACTGATATAATGACTGTACCACCATATACTTCTGTTTAGCTGTTTAGGTATGCTTATGTAATCATAATATAATGTAATAAAGATGAATTATAGTACAGATGAAGAACAGTCACAGTGATGATGACAGTTAATGAAGGTAGAAGGTTAATGGTATCTAGTTATCTAGGTATCTAGTCCATGTTAATTTCAATAGAGTCTATATTGGAGGTTAGGCAGCTAGTCTGAGGCTAGGTAGCTGGTATGACACGGGTAACAGCAGGGACCATCGATCAGTTGGGTGGGTGACTTGGGTGGCAGGGGAACCTGGCGGTCAGTCTTCCATCAGTGTCAGTCAGGACAGGTGGGCAGTCATACTCGGAAAGGATAAAGAGATAGATTAGTTCTGTTTGGAGGTATGGATACTCCGGTTTCCTCCCACATGTCCAAAGACATGCACGTTAGGTTGAATGGTCACTCTAAATTGTCTGTAGGTGTGAGTGAGTGAGTGAATGTTGGCCATGCGATGGACTGGCGAACTGTCCATGGTGTACCTTGCCTTCGCCCGATGACGCTGGGATTGGCTCCAGCCCCCTTGTGACCCCGACTAGCAGGATAAAGCGGCAGATTATGGATGGATGGATGGATGGATGGATGGAGATTGGGAGAATGTACATCATTATCAGAGTGTGGCTAACGACTCCGGCAGTTCTGACTATAACAACATAACTAAAAGGAGAGAACCAGAAAGAAACACAACAACGGGGGCACCCTGAAACACTGGCATCCCACCATGCCATCGTCCACAAACCTGAGTGACCACATGCAAACCTGAGTGACCACAATTCCCTGTGTGCATGAACCCCTTGAACTACAGCCTTTATCAACGGGAAACATTAATCACCAAAAGCTAAACTAAACAAGTTTTCAGCCTAGACTTGAAGACTGAGTCTTTACATTACTATAGTTATAAAGAACCATAAGAAGTGGTTCTTCACTATAAAGAACCATAATACACTGAACACAGTTGAAGTTCAGCTTTTGAATTGATATCCTATGTTCATTTTCTTCCTCCAACATCTTTATTTCATTCACTTGAGCTAAATAGCGCTGATTAACTTGCTTGCCACAACACTGAGTCATTCTTGTTTAGCTTGAACTGTTGAAACAAGGCAATTACCTTTAAATGACATAAACGTGTATGTAATTTAATTCAAATGTATATCAGAATAAATATAATGACTGTAGACATCTGTGGGTTAATCAAACAAAACCCATCTACAATCACATAGGCTGCAGAGAAAGCGCTGCCGTGCCTACAAGCGGCTTAATAAGTGGAAAAGCGATTCAGAGTCTGCCTTCCAGCGTCCTAAACTTAGCTTTCATTTGAATTCCAACTGCAAAAAAAAAAACAAAAAAAAAAACACATGACTAATGAGCATCACATCATCTGGATATTACAGGACACTGAGTTCTGGAGACAGAGCAAGTGTGATCACTAATGCAGCAGCAAGACAAGAACATTGGCGGTTGATACTAAAAATAAGCAATCAGCGGGGGCGGTGGAACAGACAGATTGTCTACTTTACATCTGTACATGACAGACAGTGAACCTGACATAGGTCTTTTTTTATATGTAGACATATGATTTTAATTATTTATATAGCAGAACAAGGTCAAAAAATAAGAATATGAATAAAAACACACAGATGGGACAATTAAAGAAACCAATGACGTAATCCAATCAGAATAAAATAATCTACCTTACATTTAACCCTTTGGTGCACAAGCTAAGCAAACCCCTTCTAAGGTTCCTATCTCTTTGGTATATCTATTGAAATGATTTTATCTTATTATTTAATGTTCCATGCGTTCATTGAAAATCTTATTTTTGAGGACGTTACATTTGTATTTTTAATCTTATTTATTTACTTCATGCACAAAAATAGTGTTGGTAAATGCTGTTCCTGTCTGCAAATGTTTACAAATATCAATATTTCTTATTAAATTCTATAGTAAATAAATAAGGGCTCATTTTGACCCATGTTGTGTGTTAGAAGGACAGTGATAAAAAAATTATTGTTATTAAAAATGTTTAAAAATAAACTGAAATATGTTTTTGTGATGTTTAAAAACAAGTAAAGTGAGGAATTCATGGAAGCTTGAATGATGAAATTAATTTATTGCAGAAATATAGAAAATAAATTGTCAGTCGGGTCACACAGGCTTGACCCAGGTTATGCATCAAAGCGTTAAAAACTTTATTCAATATCCAGTATCCTTCAATTTCCAGACCACATAAACCATATATTGTTCCTAATTCTATATGTTTTAATGTTTAAACAGCCTAAAATGAATCCCTTTGAGTATCTGAGGATTAAAGCAGGGGTGAAAATGCTTAAGTAATCTGTTTCTATCCTCCTCAGTATTAACAATTTATGTTATGTTCTCTACTACATACTAAATATCATAAAACATATTTTGCTGACTTGCAAAAAATATAATATTAATTATTCATTATGCTGGACAACATAACAGAACACATACAGGCTTCTAAAATATCAAATAATTTTAATAAATGAATTAACGTGATTTTATCTCATAATAAAAAGTACTTGTTTAAACAAGACATAAACTTGATTTAAATTAGAATATCTAAATCAAACAAATGGCTTAAACAGTCATAGAAAACAAAATTCCGGTAATGTTTCATTGGACACATTGATTTATTTCACTTCTTATTTTAATACACCTCAGTGTTTCTACTGTATCTGTCCATTTCATCAGCTATACTTACTAAATAGGAGCACTTTGTAGCTCTACAATTACAGACTGTAGTCCATCTGTTTCTCTGTATACTTTTTAGCCCCCTTTAACCCTGTTCTTCAGTGGTTAGGACCCCGTAGGACCACTACAGACATTAAAACACAGAGTGATGGGGGCTAACAAAGTATTCAGAGCAACATATGGACTACAGTCTGTAAGTGTACAACTATACAATGCATCTATACGGTATGTGGAGCTGATAACATGGACAGATATTGTAAAAACAAGGAGGTGGTTTTGATGTTATGGGTGATATGGCTGGGTTCTACAAATAAAACAGCATTAAATGTTATAGACCTTTTACAAAAACGAGCCATACAAATTATTAATAAAGTTGGTTATTATGAACATACTAAAATACTGTTTATAAAATCCCATATTATGAAATTTTATGATTTGGTTTATTATAAAATAATACAAATAATGTACAAAGTAAAAGTTAATTTACTCTCTGTCTGTGTACCAGCATTTTTCTCAATATGACTTGAGAGATGTTCTGTCCTCTTTACACGCCCTGCATAAATTGACAGACAGATAACTCCATTCCCAATTACCAAGCAGACAGCACTGATTTCAGGTTGATGCTCTTTAATGTGGCAACTGCAGTAGGGTAAAACTGACAAAAGGAAAATGTACAATCAATAAAGAGTCAAATTCCTGCTACTGTAAAGCTAAATAAGTAGTCAAAGTCAGAAAAAATAGAAACAGATCATATAATTAAATTATATGAAAATGCAGTACAGGAAGCATATGTTGCTAATAATATATGCCATGTGATTTTTCCCCACTGAAGCTTTCCTTACTTCACATGTGGCAATACACTATATATTAACAAATGATGAACCATTAACATTCCGACAATACTTTTAAATGCCCGGATGTCTGGATGGTGTCGGATAAACAAGGCATGTGCTTTTCCTCGCTATAACATGGAGAGCTGCCCCGCTGCCTACTGATGATGTCTTCAGTGAGAACCACACATGTGACCCAGGGCACTGCCATAAAAACCTACCATCAGAGGGCACTAACAACAAATGACTTACTGGCTAACAAGGCAACACAAGAGATGTTTGTAAATTTGTTGTCGAAAAAGCTAGAAAAGAGGTTAAAAGGAGATGTATATCTGTTGTTGGAGTTAAACTTTGGAATGATGCTAACATGGATTTATAAATATGTAGTTCACATTAAATTTTCAAAAAAATTGTATGTAGGGTAATTTTTGAAGGTTACAAGTGTTAATAGTTTTTTTTATACTATAAGAATATTTATGGGTAGCTTAATTTGTTATGTAGGACAGGCACAATAATAAGCATTATGCTTCTGCCAGTGTCTTTTCAGTCAGTACTTGTTGCACAAGAACAAGACAAAGAACTTTGTGCCAACAGAGCCTCCACGTTTTGATACTCACAAACACAGGACCACGCATACAGGTACCATAACCGACCACGACTGGGGCAAAACAGAGAGTTTAAATGAAGACACTAAACAAGAGACACCTGCCAAACTGAAGGGGGCATAAACACAGAGCAGGTGAGGGGCGGAGACGAGAGGGCGGAGACACAGCACATGACTGAAATGTAAACAGAAGCACATGGACTTGACAGGACAATGGAAACAAAGACAGACAGACAAGAAAGCGTGTTGGATTTGGTCTTGAAAGAGGAAAATTTCACCAGCTGGCACATTTGTTTTTGTTTATTACAAGATAAATTAAAAAAAAATTATTAAAAGATTAACCAATACAAAGGCGGTGTTCTGTCAGGACATATAAGTGGTAATGTACCTGCTCTGCTTCTATAGAGGTAAATACCTGGAAAAAAATAGAATAAGGAAGCTGTACAGATTTTTTGGGATTATTTGTACTTTACTTGAGATTTACTGAAATTAAACATGGGTTCAATGTTGTTCAATGTTTAAGCAATTACTTTTACTACAGATGAAAACAACACACACAACTTCTACTTCTTATTGTCTTATTAGGCTATAATACAATGATTGTACTGTTGCAACCAAAGCAAACAAGAGCATTCCTGTTAAACCAGCCCCCACATTTTTTTGTAACATTTTAACGTCTGGAACACAATCAGTACCACAAGCAAAACAAGCTAGCTAGTGAAAGTTCCTGTTGTTTGTTCAGAATTTGTTCTGACATCATGTTTATGTAAAATGCATGTCAAAATATGCATACACATGTTTACTTGGAGTGTTCTTGCAATATTAAGCTTTACAAAACATTAGATTTTTATGCTACAGTGGGGAGTTCTTTCCCACTGTACGTCGTCTATGTTCCCACCAACATTTACGTCAACACTTCTCAAGGTTGTCCCCAGACGTTCTTGTGGTGAGATCATGTCTGGTCCTGTGAGACTACACATTAGACAGCACTGATTTAGGCCCTCCTTACAAACCTCGAAGACCAGGAGATTCCCACTTATTCCCTCATGACTATTAGTCAGGTTCCCATTTATTAGAATACACTGGGTTAGTACAAGAACCACACACCGTGTACCTGTTACATGTTTCCTTTTTACTTTTAGATACTTTTTATATACTTGATTGTATATTTATATATATTTATTTGCACTAGCGCTTTACTTATGGTTTTAATAAGATTAAGTAAGATTTGAACGTAGTATGTAGTAAACTCTCTTAGTAGCATAATGTAGCACCCAGGTCTACTGCTAGGTTTGGGAAATGTGTTAACACTTTACTGAAGGGCAGAGCTTATGTCTACATGACCCTTTCATGACCCATATAAAGGCTTATTCCAACAAATGTCAGTTGTCATAACTCTTAAAACAGCATCAAAACAGACAACTGGTTTGTGATGGAATAAGTCTTTTAAAGACTTTATGAAGGCTTATTTTATTTTCTATGAAAGGGCATTGTAGCCTTACATGCACTGTAAGAAGTGTTCCTAAAAATGATTCTATTATATTATATTATATTATATTATATTATATTATATTATACAGTGCTTCTTTGGGGGTTAGTAAATGCTTAACCATTTTGTGAATTTCTACATAATTTTAACCTAAAATATGTTTATTTTTAAATTTAATCATAACAGATAAAGAGATTCTAATAAAGCAAATAACATATTTGCATAGTTTGCATAGTTTCCAACATTAAAGTTATCCAAAATGAAATGTCTGTGTTAGGTTGCAAACCTCAAAAATGATCAGTTTGGTCTACACAATTGAAAAAAAAAAAACATATATCCCTGTCTTCACCATCTAAGTCTGGTCTTTACCACACATGTGTTTCCACACATCAAATGAGGGCCAATAATAATTTGGTAATTAGACTGGAAGTTGGACTGATTTCATACTTCATTGATCAGTGTGAAAATGAATGAAAATGAATGAAATTCACTACCAGTGTTAACCTTCCCCTGAGTGGTCATCCAGCAATTAAGACTCCCAGACTAAGGCCTAGAATATTCTGAGACATCAAAAAGAACACCAGTACAACATCTTAGCATGTGCAGACTTCTCTTAAGCTGACTAATGTCAGTGTTCATGAGTGCACACTAACACTGAGCAAGAACAGTATGTATGTAATTATAGAAGGAAGAAATCGTCTCTGCTCCCGGAAGAACATTTCTGCCTGTTCAACGTTTCCTAAAGACCACCTGGATGAGCCAGAGGACTGTTGGAATAATGTAATGTGGAGGGATAAATCAAATGTATTATGGCGTAACTGAGAGACCCTAACTTTGAAACATGGTGGTGGCAGTATCACAGTTTGCTGCAATTAGATCAGCACAGTTCACCATCATTTAATAAGACTGTGCATTCTGGACTATGTCAGGTAATTCTAGAGGACAATGTTGGAGCATCCATCCATGAACTGAACCTCAACAGAACGGGGGCCCTACAACACCACCAGTTAGTTTACCAAGAACGCTACATTTTGGAATGGCTTAGTCGAAGTCCAGACCTAATCCAACAGAAATGTTGAGGCAGGTGTGGTGTTCATGCAGTAAAGCCCACCATCATAACAGAATTAAGACAGTTCTGTAAAGAAGAATAGCCCAAGATTCATTCAGGTTGAAGGGCAGTGCTGGTCATATGTTACAGGAACTGTGTGGCTAAAGTTATTATTATTTCCTGAAGAGTAGCTTAAGCAGTACGAGAAATGAGGGATGAATAAATGACAAACAGAGGAGTGCAGGTCAGTGTATTCGGGATCGGAGCTTGGGGGCCTTCCCTGAGTGAGTACATGCAGCTTGGTGGCTGTACAGTGAATGACACCATAATGTTTGGCTGCTTATGAAAATAAATGGGACTCTATGGGGAAAAAAGAGGGATGAAAAAAACAGTGTGGGTCAAACCAACACTGTAGTCATAGGTGGGCGTCTGCCCTGAGTCAGTGTATGCGAAACGGTGTCCATGGGTCAAGCAGACGTACCTTAGATGAGTGCTTATTTTTTCATCCCATTCATTCTCTATGGGAAATAACAATTCCTGGAAAATACATAATTTTCCAGAATCCCTGCCTCCGGTCAAAAAGCTGTATACAAGCACAAATTAGACATAAAGCAAAAAACAAATAACAATAAAGTTATAAAAGAATGAAAAACTATATACTTTTCTGTCATTTATTTCATTGGCTTCTCTTTGTCTATTGGTATGTATGTATATATACAATTTTTAGCACCACTGTATATAGTGAGTCAGACATCATATCCCAGAAACAACTAAATAAATAGTCTTAACTTTACATGAAGGTTAATGTATTTTTTTACAAAGTGATTTTCATTGATCTAGCGATGGCGGCAAGTTTCCACAAAATAAAGAATAATAGTTTGAAATAGTAAAACACCAAAGAAATAGGCTTTTGATCTGACAATGACAATATTTATATAAAGCATATGGGTCACATATATGAGCCAATGTCCTGACATTGTGTGAAAACAATGTGTGTATGTTAAGACCAAGCCTCACAGCCAGCGAGCTCCACCTCATCAACAGGGTCAGCGCCAAAGCTTGTATTTCAACCTGCG
Organism: Megaleporinus macrocephalus; assembly: GCA_021613375.1. Lineage (NCBI taxonomy): Eukaryota > Metazoa > Chordata > Actinopteri > Characiformes > Anostomidae > Megaleporinus > Megaleporinus macrocephalus. The sequence continues at coordinate 12,173,964 of CM038711.1, forward strand.
CTCCACTGCCATTCCACAATTCCCCAGGAAATTGTCTAATTTAACAATAAAACTGGAGGGTGAGGGTGGGGGTGGGGTAGGGGGGAGGCAAATGAAGTCCATATTGTTCTCGTTCTGCTTGTTCCAAAGCGGCTCCGCAGCAGTGGAGGACCAGGAGAGTCTTCCAGCTCCAGAATCTGGGACACTTGGAACCAATTAAAAGCAGTGAGGCCTGCCAGCTTCTTTGCCTGAATATTTTTTCTCTCTCTCTCTCCCTCCCCTTTACTTTCTTTCTCTTTTCATCTGCTCTCCACTTGGCTACGTGTGTAAGCAAGCTTCCTTCCACTTGCTATTTCTGGACAGAGAAGGAGTGGGTAGGGATCAGCGTGGGTGTGCGGATGCAATGCCTTGTCTTTTCCCCAGAGGAGGGATTAAAGGCTAAGTTCACCTGTGCAGGGGTCAAGGCTTTGCTTTCTTTCGAGATTTCTGATGTACTATACGCATACAAACTAGCAACCATATTAGAAAGTACACTCACTGGCCATTTTATTAGAAACACCCACCTTGTTCTTACAGTTATGGGGCATTGCATTAGTAATCACTACCATGTACTCCACTCACTGACCACTCTATTAGGAACACCTACCTCGTACTTTCACTCACATACTGTACTGTATTTTCTACTCACTGACCTTTTAATTAGCAACACCTACCTTATATTTTCACTCACTGGCCACTGCATTTTTAAATATTGTATGTGTCCATATTGTACTTTTACTCGTTGACCCCTCTATTAGAACATTTATATTGTATGTATGTATCTATATATATATATTTTTTCTATTTTCTTCTTTTTTCCTCTTTTCTTTCATTTGTTTGTATATTTAGTTGTTTATTTATTTATATTATTATTATTATTATTATTATTATTATTATTATTATTTATTTCATCTTGTTCTTATTTTTTTTCTCCTTACTTTCTTCTTTCTTTTTTCTCTCTCTCCTCTTTTTCCTCTCCTTTATTGCCTGTCAGGCCTGGCTGAATAAATAAATAAATTAAATAAAAATACAAACATTAACAAGAATAGGCTATAGAAACCTATAGAGCTGTTCTTGTAAAAGCAAATATGTTTGGTACATCAGTGCATTCGGATTACCATTCTGATTGTGAAAATTGCCAGACATGACAGGTTAAAAAAAAAGAGAGACATGTATATTGTACTTCCACTGGCTTTCCACTTCATCAGAAACACCTACCTTATCTTTTCACTCAATGGCCGCTTTATTAGAAACACCCAGCTTGTTCTTGCAGTTACTAGACATTGTTAAAGTAATCCCTACCGTGTATTTCCACTCATTGGCCATTTCATTAGAAACACCTACCTTCTTTTTCTACTCACTGAACATTTAATTAACAACACCTACCTTATATTTCCACTCACTGGCCACTGCATTTAAAATACTTTATATATCCATATTGTATTCGTTGACCATTTTATTAGAAGCATCTATATTGGACTTCCACTCGCTGGCCGCTTTATTAGAAACACAAACCTTGTTCTGTAACCTTGCAGTTACCAGGCTTTCTTAATGTAATCACCACCATGTATTTCCATTCACTGGCCTCTGCAGTAGAAAAGCCAACCTTGTACTTCCACTCACTGGCCACTTTATGGAAACACCAGCCTTGGTACTTCCCTCGACTGGCCACTGCAGTAGAAATACCAACCTTGTACTTCTACTCACTGACCACTTTATTGGAAACACCTACCTAGTACTTCCACTCACTGGCCACTGTATTAGAAACAGCTACCTTGTACTTCCACTTACTGGCCACGGCATTTGAAATACTGTATATATCCATATTGTACTTGTTGACCACTTTATTAGAAACATCTATATTGGACTTCCATGCGCTGGCCACTTTATCAGAAACACTAACCTTATCTTTCCACTCACTGGCCGCTTTATTAGAAACACATACCTTGTACTTCCACTCACTGGTCACTTCAACAGCAATACCTACCTTGTGCTTCCACTCACTGGTCACTTCATTTAGAAACCTCTACCTTTTATTTCCACTCACTGGCCACTTTATTAGAAATACCTCCCTAGTGTTTCCACTTGCTGGCCTCTATTAGAAAGTTCTCTTGATTTCTCACTATTTTGGACATTTTTATTAAAGTCAAAAAGACAAGAGTTTCTTTAGGTAGATTGTATTGAACTGATGTACTGAATGTAGCATGTAGTCAAATATATATATAATAAAGTTCTCAAACTAATTTTAGTAGAACATCCAGTTGCTTTTGACTTTGAACTAGGCCTGAGTGATACCTAGAACTTGTTTACTTGTTGGAATTTTGAGACCATTTTCAATTAAAGCTCCAATTAATATGCAGGTAAAAAGTGTTTCACGTTGATAAAATAATTATCCACCTTGCTTTCAGATAAAAGGTTCAATCTGAAATACTTGTGAAATGTGATCATCTACACTATCCATGGTTACGCAGCAGGCACCACCACATGCTTCCATCAATAGCAAATCATCAATCTCCAAAGACAAATTATTTTTGATGATTTCCTTTTTGTGAAAATTTCATATTGATTGGACCAATAAAAAACTTGTTTTTCTTTGGGCAGCAGTGAAATGCATGCTTAAGATTTACACACAATGCAGTGATGGTGCCAAATTGCAAATGTTGATTAAATTTGCATTAACTTGTGACCCCAAATTCCCCAAAAAACAAAGCAACCCACCCACTGTCAGTAATTGGAGTTACTTAGAGCAACTGAACCACCAGGGGGCTCCAATGAGCCTCTGTTTTTTTACCTACTTAGTTTATTTATTCAATGTATATTTGCAATTTAGTAGAGAATATGATTGCATTGGATGGGGCTTCTCACATAGGATGTAAGTTAGGACCCCCAATTATTTAATGGCCCTGGCAAACACAATTTAAGCCACCTTAAACCCCATTCATCACTGTTTTACCAAGTGATCATCAAACAGTGCTGCTAAGGCTCTGAAATATGTTACTACAAGGACACGGATTGGTGGATTGGTCCACTATATAAAATTATCTGACCATTGAGGGAGTGATAAATGATGGCTAACACAAACTGTGCATCAACACACCATAGTTTGGATTACAGATTACAAATTTCTTTGAATAAAAGTCTGTTTAAAAGAACAGAGGCTGTGATAAAGGCAGAGGGTGGGCATCTTAAAAATTGAAATGCATGATATTAAACACGGTTCTATGAGACTATATCAGATATTATTTAAAGTTTGTAATTTAGTAGAACATATGCTTACATTGGACAGGGTCCATAGGATGTTAATGTTCACTGGCCCTGACAAACATAATTTGAGCCAACTTAGGCAACATTTATCATTGTTTATCAAGCGGTCATCAAGCATTGTTGATAGGGGTCTGAAACATGTCACTACAAGGGTATGGGTGGGTGGATATGTCCACTTTATAATATTATTTGACCAATGAGGTAGAACTAAATGATGGCTAACACAGACTGTGCATCAACACATCAACACAGTTTGGGGGCGTGAATGAATCTCTCTACAGATTTCTTTGAATAAAACTCTGTTTAAAAGAATAGAGGCTGTGATGAAGGCAGATGGTGGGCATCTTAAATATTGAAAGGTATGACATTGAACATGGTTCTATGAGACTTATTTGTATTTGTAAGTTTTGTTGTTTTTTTTAATCATACATGTGGTATATGCTCTTATAGATTTTTTTATATTTGTAATTCAGTGGAGCATAAGCTTACATTGGACGGGGTCCTGGGACATTATAGGATATTATCAAGCGGTCATTAAACAGTGTTGGTAGGGGTCTGAAACATGCTACTACAAGGGCATGGGTTGGTGGATTGGTCCACTATATGAAATTATCAGAGGATCGAAGGTGCATCAAACTGTGCATCAACAGACTTTGTTTGGAAGAGTTTGGAAGAAGGGATGAACATCCGCTTAAAAGAACCCAGGCTGTAATAAAGGCCAAAATGGTTTTCAAATCATTTCCATGCTTTTTAGCTACCAATAGGAAGTTGACCATTTCACAGCAGCTGGCTTTCTCAACCCATATGCCTCATGTAAAGACTTGCACTTACAGATTATGGACAGCAGAGGGCAGTAAAAGCCCTCTAAATTACAGCCTCCATTTAAACCCATATTGGCAAGTCAAGGTTTAGTGTAAATATTTATTAAAACAGAAAAACTAGTACGAAACACATTACCAGTGTGTCAGGTTCAATAATAAGACAAATGTTTAGGAGATGGGATTATGTTTTTGCCCTTTATTTATGAGTCAGACCCTACACGTCCACTAAAAGCTTTCCAAGCGCGCTGGAAAACGACTCTTCCAGATGGTGCTCTGCTGCTATAGCCAAGCAATATCTGCAGTGTCAGAGAGGAATCAGAGTGAATCACTTTTCTCCCTGACCGTGCATTCCTGCGCTGCATGGTCCAGTCACGTCCATGAACAGTAGCGACTCTCAAGCAAGTAGGTCAGAACTTGGGGTTCGCCCAGGCCTGATTTCTGGTACATTGATCTACTCAGCTGGGGTTTTAAAGCAGTAAGAAGAGGCTGGTACGTGCACACAGGCTTCTGATCAAAATAATACAGCCTTCTGCAAAAGTTGAATCAAATGACCTGTTGTTGATTTTCTAAGTGAAAACTGAGCTAATGACTCATCTACTCTACAGACAACACTAATTCTAGTGCACAAACACTGTTGACATGCTGATTGAAGAACAAACACAAGCAGAAAACGTGGCCCCTGCAAAATTTATGGCACATTATCTTTTCTGCAGCGTTGGACTCAAATACTCTGCAAATACAGAGTCACTGACAGTAACAAGGACATGTGGTTATATAAAACTTAAATAGCAAGAAAACACTCAAGGGAAGAAAACGTCTGGAAGGAAAGGCAGCAAAGAGATGGTAAGTTGGGAAACAATGAGAAATGCAGGCCTGATATGCAAATAGACGAAGACGACAGCCAATAAAATCCTGTCTCTCGTGCCAATGTCTCCAGCTGCTAACAGCAACAGATTAAATGAAATTTCAATACCTTCAACAGCTCATTTGAATACATAAAATCTTCATAATCCTCCTGCTACATAATAGTAGTTGTGATATATCCTATTTTAAGTACAGCAGACTTCATTTCTTTGGCCATGTATGTTTTTATTACACTTGAGGGACTTGCTAGTTTATATTATTTGGGATATTTATGTTCTCTCAGTGCTAATACATTGTAAAAATGTATCAATTAATTTTCTTAACACTACTTTTAGTGTTATATATGCTGGTTCTATGGCGGCTTTTGAGTGTATGACTACAGGAATCAATTGGAATCAACCAAATATGCTATTGGCAAGTTTATTATTTTGTTTAGGTTGTAGGTAACCAGTTAAAAATGTACTCATACATTTACAGAGCAAATACTGTTATTAATTTAGCAGCCAACGTATCTGCTACTTGATTAGATTTGCTTAAATATGCTTATGTGCTCAAGTTGTATAGTGTCCTGCAGAGTTTTTAAAGCTACAGCTTTAGCTGTTAATATATAGTAGGTCCTACTGAAATCAATGTCATTAGGCCAGCCCCATTGTTAGATATACAGTGTTCCAAAACTTGGGCAAATTTAAATAGTAATAACTAATAACACATAATAATCACTGATTTAGCTGTTCTTTATCACCACATTCAAGTCCCCACATTACACTTTCCAACCTGAATGCAACACATACTGTCAGATTATGCATATTATGACCCTGACTCTCTAAACCTAACTAATGTGCTTTTGGATGTAAACACACATGGTAGATAAGTGCAAGGCCACTGCTATGCTGTTGCTTTGCACGCTACCAAATAAAAAAGCCAAACAGTGGCTTCTGTTGTGGTATATTTTACTGCACACATTATGCAGACACTCATGCTGCTGCCACAACTCTACAAGGTATCTGTTCTTCTCTGTGGTCCTTGGTTCTTGGTTCCATTCAGCCCTTCTGTCATTATTGATTCCAGAGCGTCAACTACAGAATACTGAGTCATGAAAACCGAAGACGTTTAATATGTATTATTCATAATCAAGAAGGCCCTGACTGGACTGGGACGAGTGAAGACTGGATCATAGACACCTCAGAACACAGGGTAATCTGGGATGATCATGGTTTAAGATTACCCTGATACCCTGAGACCCATTTCACAACTGTCAGGAGGAGCAAATCAGCCTCAAAATCAGGCAAATCTTATCATTTTACATTTAATTTTGAAAGGGTTTATTTTTTTAAGCTTTAAAATCATTTTGAGCGGCGGAACTCTTCTTGTCTTTACGGTATACAGGATTTGCGGTGCAGTAAACTCACAGACCAATCACGTGCTTTGTAAGATCACCAAAGGCGCTCCTCAGCCAAGCACTGTTTCAATAAATAAACTCTTTTTTTTCAAAGCATTCTTTTTTTAACGTAACCCTTGTTTTTACATTTAGTGAGGAAAAGAAAACATTAGAAGTTTATCAATAATTCATTCAGTTCAGCATTTAAACAGTAAATATACTGAAATATACTGAACGTTATGTGTGATGTGTTGGTGTTTCAGTAGCTGATGGTATAAGATGCTGATACTAGGCTACTTCAATAAACAGAATACACCACTGAATCAGAACACAAGTTAGAAATGATGACGGTCCGGACCTTGGCCTAATTAAACACCCCTGGACCTAATTAAACACCCCTGAACTAAAAAATAGAGGGACATGTTTTTCTTTGGACAGCAAAGATATACATTACTGTATAAAAGCTCATTGCTTAAAAGCCTTTATCTTAGCCATAAGTGTATTTTCACCAGATATCATTAGAAAAGATGTAGACTGAATATCTTATTTTGAAAGAAGCAAATAATATCTTGGACTGCAGAGAATATACCTGAAAACGGTCCGCACCACTATAAACATTTGTAAAAAGTTGATGAGCCTGTTATGTTATAGTTTATTATAGTCTTTATTGATTAAGGAGCGGAGGACTTTGCCCACCAGGCCCTGAGTCCAGTGAACAAATACGCTAAAATAGCTGAACAGAGGTTTTTTTTAGTATTAAATTGTTGTAAAACGTTGTTTTTTAATCTAAACATTTTTTTTTCATGCATTGTTTTATTAAAAGGTGTTCATTTAAAAGCCCCATCCAGTCTTGTAGGGTTTTTTTTTAGTGTTGTTGTTGCTGTTTTTTTACAGTGTGGACCACTGGGGCCCTGATCAAAGGTGAGTAGCTGAGACTGAGCACCATGTGCTTCTAGGGTCAGTGGAGGGGTCATCATTCATCTGCTGGTTGTTATTGAACTACAAGCGGCCAGTGGCAGTTCGCTACATCTGTATCTGTGCTGATGAAGCTTTTGGCAGTGCTTCAATCAGGGGTTAATGGACACCTCCTCCATCTCTCTAACTCTTTCTCTCTCTCTCTCTTTCTCTCTCTCTCTTTCAGGCCCAGGCATCGTGCAAACCAAGCCAAACACAGCGGCGTTGTTTAGGGCAGGGTGTGTTCTCCAGAGCCCCTCCCTGGACCTAATTGCTCCAAACTTCTTTTCCAAATTACAATTAAAGATAAACAGAGGTCTGGATGGGGACCGGCGATAAAGCAAGCCCTATCTGGCATCGGCCTAATTGTCACAAACAGTCTCTGTACAACGAGCTATTTTTCCCTCACCCCAATGCCGCCCCCCCAAGCCAACCCCCTCCCTCCGCTCAGCATGTGTGGTGCGTACTATGGGGACGATCTGTTTACGAGCCAGCTCATTTGGGCCACTTTGATGTCCCGGCCAACATTTTTTAAACAGTTATTGTAACAGTCTGCATTGGGAGGTATTATTTAAACAGCCCCATTATTCCAGGGGACACACGAAGAAGGGATCATTGGGAATAGTTTCCTGATATGTCATCTTCGGCATACGGATGAGCTGTTTTCTAAACAGGAGAGCGGCTGACGTCACTGTTCCCAAGACTCGGCGACAGAAACATCAGGCGAAGAGGGTCTTTGGACGTCTCATGCCAACCGTGTAGGCCCAGTCATACGGTTGATATTACACAATACGTGGAAACGCTCACCAGACTCATCATTTGTAGTCCGAAATTGACTCACACTTTGCTTTATTTAGAATTAGGCCATGATTGAAACAGCATGTGTGCTTTTCCATGTAGCTGCTGCGCACATGGCTGCAAGTCCCAGACAACTTTCATGTCTCCCCAGAGCGAGAAAAAGAAGAGAGAGAGAGAGAGATCCCCCCCACACCACTCTGTTCTCCAGCCACGCTCGGGCTTTTGCTAAAACCGACAGAATCTCCTGCGAAGAGAGGAGGAAATGAGTCAATGCAAACAGGAAGTGCTGCGAGGTGACCAGTAGCAGGCTGAACGGGGAATGCAAGACAGGCCCGGGACCCCAGCCGCTACCGCTGCAGGAAACAGCTGGACTGAAAAAAAAAGAGAGAGAGAGAGAGAGAGAGAAAGAGAGAGAGAGAGAGAGGCTGTTGCTCTGAAAGTGTCCTCAGAAAGTGTGCTAAGCTAAGTAGTGACTGAACAACACAGCTCTCAGCCCAACCAAACATTGGACTGACTTCTAATTCAGTGACGTAGTCTTGCGGTTATCATAAACAGTCAACAGACATTTATTATCTTAGCTCGAACCTTCCTGTGAAGCAGGCATTAGGGCATTACGGGACACTGATGTGACTCACAGTAGCCAACGTGCTGTGAAGCATTGTGGCTAACATTGGGCCAAATAAGCTTGAAAGTAAAATTAACCTTCAGGGTGGCCTGAGTTTAATATGAATTATTCATAATCAGGAATAATTTATAAGTTGAATGTATAAGTTATGATGTATACAGATGCATTGGCGTAGGAACCAGCAGGGGGATGCTGGGGACGTGTTTCACCCAATATCAGAAACAGGTAGAAAAACCACAGAAAAAGCAGAATCTGTTTAAAAACACTTTTTTTGGCAGCCTTTGCAATTCACTTGCTGTGTTTGTTGTTAGCAACTGGCTCTGGTTGTTAGGTGGTCACGGTGTTAAGGCTTGTGTTGAGATACCTGTTCAGAAATATCCTGCAGTCAGCAGCTTCACTGACTCGAGCTCTCACCTCGCTGGAGCGTTGGGTAGCTTAACCCAGCTTTAACCGCAAGGTCAGTGATGAAAGCAAGGAAAAGCAACGATGACCATATATACTGCAATAAACACGGCTTTTGTATAATGTGTTGTTATGGTAACAGACTAGGAGGGTTTGGGTTAACTAACATTTATATTAACTTTACTCTCTGGCCACGCCCCAAACTGCAGACTGCTACTACACTACATATATAAAAATAAAATGTAATAAATAAAATAAATAAATAAAAGGACACAATTGTTAAATGTGCTTTCAGTAGTGCAGTATGTAATGTTCCAGAAGGTGCTGTTTGGGACACAGCCTTACTGTCTAACATTAATGTTAGTCTTGTCTAGTCAGGAAACCTTAAAATACATGGTTTTGTCATTTCATTTCAGCATTATGCCACCAAAGAAAAAAAATATATATTATATTATATTATATTTTGGGGGATAGGGTGGGCTTTGATTCATATTAGCAAATGTCCCCTCCAGTGTTAAACCCGCTCCTACACCCTTGTACAGATGTACAATTTTGAGGCAGTCTGAGGCAGTTAAAAAAAACCCCCGCTATATACAGAATACAGAACAGAATATTGTTGTTGTCCAAAAAAACAGTACGTATCTCCATGTTTCCATATCATTTAAACACGACAGCTGCTCTTTATATCCTGTGAAAGTTTCATGATGAATGGACCAATAGAAATGCTCCAAAATCACTTGGAATAAAACCTCTTTACATTAACTTTCAATGTAAGTTAAGCATGTTCATTATATATATATATATATATATGTATATATATATATATATATATATATATATATATATATATATATATATATATATATATATATATATATATATAAATAACATGCTTAACTTTATATATATTCTGGATTATACAAAACAGAATATGTAGAGATATTGATGTGTTACAAGATAGAGGTGTCGATGTGCTACACTATCAGTAGAGTGGGTCTGTATTGAGGTGTGTATGTGGTGTGGATTGTCTATTGAGACCATCATGATGATGATTCAGGTAGGAAGTGTAGTGACCAGCTCCTTGACTGGTATTCCAGTATTACTGGCTCTTCAGCAGCCTGTTTGTATAAGCATACTATACTTTACTATTATACTAATACTATATTATATTTACTGTTCATTTCTAACTGTAGGTAAAGTCCTTATTGGGGGCTGAAACTTTCAAAACAGTATGAAGAAGCTGACCGCAATAATTTAAATCACAAACACAGACTGTTTGTATTAGCATTTCTTTAATGGGTCACTTTATCTTGCCATTCTTTTTTTTAAATATAGGTCATTCTTTTTGTTTGATGTATCATAAAGCAACATTATGTAATGCTTTTACCTTAAAACAGCCTCAAAGTCTTTTTGATGATACTCTGAATTATAGCCCCCAATATGTTACGACCCAGTCTAGGGTCAGGCCGTAATACAAAAGGTTTCTCAAAAAAATATATTGTTACACACAGGCACGCATGCACGCACGCACACACGCACGCACACACACACACACACCGGAATATCTTCAGTGGTGACCCAGGCCAACACAACAAACAAAACCCACACTAACTCCAAAACAAAACAATACTAAGTAACAAGAAACAAAATACAAAAGCACACCTACCTCCCTAAATAGACAAAACCAAAGACAAAATCGCAGCCACCACCTACAACCAGTATTTACACTATTTACAAATGTGTTTATATACAAACTATACAAAAGGTAATCAAGTCTAGGGGCTAGGCAAAATCAAGGTTGAGGTTAACAAGCAGAAGTCAGTACATAGTAGGTTGAATACAAATCAAATCCAAAGCACAACAATAAACCTCAAGACAAAATCTCTCGTGCCTTCTCCAGGGCAGCCAATTTATAGAGGCGTAGATTAGGGCGGAGTCATCAGGAATCAGGTGCAAGATGGAAAACCTGGGGTAGACTACCTGGACTGGATCCAGGACTGGAGCTAAATGCATTAATAGAAAGACACACATAGAGAAGACAAAGACCGAAAACCAAGCACACATAACAATGGAGAATGGTGTTTCTGTCATTATCACTCCAGGCATGTACCATCAGAGGAGCAACTATGGGGCTTCAGCTAGCTATAAGAAGAATCCTAGACACACACACACACACACACACACACACATCTATTGTCACCACAGCTAGATTTGGCAAAGTGCTTTACATTGGATGCCCTTCCTTACACAACCCTCACCACGGACCCGGGCTTGGGACAACACACACTCACATCTACAGGCAATTTAGAGTGAACCATCAACCTAACATGCATGTGTTTGGACTGTGGGAGGAAACCGGAGTACCTGGAGGAAAACCACTCAAGCACAAGAAGAACATGCACACTCCACACAGAACGGCCAGGACCGGGAATCCAACCTGGATCCTCTGGCAGTGAGGCGACAGTACTAACCACTACACCACCATGCAGCCAAGAAGAAGCCTAGACAAAGTCATGTAATATAACTGAAACCACTAATGTCCTGTTGTGTGATGTGTATGCATCCAAAGGGAGATCAGATCCTGTATCACTCAGCTAATCGACACACTTTGCAACTGTAAAGAGCCAAATTCTCACATTATGTCTCTTTAAAATCTTTTTACAGCCCAAACTTTTTAAAAATGTAACATATGGAAGACGATCAAAGGTACAAACATTGCAGTGCATTTCCTGCCTTAAAAAAATAACATTCAAATGATTGGACTTAAAACCTAATGGAGCTTAACGGTTACCATTAGATGTCATCAGATATCAAGTCTCCTGTAAGATATCTTTAACTCCCATTAAGAAACCATCAGCTAATACACTTAATATCTATTCCAGTACACCTGTATACCATTATTAACCTTTACGCTGTAACGTCAACCCATCAGGAAAACACAACTTACAACTGCTAACTAATGGCCACTAATAGGAACCACCAGAATCTTTTAATGGTCTATTATTATTGTCTTTTCTTTCTTTAATCAAGCTTTACTTTTTTCCAAAAACCCAAATATGGTTCTCAACAGGTGAACCATTGAACTTTAAGAGCAGTTGAGGCTATAAATGTTTTGCATGGCTTTCTGTAGGATTGCATGTAACGTCTACCAAACGATATCTCAGCATACGTGATTCTAATACCTATAATCCATCCTGTTTTATCCCGCTAGTCGAGGTCACAGGGGGGCTGGAGCCAATCCCAGCCTCATCGGGTAAAGGCAGGGTACACCATGGACAGTTCGCCAGTGCATCGCATGGCCAACATACACATTCATGCACTCACACCTACGGACAACTTAGAGTGACCGTTCAACCTAACCTGCATGTGTTTGGACTGTGGGAGGAAACCGGAGTACCCGGAGGAAACCCACTCACACATGGGGAGAACATACACACTCCACACAGAACCACCCGGACTGGGGATCGAACCCGGATCATCTTACTGTGAGGAGACAGTGCTAACCACTACACCACCATACTAACCACTACACCACCATACTAACCACTACACCACCATGCTAACCACTACTCCACCATACTAACCACTACACCACCATACTAACCACTACACCACCGTACTAACCACTACACCACCGTACTAACCACTACACCACCATACTAACCACTACACCACCATGCTAACCACTACTCCACCATACTAACCACTACACCACCATACTAACCACTACACCACCGTACTAACCACTACACCACCGTACTAACCACTACACCACCATGCTAACCACTACACCACCTTGCTAACCACTACACCACCATAATAACCACTACACCACCGTACTAACCACTACACCACCATACTAACCACTACACCACCGTACTAACCACTACACCACCATGCTAAGCACTACTCCACCATACTAACCACTACACCACCATACTAACCACTACACCACCGTACTAACCACTACACCACCGTACTAACCACTACACCACCGTACTAACCACTACACCACCATGCTAACCACTACACCACCTTGCTAACCACTACACCACCATAATAACCACTACACCACCGTACTAACCACTACACCACCATACTAACCACTACACCACCGTACTAACCACTACACCACCGTACTAACCACTACACCACCATGCTAACCACTACATGACCATACTAACCACTACACCATCATACTAACCACTACACCACCATACTAACCACTACACCACCGTACTAACCACTATACTACTGTACTAACCACTACACCACCATGCTAACCACTACAATACCGTACTAACCACTACACCACTGTACTAACCACTACACCACCATGCTAACCACTACACGACCATACTAACCACTACAATACCGTACTAACCACTACACCACCGTACTAACCACTACACCACCATACTAACCACTACAATACCGTACTAACCACTACACCACTGTACTAACCACTACACCACCATGCTAACCACTACACGACCATACTAACCACTACAATACCGTACTAACCACTACACCACCATACTAACCACTACAATACCGTACTAACCACTACACCACCGTACTAACCACTACACCACCATACTAACCACTACACCACCATGCTAACCACTACACCACCTTGCTAACCACTACACCACCATAATAACCACTACATGACCATACTAACCACTACACCATCATACTAACCACTACACCACCATACTAACCACTACACCACCGTACTAACCACTATACTACTGTACTAACCACTACACCACCATGCTAACCACTACAATACCGTACTAACCACTACACCACTGTACTAACCACTACACCACCATGCTAACCACTACACGACCATACTAACCACTACAATACCGTACTAACCACTACACCACCATACTAACCACTACAATACCGTACTAACCACTACACCACCGTACTAACCACTACACCACCATACTAACCACTACAATACCGTACTAACCACTACACCACCGTACTAACCACTACACCACCATACTAACCACTACACCACCGTACTAACCACTACACCACCGTACTAACCACTACACCACCATACTAACCACTACACCACCGTACTAACCACTACACCACCGTACTAACCACTACACCACCATGCTAACCACTACACCACCTTGCTAACCACTACACCACCATAATAACCACTACATGACCATACTAACCACTACAATACCGTACTAACCACTACACCACCATGCTAACCACTACAATACTGTACTAACCACTACAATACCGTACTAACCACTACACCACTGTACTAACCACTACACCATCATACTAACCACTACAATACCGTACTAACCACTACACCACCATGCTAACCACTACACCACCATGCTAACCACTACACCACCATACTAACCACTACACCACCGTACTAACCACTACACCACCGTACTAACCACTACACCACCATGCTAACCACTACACCACCTTGCTAACCACTACACCACCATAATAACCACTACATGACCATACTAACCACTACAATACCGTACTAACCACTACACCACCATGCTAACCACTACAATACTGTACTAACCACTACAATACCGTACTAACCACTACACCACTGTACTAACCACTACACCATCATACTAACCACTACAATACCGTACTAACCACTACACCACCATGCTAACCACTACACCACCGTACTAACCACTACACCACCGTACTAACCACTACACCACCTTGCTAACCACTACACCACCATAATAACCACTACATGACCATACTAACCACTACAATACCGTACTAACCACTACACCACCATGCTAACCACTACAATACTGTACTAACCACTACAATACCGTACTAACCACTACACCACTGTACTAACCACTACACCATCATACTAACCACTACAATACCGTACTAACCACTACACCACCATGCTAACCACTACACCACCATGCTAACCACTACACCACCATACTAACCACTACACCACCGTACTAACCACTACAACACCGTACTAACCACTACACCACCATGCTAACCACTACACCACCTTGCTAACCACTACACCACCATAATAACCACTACATGACCATACTAACCACTACAATACCGTACTAACCACTACACCACCATGCTAACCACTACAATACTGTACTAACCACTACAATACCGTACTAACCACTACACCACTGTACTAACCACTACACCATCATACTAACCACTACAATACCGTACTAACCACTACACCACCATGCTAACCACTACACCACCATGCTAACCACTACACGACCATACTAACCACTACAATACCGTACTAACCACTACACCACCGTACTAACCACTACACCACCGTACTAACCACTACATGACCATACTAACCACTACAATACCGTACTAACCACTACACCACCATGCTAACCACTACACCACCATGCTAACCACTACACGACCATACTAACCACTACAATACTGTACTAGCCACTACACCACCATGCTAACCACTACACCACTGTACTAACCACTACACCACCATACTAACCACTACACCACAGTGCTAACCACTACACCACCGTACTAACCACTACACCACAGTGCTAACCACTACACCACCGTACTAACCACTACACCACCTTGCTAACCACTACACCACTGTACTAACCACTACACCACCGTACTAACCACTACACCACCGTACTAACCACTACACCACCATGCTAACCACTACACCACCGTACTAACCACTACACCACCGTACTAACCACTACACCACCATGATAACCACTACACCACTGTACTAACCACTACACCACCGTACTAACCACTACACCACCGTACTAACCACTACACCACCTTACTATCCACAACACCACCATACTAACCACTACACCACCATGCTAACCACTACACCACTGTACTAACCACTACACCACCGTACGAACCACTACACCACCATACTAACCACTACACCACCATACTAACCACTACACCACCATGCCACCTTCTAATATCTAGAATGTTCAAATTAAAATAGATGTTAGGATCTTCTGAGCAAATAAGCTTTTCTGTTATAGAGTTAGGCCACATTTTAAGCTGAATCTGTTTACACTGTGCATGTAGATCCACTGGAGCATCTGTAGTGTACAGACTGAGAGGATATGACAGTAGGAGCACAGATGTTTTTACTTTTGAACACTGAACCTAAAGTGGGACACTGATCCAGCTGGACGGTAGAACAAAAGAAGAAAGTCAAAAAGGCAAAGCAACAGCGTAATAGTGCACTGTAGATTCAGTCCAAATCCCATGTCTTAAGTCTGAAATTACCTTTACCTCCCGGAATGCCTGGAAAGGGTGTGTGTGCATGTGTGTATGCAGTGAAGTGTTTGTTTTGTGTCTTTTCAGGACAAACTCCGTATCTATGGTTACTAACTTACAAGCATACAAGTTTCAGTTATTATATATCTCGCTCTGAAAGGCTTATCTACAGAAACCTGCCTGCTACTAGTAACAAGCTTGATAAGCTAAAAGTTTCTGACTGCCAGTCCAGGGATGCGCAGATAGCCAGTGCCAGTTTAAATTCTCTGTAAGAACTGATTTTCTGAGAGCTGTGGTGATTTTGGCGTGCCGTTTACATCAGATAGCCCTTGTACCTGCGTGTGCCTGACACGGAAACATGCTGAAACATACTGCTTCATTTTTTATCTCTTGTTTTTGCATTTTATAAATGAGGTGGATGATAGAAATCAATAATATCTATCTGCAGAGCTGCAGAGCCGCCACAGATTTCCGCCCGCAGTTTCAGGCCAGCAGTTTCAAAACAGTGGCATCGGTGCGTGGGTTGAAACTTGTATTAGTTTTCTCAGCGACTGTTATCTTCAATTGTTTTAGCAGGATTTCTGATAAATGATACAATTGCATCAAGCAAACATATTTTAAACTTTGGGCTAAAACAAGTTTTGTGTGAAAGCTACAAGTCAAAAGTTTTAGAACATTACTGGTTTAAGAGCACTACATACTGGTTAAAAGTTTTAGAAAATGATAGTGTACTGAAACATTTGGCTGGTAGTGTACTGAAACGTTTGGCTGGTAGTGTATTAAAACGTTTGTCTGGTAATGTTCTAAAACGTTTGGCTGGTAGTGTTCTAAAACGTTTGGCTGGTAGTGTACTCTAACGTTTGTCTGGTAGTGTATTAAAACGTTTGTCTGGTAGTGTATTGAAACTTTTGGCGGGTAGTGTACTAAAATGTTTGTCTGGTAGTATTGAAACGTTTGGCTGGTAGTGTATTAAAATGTTTGGTAGTGTTCTAAAACGTTTGTCTGGTAGTGTATTGAAACTTTTGGCGGGTAGTGTACTAAAACGTTTGTCTGGTAGTGTATTGAAACATTTGGCTGGTAGTGTTCTAAAACATTTGACTGGCAGTTTTCTAAAACGTTTGGCTGGTAGTGTACTTTAACGTTTGGCTGGTAGTGTACTAAAACGTTTGACTGGTAGTGATCTAAAACGTTTGGCTGGTAGTGTATCTAAAACGTTTGACTGGTAGTTTTCTAAAACCTTTGGCTGGTAGTGTACTAAAACGTTTGGGTGATAGTTTTCTAAAACATTTGGCTGGTAGTGTACTAAAACATACAGCTGATAGTTTTCTAAAACGTTTGGCTGGGAGTGTACTGAAACGTTTGGCTGGTAGTGTTCTAAAACGTTTGACTGGTAGTGTACTAAAACGTTTGACTGGTAGTTTTCTAAAACGTTTGGCTGGGAGTGTACTGAAACGTTTGGCTGGGAGTCTTCTAAAACGTTTGGCTGGTAGTGTACTTAAACGTTTGGCTGGTAGTGTATTGAAACGTTTGGCTGGTAGTGTATTAAAACGTTTGTCTGGTAGTGTACTGAAACGTTTGGCTGGGAGTGTACTGAAAAGTTTGGCTGGTAGTGTATTGAAACGTTTGGCTGGGAGTGTTCTAAAACATTTGACTGGCAGTTTTCTAAAACGTTTGGCTGGTAGTGTACTTTAACATTTGGCTGGTAGTGTACTAAAACGTTTGACTGGTAGTGTACTAAAACGTTTGACTGGTAGTTTTCTAAAACGTTTGGCTGGGAGTGTACTGAAACGTTTGGCTGGTAGTGTTCTAAAACGTTTGACTGGTAGTGTACTAAAACGTTTGACTGGTAGTTTTCTAAAACGTTTGGCTGGGAGTGTACTGAAACGTTTGGCTGGGAGTCTTCTAAAACGTTTGGCTGGTAGTGTACTTAAACGTTTGGCTGGTAGTGTATTAAAACGTTTGGCTGGTAGTGTATTAAAACGTTTGTCTGGTAGTGTACTGAAACGTTTGGCTGGGAGTGTACTGAAACGTTTGGCTGGTAGTGTATTGAAACGTTTGGCTGGTAGTGTTCTAAAACATTTGACTGGCAGTTTTCTAAAACGTTTGGCTGGTAGTGTACTTTAACATTTGACTGGTAGTGTACTAAAACGTTTGGTTGGTAGTGTTCTAAAACGTTTGACTGGTAGTGTTCTAAAACGTTTGACTGGTAGTTTTCTAAAACGTTTGGTTGGTAGTGTTTTAAAATGTTTGACTGGTAGTGTACTAAAATGTTTGGCTGGTAGTGTACTTTAACGTTTGGCTGGTAGTGATCTAAAATGTTTGGCTGGAAGTGTACTAAAACGTTTGGCTGGTAGTGTATCTAAAACGTTTGGCTGGTAGTGTATCTAAAACGTTTGGCTGGTAGTGATCTAAAATATTTGACTGGCAGTGTATCTAAAACGTTTGACTGGTAGTGTACTAAAACGTTTGGCTGGTAGTGATCTAAAACGTTTGGCTGGGAGTGTACTTTAACGTTTGGCTGGTAGTGTATCTAAAACATTTGACTGGTAGTGTTCTAAAACCTTTGGCTGGTAGTGTACTAAAACGTTTGGGTGATAGTTTTCTAAAACATTTGGCTGGTAGTGTACTAAAACATACAGCTGATAGTTTTCTAAAACGTTTGGCTGGGAGTGTACTGAAACGTTTGGCTGGGAGTCTTCTAAAACGTTTGGCTGGTAGTGTACTTAAACGTTTGGCTGGTAGTGTATTGAAACGTTTGGCTGGTAGTGTATTAAAACGTTTGTCTGGTAGTGTACTGAAACGTTTGGCTGGGAGTGTACTGAAACGTTTGGCTGGTAGTGTATTGAAACGTTTGGCTGGGAGTGTTCTAAAACATTTGACTGGCAGTTTTCTAAAACGTTTGGCTGGTAGTGTACTTTAACATTTGGCTGGTAGTGTACTAAAACGTTTGACTGGTAGTGTATCTAAAACGTTTGACTGGTAGTTTTCTAAAACGTTTGACTGGTAGTTTTCTAAAACGTTTGGCTGGGAGTGTACTGAAACGTTTGGCTGGTAGTGTATCTAAAACATTTGACTGGTAGTGTTCTAAAACCTTTGGCTGGTAGTGTACTAAAACGTTTGGGTGATAGTTTTCTAAAACATTTGGCTGGTAGTGTACTAAAACATACAGCTGATAGTTTTCTAAAACGTTTGGCTGGGAGTGTACTGAAACGTTTGGCTGGTAGTGTTCTAAAACGTTTGACTGGTAGTGTACTAAAACGTTTGACTGGTAGTTTTCTAAAACGTTTGGCTGGGAGTGTACTGAAACGTTTGGCTGGGAGTCTTCTAAAACGTTTGGCTGGTAGTGTACTTAAACGTTTGGCTGGTAGTGTATTGAAACGTTTGGCTGGTAGTGTATTAAAACGTTTGTCTGGTAGTGTACTGAAACGTTTGGCTGGGAGTGTACTGAAAAGTTTGGCTGGTAGTGTATTGAAACGTTTGGCTGGGAGTGTTCTAAAACATTTGACTGGCAGTTTTCTAAAACGTTTGGCTGGTAGTGTACTTTAACATTTGGCTGGTAGTGTACTAAAACGTTTGACTGGTAGTGTACTAAAACGTTTGACTGGTAGTTTTCTAAAACGTTTGGCTGGGAGTGTACTGAAACGTTTGGCTGGTAGTGTTCTAAAACGTTTGACTGGTAGTGTACTAAAACGTTTGACTGGTAGTTTTCTAAAACGTTTGGCTGGGAGTGTACTGAAACGTTTGGCTGGGAGTCTTCTAAAACGTTTGGCTGGTAGTGTACTTAAACGTTTGGCTGGTAGTGTATTAAAACGTTTGGCTGGTAGTGTATTAAAACGTTTGTCTGGTAGTGTACTGAAACGTTTGGCTGGGAGTGTACTGAAACGTTTGGCTGGTAGTGTATTGAAACGTTTGGCTGGTAGTGTTCTAAAACATTTGACTGGCAGTTTTCTAAAACGTTTGGCTGGTAGTGTACTTTAACATTTGACTGGTAGTGTACTAAAACGTTTGGTTGGTAGTGTTCTAAAACGTTTGACTGGTAGTGTTCTAAAACGTTTGACTGGTAGTTTTCTAAAACGTTTGGTTGGTAGTGTTTTAAAATGTTTGACTGGTAGTGTACTAAAATGTTTGGCTGGTAGTGTACTTTAACGTTTGGCTGGTAGTGATCTAAAATGTTTGGCTGGAAGTGTACTAAAACGTTTGGCTGGTAGTGTATCTAAAACGTTTGGCTGGTAGTGTATCTAAAACGTTTGGCTGGTAGTGATCTAAAATATTTGACTGGCAGTGTATCTAAAACGTTTGACTGGTAGTGTACTAAAACGTTTGGCTGGTAGTGATCTAAAACGTTTGGCTGGGAGTGTACTTTAACGTTTGGCTGGTAGTGTATCTAAAACATTTGACTGGTAGTGTTCTAAAACCTTTGGCTGGTAGTGTACTAAAACGTTTGGGTGATAGTTTTCTAAAACATTTGGCTGGTAGTGTACTAAAACATACAGCTGATAGTTTTCTAAAACGTTTGGCTGGGAGTGTACTGAAACGTTTGGCTGGGAGTCTTCTAAAACGTTTGGCTGGTAGTGTACTTAAACGTTTGGCTGGTAGTGTATTGAAACGTTTGGCTGGTAGTGTATTAAAACGTTTGTCTGGTAGTGTACTGAAACGTTTGGCTGGGAGTGTACTGAAACGTTTGGCTGGTAGTGTATTGAAACGTTTGGCTGGGAGTGTTCTAAAACATTTGACTGGCAGTTTTCTAAAACGTTTGGCTGGTAGTGTACTTTAACATTTGGCTGGTAGTGTACTAAAACGTTTGACTGGTAGTGTATCTAAAACGTTTGACTGGTAGTTTTCTAAAACGTTTGACTGGTAGTTTTCTAAAACGTTTGGCTGGGAGTGTACTGAAACGTTTGGCTGGTAGTGTTCTAAAACATTTGACTGGCAGTTTTCTAAAACGTTTGGCTGGTAGTGTACTTTAACATTTGGCTGGTAGTGTACTAAAACGTTGGACTGGTAGTGTATCTAAAACGTTTGACTGGTAGTTTTCTAAAACGTTTGACTGGTAGTTTTCTAAAACGTTTGACTGGTAGTTTTCTAAAACGTTTGGCTGGGAGTGTACTGAAACGTTTGGCTGGTAGTGTTCTAAAACGTTTGACTGGTAGTGTACTAAAACATTTGACTGGTAGTTTTCTAAAACATTTGGCTGGGAGTGTACTGAAATGTTTGGCTGGGAGTCTTCTAAAACGTTTGGCTGGTAGTGTACTTAAACGTTTGGCTGGTAGTGTATTGAAACGTTTGGCTGGTAGTGTATCTAAAACGTGTGTCTGGTAGTGATCTAAAACGTTTGGCTGGTAGTGTATTGAAACGTTTGGCTGGGAGTGTTCTAAAACATTTGACTGGCAGTTTTCTAAAACGTTTGGCTGGTAGTGTACTTTAACATTTGGCTGGTAGTGTACTAAAACGTTTGACTGGTAGTGTATCTAAAACGTTTGACTGGTAGTTTTCTAAAACGTTTGACTGGTAGTTTTCTAAAACGTTTGGCTGGGAGTGTACTGAAACGTTTGGCTGGTAGTGTTCTAAAACATTTGACTGGCAGTTTTCTAAAACGTTTGGCTGGTAGTGTACTTTAACATTTGGCTGGTAGTGTACTAAAACGTTTGACTGGTAGTGTATCTAAAACGTTTGACTGGTAGTTTTCTAAAACGTTTGACTGGTAGTTTTCTAAAACGTTTGGCTGGGAGTGTACTGAAACGTTTGGCTGGTAGTGTTCTAAAACGTTTGACTGGTAGTGTACTAAAACGTTTGACTGGTAGTTTTCTAAAACATTTGGCTGGGAGTGTACTGAAACGTTTGGCTGGGAGTCTTCTAAAACGTTTGGCTGGTAGTGTACTTAAACGTTTGGCTGGTAGTGTATTGAAACGTTTGGCTGGTAGTGTATCTAAAACGTGTGTCTGGTAGTGATCTAAAACGTTTGGCTGGTAGTGTACTAAAACGTTTGACTGGTAGTGATCTAAAACGTTTGGCTGGTAGTGTACTAAAACGTTTGGCTGGTAGTGTACTTTAACATTTGGCTGGTAGTGTACTAAAACGTTTGACTGGTAGTGTACTAAAACGTTTGACTGGTAGTGTACTAAAACGTTTGGTTGGTAGTGTTCTAAAACGTTTGGCTGGTAGTGTTCTAAAATGTTTGACTGGTAGTGTTCTAAAATGTTTGACTGGTAGTGTTCTAAAACGTTTTGTTGGTAGTGTTCTAAAATGTTTGACTGGTAGTGTACTAAAATGTTTGGCTGGTAGTGTACTTTAACGTTTGGCTGGTAGTGATCTAAAATGTTTGGCTGGTAGTGTACTAAAACGTTTGGCTGGTAGTGTATCTAAAACGTTTGGCTGGTAGTGTATCTAAAACGTTTGACTGGTAGTGTATCTAAAACGTTTGGCTGGTAGTGATCTAAAATATTTGACTGGCAGTGTATCTAAAACGTTTGACTGGTAGTGTATCTAAAACGTTTGGCTGGTAGTGTATCTAAAACGTTTGACTGGTAGTGTATCTAAAACGTTTGGCTGGTAGTGTACTAAAACGTTTGGCTGGTAGTGTATCTAAAACGTTTGGCTGGTAGTGTATCTAAAACGTTTGGCTGGTAGTGTACTAAAACGTTTGGCTGGTAGTGTATCTAAAACGTTTGGCTGGTAGTGTATCTAAAACGTTTGACTGGTAGTGTATCTAAAACGTTTGGCTGGTAGTGATCTAATATATTTGACTGGCAGTGTATCTAAAACGTTTAGCTGGTAGTGTTCTAAAATGTTTGACTGCAACTTGTCAACTAGTTTTAACTAAGGAAAATAAGAGAATTCTATGCTTAACAAACGTGAGTTTTAACAGTACTTGATGACACTGATCCTTTTCCACCGTGTTAGTAGCTAAATCAGTTAACACACTCCTGTCTCTGGCATCTAGTAGCAACTATTTAACTATTTAGAGTTGAAGTAAAGTTATTTTTGCACTCACATTGATCACATGGATTATAATCCCATGAATATAGAAATGACTAATTGAAAGCAGTTAAGAAATGTTAAGAAATGTAAATGTTATAGTGTTTTCATGCACAATGCTTGTAGGCCAGTCTTACCAAGACTAATATGGCAGACTTGGTGGATCTCAGAAATGGGGCAAAGTGGCTATGGTACAGAGGTGCTCTAAACAAACAGGGTGTGGCCAAAATAAGTCTCCACCTATAAACTAAAACTTTTTTTGTTTATTTAATGATGTGAAGACAGAAAAATAGACTTACTCCCAATAAGAGGTACCATATAAATTATTATTTGTATGTATTTAGCTGATAACTATCAGAACAAATGCTTCAAGTTTAAATAGATCATAACGCTATCCATGAATATTAAATTTTTTACAAATATGTCGTTACTGTTGGGCCACTTTTTGAGCCACTTTGGTAGAATGGTCCATATAATACATATGGGACAAATGTATGCCCCCCCTAAATCTGACTGATTGAATTAAAACAAGTGTGCATACACATGTATGAGTGTACATGCACATACGTGTGTGTGCACGCCACTCACAGAAACGACTCTCCTGAACACGTTCCCAGGTAAAGCCTCCCCACGGAGCTTTTTAATCGCTGCAGCAAAATTCCTCCTAATCCACTGCACGTCAAATACGTTCAGATCACACATATGTTACTGCCACCCCCTCTCAGTCTCACGTTGTGCCCCTAATGACTGGGCTGTCCCCGCAAAGCTTATTAATCACCAGCTCGCTCGATAAGAGAGGCCTAATCTGTGGCACCGCTTAATAATGTGCCTGATATTAATAAAAACCATCTGGTTCTGGTATTTATAGAATGATATAAAATTTCATTGTATCTGTCACCCAGCTGCTGAAAGCTGCTCTGGCTGCTGGCCCGCACCGACTTGGAAGCGGCCACTCTTCCTTTCTCCCACTTCTCTCTCTAATGCAACTGAAATAGCTCTCTCTCACTCTCTCGTTTTTTCCCTTTTTTGAATGAAGGCACTATGGCAGAGATCCATGGCTTGGCCCAAGGTGAAAACAGCCTGGGAGTAATCGACGTAGAGCCGTTGTTGCTGGAGACCCTTTTCTTCCCAGTGAGTTTAAAGACGCTGTAGCCGAAAAGTACGACTGAATGAAAAGCTATGGTCAGGAAATGCTCAGTTAGATGTTATGCGCATTAGGCTTTTTAAAGATCTAAAGCCAGAGTTTGGCGTGCTATTTGTCATGATATGCAGCGTTCTGTAGAGCAGAATTGTTTCCCTCAGGCTCTTTGCCTTGTCACGGCTTTGTATACCGTATACACACAAACACACCATGTAAACATGAGGAATACCTGTGATATCAATCAGTGGCAAACAGTCACTATTGGCATTAGACTTTGGAGTTAAAATATCATAAATGTGGGGAACAATGGAAGATGAAGTTAATTTCTGCTAGCACCCCTATGGGATTCTAGTAGTATGTAAGTAGCTTGTGCGCAGCGGCTTGACCATGGAAACCCATATCATGAAGCCTCCAAAGCACAGTTCTTGTGCTAACCCTCCTGATAGAGGCAGTTTGGAACCCTGTAGTGGAAGTTGCATGGCTATGTGCTTGATTTTATACACCTGCAATCATGGGTGTAGGTTTGCATATGGACACTAAGGACATGTTCCAATCAATAATTTCTGGTAGCACCCCTATGGGATTCTAGTAGTATAAAAGTAGCTTGTACACAGCTACTTGGCCATGGAAACCCATAGCATGAAGCCTCCAAAGCACAGTTCTAGTGCTAACCCTCCTAATAGAGGCCTGTATTGGAAATTGCATGGCTATGTGCTCAATTTTATGGGTGTAGGTTTGCATATGGACACTAGGGACATGTTCCGATTAATAATTTCTGCTAGCACTCCTATTGGATTCTAGTAGTATAAAAGTAGCTTGTACACAGCTACTTGGCCATTGAAACCCATAGCATGAAGCCTCCAAAGCACAGTTCTTGTGCTAACCCTACTGATAGAGGCAGTTTGGACCCCGGTAGTGGAAGTTGCATGGCTATGTGCTTGATTTTATACACCTGCGATCATGGGTGTAGGTTTGCATATGGACACTAAGGACATGTTCCGATCAATAATTTCTGCTAGCACCCCTATGGGATTCTAGTAGTATAAAAGTAGCTTGTACACAGCTACTTGGCCATGGAAACCCATAACATGAAGCCTCCAAAGCACAGTTCTAGTGCTAACCCTCCTGAGAGAGGCCTGTATAGGAAGTTGCATGGCTATGTGCTTGATTTTATGGGTGTAGGTTTGCATATGGACACTAGGGACATGTCCCGTTCCATATTTTGGGAGAATAGAATTGTCACTACCGATATTTGAACAACCTTGCACGCAAAAACTTGCATTATCTTTGGAGTGAAGTCATATTAAGGAGTTATATTTTCTACTTTCGGTGTCACACATAACCCTGCAGGTGGTGCGCAAACCTGAAGTGAGCACATTTAAGCATTTTATTTTGTTGCTGTATTCTTTGTGAAATGATGGGATGCAGCTAGAATGAAATTTTAGTATTTGTCATATGTGTTTGGAATTTGTGGGTGCAATGAAACACCCACATATATACACACACACTAGGGGGCAGTGAGCACACTTGCCTGGAGTGATGGGCAGCCCTATCCGGAGCGGTTGTGTCCCATTGTTCTAGGGGATCGAACCAGCGACCATCCAGTCACATGACTGGATGCCTAAGCTTCAGCCCATAACTGCCCAGACTGTCTAATACAGATGCCTGTAGAGATGAATCTGCTTTGTAAATCTATCTCCAAATAAATTCATTAAAAAGAAAATATTCATACATTTATTGTTGGCCAATCGCAACATGTCAATTCTGAACTTAGCTTGCATTTGATTGGCTGAAAGTGAGTAGGCAAGGCTTTAGGGTATGGACTGTTGTGTCCCACCAAATCTTCACCCTTGCCTGTAATCAGTGGGTGTGCCAAACCTTTGATTGCCAATTGTACAGAGGTATATATATATAATATATATATGTATATATATATTTCCAAGCTGTTTTGTAGCACTTCTCTTGGTCTATTCATCATTAAATATTCACACAATGTAAACAACCACTGGCGTGTTCAAATGATGTAGAAAACTCAAAATCAACAAAAATGTTTTTATTTGGACCGCGACAATATATATATATATATATATATATATATATATATATATATATATATATATATATATATATATATATATATATATATGTCAAGTAACCTAATGCATTAATTATGAATCAACTGTTTACAGTCATGTGTATTTCAAAAAGATATCTTTACAACATGGCTTAGGTCTATTTTATAAGTAACCATGTGGAGTCCAGTTGTGGAAGAGGCTGCAGAGTAAACCACAGTTTAGTTCTCTTATCTGGCTGAATTTAAGCCACTCCACCAAAATGTCTGAGAAATGATAGATGTTACTCTTTTGTCTCATTTCCATTTGGAGAGGTTTACTTTAAAGAGAGCTATTTGTACATGATTGTGGGACCACTTGACATCCTACATTCATCAAAATAGACTTTAAATTTGGGGTTTTACCCTAGCAACACACACACCCCACACACTCGTGTTACTATCCTTAATGGAGTTTTCCAATAGACTGTATATTATTGTAGCTAAATTCTGCTATGTCTACAGCTAAATGCAAGTCTGGCTTAACCCCAGTAGCCAAAAGTCAATCATTAATGTCCCTAAAATGGCACATCCTTTATTTTTTCCTATCATTGTGGGTTACTAGGCCCATAAAAAGGGAGTAAATTGAAAAATCCTTTACTTACACATTGTCATACAATATCTCTGTCACTGACCCCATGTTACTCTTTTGCCCACATTGTATTTTGTGTTTGTAAAATATAAAGAACATATCATTTTACATCTAGATATTTTGACATGTTCTAGACATGTTGGTTTGTGGTCAATCCTTCAGTATACATCACAACTTTTTAAATCTACCTTTATTAGTGGAGCCAGTTTCCTCCCTTTCAGTGATGCTCTCAAAGTCTGCTGCACTGAAATCTATAAATACCTCTGCCTTTAGCTCTTTAGGCAAATGTGACATACTACCAGTTGCCATATAAAGTGATTACTAGTGATAACTCTGGTCTTCATGCTTTAAACCTTTCAGTGTTTAGTTCCATTTAGATGTATTTTTTTGCCATCATTTAATTACATGATATATAATTAGAATTATATTATAATAAAGACTAGTGACATTATATATATATATATATATATATATATATATATATATATATATATATATATATATATATATATATATATATATATATATATAACTTCGGACTAAGTTAAGAGGTATTTAATAATCTGTCCCAGAATTTGCAGAAGTATGCAAAAGTTTGGGTCCCCCAGGTAAAAATTATGTTAATAGCTAAGTGAGTAAAAGAATGAATTTCCAAAACATCAAGTTTTCTTTATTATTTTAAGCAACATATGTTTTCGTTTCATCTTTTCAGTTTTAAAATAACAAAAAAGAAAATGCACCTGAAGCAAAGGTTTGGAGGTTTACCTTCCAACGCCGCATCAATTATTTATCATTTTCTAGGCAGCTGCGTAGAGGTGCTCATGGCTGCTGGATGTTGGGAGAAGGTTTGTAGAGTTGGAGTATTTATAAAGCTTTTTACATCACCTGGCCTTTCCTAATGATGATTGTTAGCAAACCATAGTCCCACCAGGCTTATGAAAGTGTGAGACATTGATAAACACTACCTGAGAACTTCAAAGTTTTGGGGCTTTTTTAGTTTTTCCACTCTAAACTTGTACAAAACAAAAATAATGCACTACATTTGCTTGAATGTTTAAAATTCTTACTTTTCAACTCCAGTTATATCATCTTCTACTTTCTTTCTAGCTATTCTCAGTAACAAAAATAATGTTGGCCAAACTTTTCATTAGTAATAAGATGAGCATGTCTTATGTAGGCAAACATGCAGGCTTTTATTAGAAAAATACCCCCAACTCTATCCTTACCTGCCCATGTGAAATAGACGTAGACTTTACTAAGCTCTTCAAAAGTCATGCCCCCTGATAAGTACCTCCTCCGAACTCCCCCAGGCGTCTACCCTCAGACACTAATCAGGTAAGGGAGGTGGGGGGATCAGCGCTGCAATTTATTTTCATTTGGAGTTGCGCCATTAGCAGACATAACCAAATAGCCCTTATATATGAGGTGCGGAGGACAAGGGTATAGTTTAGATTTCGCTATAAATGCACTATATTATTAAGGAAACTGAAAGCTGGTACTTTGCTGTACTTTAGCTTTTGTTCAGGAGCTTTAATGCTTCCACCTAACTTCTGTGCAGCTTTATCCTCTTCATGGTACCTTTAGCTAGTGTGCACCCTTGTTGGGTGTAACATAGCTATAAAGATAGCACAGCGTATCCGTGAAACTGGGTGTAGCCAAACAATGGACAACAGCACAACCCACCAATCCATGTATTAGTGGTGCAGTCAGTTCTATTTCTTTCATCTAAATTACAAGAACAGACCGCCGCTATATTAGAGGTATCCCTGGCAACATCTAACATAAACAATAAGCAATTTCCCAGCAACTTCTTACTAACAGCTCAAGTAGAAACAAAGGGTGTGTTTTATTTTCAGAAATGTGTCTGTAGGGGAAAGATAGAAAAAACACACACACATACAAAATTAGCATATGCATTATATATACAGATATGTTGATGTGAATCGATGTGTCTTCGATGTGTGCTTATTACTTTAAATATATCCCAACCAGTTTGAACCAGTTAGTGTGTGTAACTATAGATAGTATAACTATGGAAATGTGTGTTGTGCAAATCATTGAAACCCATTATTTTATATCAAGTGTTGAAACTGAGATATATATATATATATATATATATATATATATATATATATATATATATATATATATATATATATATATATATATTTTGAATGATGTCAGCAATATGGTTCAAAAAAGGTGGGGCAGGTTCACTATGCTCATCAGCTCTTTATCTAACAGCACTCTGTAAGCATTTGGATACTACAGAGACCATAATAATAAATAATATTATTATAATACTAGGTGGTTGACACAAGGAAGAGCTTAGAAATGGTTAAATAAACACACTGGTATATGTAAAAGCACTACTTACTGTATTAATACTATTAAAATACTTAAAAAGACTTAAAAATACTTAAATACTTTAAAAATACTTAATTTAAAAACTTAAAATATTCTAGCTGAGCAGATAAAAGCTTTTGTACAGTATTGTATAGACATACTTATGTACTTTTATACAAATAATTTTACTTACCGTTAGATTATATTTTTCTGATGAGCAATTTATATTCAGGAGTCCGAACCAGTTAGCTGCCCTTGTTCACGGCCACACAGGTACACTGTACTCATGCACTGTAACTTGAAGCATGCATAAAAAGAACATATGCCATTCTTCACTAGGCCTCATAGTGGTTTTATACATGGAACAAAAGTCTTTCACATTGGTTTAAAGCCTGTTATGTAAACACCATGACATTTGCTTCATAGCACATCTTGTGGTTACATATATATAATGTTGAATAACATCTGTTATTCAATGCTTAATATACTCTTATACAGTACCTGGCAGGCTTTTCATATGTTGGAACAAGCTCTAATTAATATTAATTGTAATCATAATAATTACAATTAATGTTTGTAATAGTGGAAGGGTGGGTGAAACTCCTTGGGCAAAGGGTCTTAAGAGAATGATGGAGAGCAAAGAAAGAGAGAGAGAGAGACTACAGTGTGCTCGCCCCGGCAGCAGGCAGACGGGGGAGCCGTGTGTGTTTGTATTGGAGCAGTCGGCTGCATACTTGGGCCACATGTGCACCGAGTTTGGAAGGAGCGGGCCAAATGAAAGACACATTGTACCCCAGAAGTGCAGCGTCTGCACTTGTGCCCGTGGAAAGGGACCAGCCAGCCTGGAGAAACACGACCTGGAGAGACAAAAAAAAGGGAAAATAAAGAAAAAAAAAAACCCTGGAATTTAGTGCCATTAGCCAGCCAGACTTGCCAAGCATGGTGCCGAAAGTTTAAATACCAATAGTTGTGGTTCTGAATGCCTTTTGAATGCTTTTGGTCACAGTTTTTTTTAACCATAGATAAAAATGACTGTATGTTATGGAAACCTTGACTACTTATAGTTGGTGTTAAAAGTACTTCATCATCACTATATCCACTTAAAACCTGGCCAGCCTTTGAGGTCCCGCTATCCACCGTAGGCCCTGACTCCACCTGCAGAAACAGCGCTCGTCTGCCAGGGGGCAGTAGCGAGCCACGCAAGGCGTTCAGCGTTTGAGTGAATTTCCAGTCGACCCCTGAGCAGTAAATAAGCCATGAACCCAAACACTTCGCGCTTTTCCTTTGTGTCTTCCATGCGCACGATCCTGCGAACATGAGAGCGCTTGTGTGGCGTGGCCAAACCGCGCTCGCCCTCGCTCCTTCATCTCCGTGCAGTTTTGAATGTCTGCCAGCCACTTTTTTGGGACGCTCCAGTCCTTTTTAGAGAGAAGAAAGGCAGTTGTCACATTCTAAAGCCTCACTTGAGTGCCGAAACATGGCATCCACGTGACACCATGTTCCTCGCTGTTGACAAGGCAAAAAAATTTGGAGCTCAGGTCTCTGATGATCTGCATCTGAGTTTAGATGACCTTTTTTTACACCCCGTCTCTTCAGAGCAGTTGTTGACTTAACAGTTTTGTAAGACACTCCCTCTAGTAAAAGTTACCGGGAGGTTAACAGGCCAGACGGAGCTTCTGCAGGTGAAAGGTGATCCGTTATGTGACGGGTAGTAAAAGCCTAGGTCATGGACACCATGCCCCTTGTGTTTGCTTTGCTTATAGTCAGCATATGGTGACCTGTCCATGTTTTCCTACACACAACACCACCGATGCTTCTTAGGAACATCTCCATCAGGTGCTGGTGGCCTACTGATCGGGGACAGTTCACATTGGGAGCCGGGTATCTGCTGACTACATGTAATCTGGTTTCCAAAGTTTTTTAGGGAGCCAAAAGTGGTTCTTCATCTTCTGTCGTTCTAGCAGTTCTTTCAAAAGTTCTTCCTTATATCTTAGCTGTAGTCCAACCTATAGCATTGAAAAGGCTCTTGCATCCCTCAGCTTTGTTTATTCGTTTATTAGTTTGAGAGAACGCTGTTTTAGATCAGATCCAATTTCATATTGTCTCCAACTGCTGTGTAGTTACACATAAGCAACACATGTAACAACAATGTAACAACTAGGGATGTAGCAGATGGCTTACAGAATTACAACTTATGTAATTACATGTGTAAATCAATTTCTTAGGGGTATCTTGATAGTTGCTGTGTCAGTGCCATCACATTGCATAGTGGTTTAAACCCAATACTGGTTACAATATCACAGCACTGGCTAAGTAAATGCTCAGTCAGTTAAATGCTACTGGAATTCTATTAAGTACTGTCTTAATACGCTTTCTCATAGCGCTATAAAATTGATGCTATAGTGTAATCACATGTGCAAGTACACTGTTATTGTACAATATATAATATGCTCAAAATACATTCATGCATATACACAAGGTAATAAAGGAATTGAACCACATGTGTAATTACATAAGCTGTACTACAGCAATCCATCTGTAACAGTGGCTACATCGCTACCAGTTGTTGCATGTGTTGTACTTGTGTTACTACATAGTGATTACAGACACTCGGTATAAAGTGGGACCGTGTTTTCCCACTATATGAGGCTGATATACGCACGTGTGTGGCGCCTGCTATCATTTGCGGTAACAGTGTTAATGTCAATTTGGTCACCAAAGGAATAAGTCATGTAGACACAAAAGATTCAAATAGCCTACAACCACCCAAGTATCGACCCCCTAAAGCGTTGGTAAACTCTCAAACCTTCAAGACTCATACTCAGAAAGGGGATTTCCTAGTCTTAAAATTCGAGGCTGCTGTTTACGACAGCTTAGTTACATTCAGACGTCGTTATAGCAATGGTTTTGTGTGTTTTCGGACAAAGACAGGAAGGAGAAGGGAGCCTTCAGATGGTTCAGTCATTATGTAACCACCACATAAACCTCAGAGGCAATCCAAAAGTAGTCAGGTTAGATTACACCTGCTGAGTAATCCAAGAGATTATGTTATGAATGGCAGCGTTGGTCACTTCTTATCAGACAGCTGCTGGACTGTTGCAGGCAGCTGTGCTGCCAACCTCTACGACTGTACCTGTCTCATCTGACGAAGTTTCAATGCAATGCAAAGGGGCAGGAGAGATGGCTCAAGGACGAGACACCCGGTCAGCCTCCTCCCCTTTCCTTCCTCAAGGGGCTGTTCATACTCCTTCGCTCTCCCCTGTTCCGGTCCCACGAGGCTTCGGACAAAGAGCTTTACGCCGGGGGCTGGGGAGTTCATGAACTCCAGCTTGGCATCTTAATATTTACATTCCATCGTGGCAACTCTTGATCTGTTTACGATAGCCTTCGCTCTTCCAGTTATTTGTACTGGGATCTAGTTCTATTTATGTTCTGCGTAGGTAGGGACAAACAGGCCGAGCGGTCAGATGCTGGCCTCACAGTGCAGACGAAACCTGACGTCATAGCTCTGTAAATATAACGGAGGTATAGAGCGACATCCCACAGCGTTAAGAGGCCAGCTTTGGTAATCAATGTTATAAGGGTGCAAGACGGAGAACCTATCACTTTTCCTTCTTTCTAAGTTCTGAAAGTCAGAACATGGGACAGCTAAAGTGTCCTGAAGTGTCCTGTTTCCTACAGGTATCTGCTTAATTGGAGGCCCCTACTGTTTACTATTGACCAGACTATGAGAGCCACCTAGGGTCTACTGTACAGTACAGTTACATACTGTTGGCAGGCATACTGTTGGCGGGCACCCTCTACATTGTCCATCATTGGTCAGTTTCTAACCCAAGAGATACTGTTCACCAGATATCCTTTGGGTGGTGGGTCATTCTAATACAGCAGTGACACTGACTTGGAAAAATACCCTAAAAGCAATTGTTCTTCTGTCGTGAAAGAAAGAATTTGGAAAGGAATTTCACATTTTGAGAACTAATAAAATTCTATGTTTTATGCAGAAAAACATATTATCAGAAGTTTAAACTCAAAACATGAAGCTATTGTATCTGCACTGTAAAACCTAAGAACATTACTTCCAGTAGTAACAAGCTATTTTAATGTTAAAGCAAATAATCACTTACTCAGATACATTAACCAGAACAAACTGGCGAGTTGAATCCCTTTACAAATGCTATTGCTGGACCACCTTTAGAAAAACTATTCCAAAGACCCTAATACTGTTTACTTGGTCACTGCTATACATGTATATGATTTTATACTGTTATATTATTCATTCTGATATCGCTCCTATGGACAATATTAATAAGTCACTTTAAATGTATTAATCTTCTTAGATAACCTGCCAATGCAAAAGTTTCTACATACTGTATGTCCTCCTGTATATCTTATGTATATATCTTGTGTATGTTCTGTATATTCCCTTATATATTTCAGTTATAACTATATGTATATATTCTAGCCTATTTTTTACTTCATTATTGTCTATTTATTGTATGTTTGCACTGTTTTACATATATAATGCTGCCCTGCTGTAGAGTTTAATTTGAGTCTCACCCCAAGCATTTTTTAAATGCATGTTATGTCCTGACATGATGTGCAAATGAAAAATAACCTTGAAACTTGAAACTTAAATAGGGCTTTCAAGACATATGACTCAGTGACTGGTATGTTGTACAGTTCTTGTAAGAATTTAAGCTGTAATGCATTGCACTACCAAACCTTATACTGTAATGCATTACCCACCCAGCAAGGTATACCTACAGAGCCAATAGGTATAGTGAGTGTAAAAACACATCTGTGACTGTAGGTGGTACTTCTAAACTGACTTGTAGATAAGAACGTGTGTTAGTTAGTTAACCTAAAAGTGGACAAATTCAATAAAACGTTTTATGGGCTGTTAAAATGCCCCCAATTACTGGAACACAACATAAAGGTCATTCAAACAAAGCTGGTCGAAACAGACATTTTTGGAGGCACTCATCACGTAATATCAGAAACAATGACTGAAAGACTGAACCCTGTACCTGGAGGGGAAACAGCTTGCGCATCACTTTTCTCTTTATCTTAAAGGTCAGTTATATGATTCATTGTGATTCATATTGCGCAAAGGTTGCAAATGCTGTCCTATGTAGGCTAGTTGCAACTGTAGTTCACTGGTACGGTTGGTTCATTAGAAGGTGCCTTTCTGACCCACTGACATGATGGACCTCACGCAAAAGTGGTTTTGCTTGTTTTTTTTTGTTTTTTTTTTCCACAAAGCCCCATTTAGGAGGTTGATTCAGACCACACCATGTCTCTGTCTCTCCAGACAGAGAGTGTTGTGTTCATTTAGATGCTGCAAAGTGCAGAGGCATGTGGAAAATACAGCCAGCACCAATATTACACGCAGGCCTGTGAGCAGATTTATTTCATTATTAAACTCTTTCACACCACCAGCGTAAGACTATCCGTCTGCAGCTCTCACTTTATACCTTCCACATCACTTTCATCTGACTCTATCTATTCCTCTCATTCTCTGTAAATAAAACTGTAAATAAAACTATAACACACACACACACACACACACACACACACACACACACACACACATACATATATATATATATATATATATATATATATATATATATATATATAGTCGCTGTCCAAAGAGAAACAAGTAACTCCAAAATAGTAACTTTACAGAAGAGGACAAAAACATTCTTTACTCTAAATGTATTTAAATGTAAAGAGGTTTTTATTTCTCTTATTAGTGTTTTGTTAGTAGATTTATATATTGCACTGAATATATTATGTATTTTGTTGTGTTGGTTTTCTATAAAGTTTTCAGGCCAGTTCAGGATATTAAATTAAAATTAGTTCCTTATTTTATTTATTAGATAAGTTGCAAGGTGGCACTGTGGTGTAGTGGTTAGCACTATCGCCTCACAGCAAGACAATCTGGATGTTGGGTTAATCGGTCACTCTAAATTGCCTGTAGGTGTGTGCAGGAGTGAATGTTGGCCATTCGATGGTCTGGCGAACTGTTCATGGTGTACCCTGCCCTCACCTGATGGTACTGGGATTGGCTCCAGCCCCCCTGTGACCCAGACTAGCGGGATAAAGCGGCAGATAAAGGATGAATGAAATAAGTTGCATTAGTACTTTGGTTAGTTAGTTCGTTTCAGATAAATTAAATTAATGTTTAGGTCTAAAAAAAGAGAATTGCAAGTAACCGTCTGCACTACTCTAGATAGTGAAAGATTGATTAATGAAAATACATTGTTGATGTTATAAATATAAATGTGCCTGTAACGGTGATTTGTGTTGGGACTATGGGTGTGGGCGTGGACATGAGGAGGCGAGATTTCAAGTTCGAGTGCACACGAGATTTATTTTATTTCACACAGAAACAAAAGAAAAACTCAAACGGAAAGAAAACGAAAGGTAAACTGAATGGTCCATACTTACCTTTATCACACTAGTTCTTCTCCAGCCGTTACAAGCAGCTAACAGCATATCGTTGGGCTTACACACCACTCCCCCTACAGGTAGCTGAGAAGACCCAGGTGAAAGACCACCGAGCGCTCTTATCGTCAAAGCCCCGCCCCGACTAATCTAATCTAATATTTCCATGTTTGTCAATTTTCAGTTGTCTACATCATTTGAACACCACAGCTGCTCTTTATATCCCGTAAAAGTTTCTAGATGAATGGACCAATAGAAATGCTCCAAAATCACCAGTAATAAAACCTCTCTACATCGACTTTGAAAGTAAAGACTGTTGGTGCTGTTGTCCCACCACTTCACGCGATCACTTAGGTTTGTTGACGGTGGAGTGGGGGGATCCCAGTGTGTCAGGCTGCTCTCATGTCAATGTTACCCTCTGGTTCTCTCCTTTTAGTTTAGGCTGTTATAGTTAGATCAGCCAGAGTCACCAGCCACACTCTGAAACTGTTTTTATCAGTTTATTTTTTTATATATATTTTTATATTTCTTACAGCCAAACAAATTTTCTTTCTTTACTCTTTATGACGCAATGACTGTCCTCCCGTCCTGCTGAACACTGTTGGAAGACTGATCATCAGGGCCTCCTCCTCACCTATCACCAGCCAGCTCTTCTGTCCATTTGTACTAACGGTAACACCCCCAATTACATCACTGAGCCATCCAGATGGACCAGCATTGAGATAGGATAGGAGTGTTTCAGTTCACTCCCACTTTTCATATAGACTCAGTCAGAGACTGCCTCAGTCAGAGACTCTCTCTACCTGTGCAGCTTCTGAAGCTTTGCCATCCAGATTTTAAACAGAGACTCTTTTTTTTTTTTGGTATTTAGTTTATTAAACTGTAAATACTGTTTGCTCAGAGAAGGATGGGTCTCCTCTTGTAAGTCTGGTTCCTCCCAAGGTTTTTTCCTCCAGTTGAGGGAGTTTGTCTTTGCCACTGTTGTCTCTGGCTTACTCACTGAAGGATATATGTTGTAACTGTCTGTTTTCCAACTTCTGCAAAGCTGCTTTGAGACAACATTGTTGTAAAAAAGCACTACACAAATAAACTTGAATTGAATTGTTTTTGTCCAATGTTTTTCATTGGTCAGTGATGATATGTATTCTACTATATGAGTTAGTTATTGGTAAATTCATAACTGCATCAAAATTGGGATTTTGATTCTTCCACTTCTCCTTAGGTCATGTCTATTTCACCATAAGTTACACATTCCCAGCATGGCTGTGCTTACGTCTCTCTCTCTCTCTTATTTTTCTCTCTCTCTTTCACTTCTTCTTCTCTCTCGCTCAGTCTTTCAGTTTCTCGTCTCCACGTTTTCCTAATCTCTGCTTTGTGGTTTCTGAGCCATGGGAAAAGACCGCTGGCCCAGTCACTCCAGTGACTGCCCGGTGACCCCGGAGGACGTCCCTAATCTGTGTCGCTCCACAGCCCTGAAACAACACAGACAAAACCTGCACAAATACGCCCCTCCGTCTCTCAGCTGGCTCAGGCCTGGCGAGATGGGAATACTTCCAGCCCATTACAGGCTTCAGACTGGGACCAGCTATCTTTCCTGGCTTATCATGCAAACGCTGACTTTGCCACACCCTCATTTACAAACGCTTTCTTTCTCCACTTCAGCCACGAAGCCCACGGTTATCAACGCTTAATCTTTAATTCTACTTCATCAAAGTGGCAGAGATTGAGTGGGTGGGCCACCAGACTGACTGTCTAGTGATCTTAGCGGTCTTAGTTAAGTGTTATAAAGTACCCAGTGGATAAAAAAGAAAAAAGCCAACCATGAACTGAAGCGAGACTGCACAGTCCAACAGCAGATAGCAGAACCACACGCTAGCAGTCAAAGGTTTGGACACACCTACCCAGGCTTTTTTGTTATTTTGATAGTAAAAACATTATTGAATAATTGTATATACTATTTCTCCCTCTCTTTCTCTCTCATTCTATCTCTCTCTCTGCTATCTCTCTCTCTCTTTCTTTCTCTCTCATTCTCTCTCTGCTTTTTCATTCTCTCTCTTTTTCTCTGCTTTCTCACTCTCAATTTTTTCTCTCTCTTGTTCTCTCTCTCTGCTTTTTCTCTCTCTCTTCTCTCTTTCTCTCTCCACTTTCTCATTACATTCTCTCTCCTCTTTCTCTTTGCTATCTCACTCTCTCTACTTTCTCTCTCTCTGCTTTCTCACTCTCACTATTTTCTCTCTCTTATCTGTTTCTCTCTTTGGCTTCTCACTCTCTCACTACTTTCTCTCTCCTCTCTGTCTCTGCTATCTCACTCTCTCTCTCCTCTCTATCTCTCTCTCTGCTATCTCACTCTCTTTCTCTTTATCTCTTGTTCTCTCTCTCTGCTTTTTCACTCTCTTTCTTCTCTTTCTCTTTGCTATCTCACTCTCTCTCTTTGCTATCTCATTCTCCCTCTTTGTTATCTCACTGTTGTCTCTCTTTCTCTTCATCTCTTTCTGACTCTCTCTACTTTCTCTCTCTCTCTCTGCTTTCTCACTCTCTCTACTTTCTCTCTCTTGTGATCTCATGATTAGATGGAGTGGAGAGGGTCTGAAGCGTGTACTGTGTGCAAAGTTATGAATACAAAGATGGAGAAACATCAAACTTGAGATGCAGGTGCACTTGTGGTGCCCAGAGGGTTAAATAAAAGTGTGCACGCTCTGTTACAGAAATGACTAATCGCTGTCCTCTGTGTTATGAATATTTCACACACTGTTCCAGTTGTATTTGTAATTGGGTTTGTGTGATGGGTAATGTGCAGTGTTTACATTTTAAAAGAAGCTGTTCTAAATTAGTAAACTGTAATCAGTGCCAGGTGCATTGTCACAGCTTGGGGGCATTTGGCGCTTTTGCAGGAAGGAACTGCGTAGTGCTGCTACCTCAGTGTTCTCCCAGCCGTAGGAGCCCCACAGTGGCCATTTTTATTTTTGGAACGAAGGATCAAGTTTTGGCCATGCGAAGACCCCTCCAAGAGGAAGTCACCCAGCAGGACACCATGCTAGCTCAGGCCCAGAGCTCAGTTCACCCCAGGGGCGAAACACACACACACACATACGCTGTTCAACTTCAGCTGAACCTCACATCAATATCCTCACAGACTGGCCTGGCTAATCGGTGGAAGCTAAGCGGTTGGTGTTCAGTTCTCATGGCCAGGCTGGGGATCACCACTGCGAGCACATTAAACAAAGCCACATGAGAGTCGTACTACTTTAAGACTTTTCAGAAAGGCTGTGTGAGCAGATGGTTGATATCTAACACATGACTATAACATTGACTATGAGAGATATAGTAGCTGTGAAACCGCAGCTATCCACTGCGAGAAACGCTCCGAATCGAAGAAGGACAAGATGTACAAGAATGAGGCGGAAAGAAAGAAAGAGATATATTGAAGGTGCGAGGATGAGCTACAAAATAAACACAGGTAACAGAGCAAGGGCCTAGATTTGCTCTTGACATTGGTGGGGACCTATGGATTTCACCCCCCAGCCACAATAGAATTGCAGTTTTCTCTGGCATAGAGAGCTTCAAGTTAGACATGCTACTCTGGGAGACTGTAAGAGAACTGATAGTTGGCAGTTTATTGTTAGTTAATATTTAAACCATGTTATTCGTAGCTACAGACAATGTTAGCCTTCTGTATGCTGTACGCCAATGCCTACCATCGCGATTATCGTTATTATGATGGACGTACACATTTCTTTGAAAAATAGCGTCTTATGTCCGCCTTCTTCTTTTTTGCTGCCATTCTCACTCACTTTTAATACCCATGTGTCTCCTATGCTGCACCTGAGTCTTGCATATGATTGGAAAGTTTTCCTTCCAGTTTTGGCACTGCTTACAACCAAACGTAGCTACAGAGCCTCACATGGCAGCAGTGAAAGACACAGCCAATCACTCTGGCCATGTGTGTTACAGGGAGGTAGGATTCAATATGATTTCTACACCTCTAGGTAAATGAGACGTTGACAGATTTAATTTTTTTGTTGGAGGGGATCAAATTGTTGGTGGGGACAGTTCAATAATCGCTGGATATTTGTTGGGACACATCATCTCTATCCATGCTGATTCTACAATATATATCTATATACACTACCGCTCAAAAGTTTGGGATCACAGTAAAATTTTCTTGTTTTCAATGGAGTATCTTCCTTCCTTAACACAACAATGGACAGACGGGTCTCTAAAGAAAGTTGTTTCTTTCTGGCCATTTTGAATCTGTCAGCAAGCCATCAACTGCTGATGCTTCAGATACTAAACTAACCTAGAACGTTGTGCTCCCTTTTATGCTCACTTATTAGTAGAATATTTTTCAGCTGTGCATCACAATTGAGCAAGAGTGTCCTAACAACCAATTAGCCCAATAACATCCTTAACTTGGGCAGAGGACTGAGAATTGCTGATAATAGGACTATATGCAAAATAAGCCTCTATACAAAAATAGACTTTAACACAAACATTTTTATTCTTTAAAAATCATCTGATACACTTACATTAATTGTGAAATGGACAATATTTTTTATGAATCGCATGTAAATTGCATGAAATGAAATTCTAAAGTGATCCTAAACTTTTGAGCGGTAGTATATATATATATATATATATATATATATATATATATATACAGAGTTATACCGTAGGCTTCTGTATTGTCCAATTAAATAAAGATATTAATCGTTAATCATTATAGATATGAACTTCTCATGACGTATTGGTTCCATTTCTAAATATGTGGAGTGTGTATAGCTCTAATATAAATGGTGATGTATGTATCTCCATGAACATTGTATCAGATACTGTTTCATACCCCTATACAATTCAAACAGTTGAGAGACCTACAACCCCCATAAGAACTGTACTCCCCCTCTCACCCCATCCCCTTCTCAACCCCCAGACATTTGGAACCCATAAACCTCCTTCAGCATACCACCATAAAACTTAACTTTACACAATCAGCCGCTCACCAACATACTCGGCCCCAGAAAGAAAGGAACAGCCCCTCTAAATCAGGTCCAATGACGCCAGCACATCTTATGTACAGGTGACGCAACCGAACCTGGCCAGGTATGGCTTGGCGGTCTGATCACAGCTGTAGGGATCTGGTTCAGATCAGCAAAGTGCTTTCACAAACAGACGTCTCCCGTGGCACACAAACGAGAGGCCTGTCCATCATAAATCCTGCAAACAAGCGCTGGTTGGGATTCATACTCACATATTTCAGAATGAATCTCATAAAAGGCTTCGGTGGACGGGGGCTATTATAAACATATATAGTTTTATTGGGCAGTCTGTGCCGCGGGTGTGTAGCAGCCACAGCCAAAAGGAATTAAAATAATTGGCATATTTGAAATGTAAGTAACGTCTGAGCGCTCGGCCTCATTCGATGGAAGGCATGAAAATATGTCATTTTTCTGTAATTTTCAGTCCAGATTTAGTCGCAGCCTCCTGCTGAACTTGCAGCTCCTTCTTTCCAGCTTTCGCGTTTGACCCCGAAGACAGAACAGAATGTCTCTCCGGAGAGAAAGCAAAGAAGACGATGCTGCTAAATACAGGACTGCAGCAAAGGAGCCTGAATAAAAGGCAGGTCAGGGGTGGGAAGAGTGCGGTGGCGATCATTCAGTTGAAATGATGGTGGTGAAGGAAATGACTTAAGAGTAAAGCTGAAAAACTCCTCTTTTAAAAATAATTACTGATTTAGGGCTGCAGGGCTTTCAGAGAGGCACAGACCAGCGATTAACTTTGTGTATTACAACTGCCAATTTTTTCTCCTTC
Source organism: Megaleporinus macrocephalus (assembly GCA_021613375.1). NCBI lineage: Eukaryota > Metazoa > Chordata > Actinopteri > Characiformes > Anostomidae > Megaleporinus > Megaleporinus macrocephalus. The sequence continues at coordinate 12,215,824 of CM038711.1, forward strand.
AGGTATTTAAAAAAAAAAAAAAATCCTGAATTGCACCTTTTCTTTTCACTTGTTCCTTTCCTATCCCTCCATCTCTCCATGCTATTACTGTTCCATAAACTGATTTGCCTTCATTTACACTGTTTTCACTTACTGAATTAATCATTTAACACATTCAATTCAGCTAAAAATCCATCTTGAAACAAACATAATGAATCAGTAAGGATCTACTATTTTTTTTGTTTAATTTCTCTATCACTCTCTCTGCTTTCTCTCACTCTCTGCTGTCTGTCTCTATCTCTCTGTTTTCTCACTCTCTCTCTATGCTTTCTGTCTCTCTCTCACTCACTCTCCCTGCTTTCTCACTCTCTCTCTCTGCTTTGTCTGTTTCTCACTCTCTCTCTCTCTGCTTTCTTAGTCTATCTCTTTCTGCTGTCTCTCTCTCACCCTCTCTGCTTTCTCTGTCTATCTCTCTGCTTTCTGTCTATATCTCTGTTTTATCTCTCTCTCTCTCACTCTCCCTGCTTTCTCACTCTCTCTCTCTCTTTTATTTCTCTCTCTGCTTTCTCACTCTGTCTCTCACTCTGCTTTCTCACTCTCTTTCTCCTCTTTCTCTCTCTGCTTTCTCATTCTGCCTCTCTCTGCTTTCTCATTCTTTGTCTCTCTGCTTTCTTACTCTCTCTTTTTTTATTTCTATCTCTGCTTTCTCACTCTTTGTCTCTCACTCTGCTTTCTCACTCTCTTTCTCCTCTTTCTCTCTCTGCTTTCTCATTCTGCCTCTCTCTGCTTTCTCACTCTTTGTCTCACTCTGCTTTCTTACTCTCTTTTTTCCTCTTTCTGCTTTCTCACTCTTTGTCTCTCTCTGCTTTCTCATTCTCTCTCTTTTTCTCTTTCTGCTTTTTCACTCTTTGTCTTTCTGCTTTCTCACTCCCTCTCTCTCATTTTCTCTTTCTCTCTCTCTGCTTTCTCACTATTTCTCTTTCTGTGTCTCTCACTTTCTTTTACTCTTTCTTTCTCTTTCTCTCTTTCCCTCTCTCCCTGCTTTCTCATTCTCTCACTTGCATCTTGGTCCTTAACAAAACTGCATTAAAAATGTTTGACTAACATACGAACTGCTCTGCATCTGATTCATGATTATTTTATTATAAATAAAAACAAAGCAGAGGCTTAAGTGCAAATGATGAATCAGCTTTAGAGCATGAAATCAAACGTCAAACAAACCTCATGTACACAGGTGGACAAAATGCACATTACATGATTAGATAATCCTGGTCGAATATCACTGCAAGGAAAAGTTGATCCATTCAATTTTGACTTGAGCTAAAAGTGCTCTAGTACTAAATAAAAAAAAAACTTTAAAAAAAATGCACTGGCTTGCTTGTAGAAGAGCAAGAATAAAAGACTGGTGGATAAAACCATAAAACTAGTAACAGGGGGTTCACACAGGACCCAGTGTCCCTACAGGTTCATCACACATTTACAAACATACTGAAGGTCAAGATTAGGCCCAGGATGAGAGTTAGAATTCGGTTTTGGGTTGAGGTTAAGGTTAAGGTCAAGATTAGACCCAGGGTGAGGGTTAGAAGTAGGTTTTTGGTTGAGGTTAGCGTTGGGATCAGGGCCAGGGTGAGGGTTACTCTTTGGGTTGAGATTAAGGGTATGCCTAGGATTAGGACAAGCGTTAGGGCTGGGATTAGGTATTGGGTTGAGGTCACGGTAAAATTTAAGGTTATGAATAGGTTCTGGGTTGAGGTTAGGTTAAGGGCGAGGATTAGTACCAGGATTATGGTTAAGATTAGGTTTTGGGTTAGGGTAACATTAAGGTTAAATTTCATATGAGGATCAGGATGAGGTTCTGGGTTAAGGTGAGTTAGGGCTGGGTTGGGGCCAGAATCAGGACTAAGATTACTACCAGGATCTGGAGTAGGATTAAATATTGGGCTAATGTTAGGATTAGGGCCAGGGTGATGGTTATGATGGTAATATCAACAATACGTCTTCATGATATTTACCTCAATGTATTCAGATGCTTCACTACTATACTTCACAGATGTGATGTGTTGATGATTAACTGAAAATAAAATGCTGGAAGCAGTGCTTTCATAAAACTATTTGTTTATCAACCCTGTTACTTATTTCTGAGTTATTGTACCATTGGGGAAAACAGAACATGTTCAGTGATTTTGTAGTTAAACATCTAAATACTGTGATGTAACATCTAAATACTAAGTCTACAGTGCATCTGGAAGCATTCACAGCATTGCACTTTTTTCTGTTACAGCCTTATTCTGAAATGGATTAAATTAATTTTTTTCCTCTAAATTCTACACATAATACCTCATAATGACAAAGTGAAAAAGGTTTGTTTACATTTTTGCAAATTTATTAAAAATTAAAAACAAGAAAAAATAACATGAACATAAGTATTCCGAACCTTTGCTGTGAAGTCTTTTTGAGTATGACACTACAATCAGGGCACACCTATTTTTGGGCACTTTCTCCCATTCTTCTTTGCAAAACCTCTCAAGCTGCTTCAGGTTGGATGGGTGACATCACTGCACAGCAATTTTCAGATCTCTCCAGAGATGTTCAATCAGTTCATTGTCTTGCTGGAAGATGAACCTTGGTCCCAGTCTGAGATCCAGAATGCTCTGGAGCAGGTTTTCTCTGTGGGAAGTCTCTGTACATTGCCGCATTTATCTTTCCCTCGATCCTGACTAGACTCCCAGTTCCTGCTGCTGAAAACCAACCCCACCACCGTGCTTCACTGTAGGCATGGTACTGGCCAGGGGATGAGCAGTGACTGGTTTCCTCCAGACATGATGCTTGGCATTCAGGCCAAAAAGTTCAATTTCTATTTCATCTGACCAGAGCACTTTGTTTCTCATGGTCTAAGAGTCCCTTAGGTGCCTTTTGGCAAACTCCAAGCAGGCTGTCTTGTTTCTTTTACTCAGGAGTGGCTTCTATCTTCTACCACCCAGGCCTGATTGGTGGAGTGCTGCAGACATGGTTGTCCTTCTAAAAGGTTTTCCTTTCTCCAATAAGCAATGCTTAAGTTCTGTCAGAGTTGGGTTTGGTTCACAGTTGGGTTCTGGGTCACCTCCCTGACTAAGGCCCTTCTACCCCGATTACCCAGATTGTAGGTCCTGGTGGTTCCAAACTTCTGCCATTTACAGATGATGGAGGCCACTGTGTATTGGGACCTTCACTGCTGTTACTCAATGCCTCAGAGGTCTACAGACAGTTCCTTGGACTTCATGGCTTGGTTTGTGCTCAGACATGTGCTATAAACTCTGAGACCTTATATAGTCAGGTGTGTGCCTTTCCAAATCATGTTCAATCAACTGGATGTACCACAGATGGACTTCAATCAAGTGTGAAACAACTGAAGGATGATCACTGGAAACTGGAGCACCTGAGCTCATTTTTGTGATTTTTATGTTTTCTTTTTCTTTTTAATAAATTTGCGAAAACATTCAAACAAACTTTTTTACCATGTCATTATGGGGTATTGTGTGTAGAACTTTGAGGGGAAAATAAATTTAATCCATTTTAGAATAAGACTGTAACATAAAATGTGGATAAAGTAAAGCACTGTGGGTACTTTACAGATGCACTGTACATATGCATTATTAAATACTGGCAAACTAGTTGCTCCTAATGTCTCCATTGTTAATATTGGTAAACATATTTGCTACTAATGCTCTTCAGGTGCATTCAATTCTATTCTAAACTGCCTTTCCACTCCAACAACTCATCATTAACCGGACTGTGTAGGGTTAGTTTATCATTTAATCATGAGTGTGCACCAGACAATGCTTAGTGAAAGAAAAACTTTATAATGAGCAATACATGTTTTTGCTATAATAGATTTTAATCAAAGTTAATAATACATTCACTGTGTTTAATACAGCCAACTATGAAGCTTTTAAGCCTAAGCTGAGCTGCTGTTGAAACGAGGCTAAAGCATACTGACTTAGCTAGCAACTTTATGATTGGTCCAAAAGAAGTGGTTTGCATTTAACAAGCATAACCTGTTTATTATCTTTTATAACTCTTACATTCCCACCATTACAATGTCAATTGTTAGCTTTTAGCATGTATGGCGCATACCTCTGAAGTTCAAAGCCACTGTGGGTAGCATTAGCATAGTGTCTCATGCAGAGATAAAAATAGTCTATGGCCAAAACCACAGCTACGATGTAGTCAGCTGAGAACCAGCCACTGCTGCCTGCATAGACTCCTCTCTGTTTCCACATTGAGTCTCATTAAACCTAAATTTAAATGTTATGTGGACCTCTTGCTAATTACAAACATGACACTTGGAGAAGAGCAAAATGGTTTTTGGTTGGCTATGACACAATGATAGCGCTCACTGGAAAAACAAATCAAATTTCATTAACTCTGGCAGTTGGCCAGTCAGAGCAGAGTGGGTGAGTTGACCAATCAGAGCACACTGGGCTTAAAGACTCTGACAGGGGGAGAACACAGATGTACATTATGAGGAAAAATGATTGAGCATGTAAATCTATTCTAATAGACCCTAAACAAAATTCAGAACCCTAAAAATAAGCAAAAACAGTAATAAGTGTTCTATCCTCATTTCATTGGCTTGGCCTGTGATATCCATGGCATTGGATCTAGGTAGGCTATAGCTTTATCTAAACAGGGCTGCGTCCAGATTCAATTCAATTCGAAGTTGCTTGATTGGCATGACAAATATTAACACTTGTATTGCCAAAGCTTTGGTAAGGGTTTAAGAACAACATAGAACAGTATAGCAATAAAATACAGTAATAATCTGAACAATAGTAATGGTGTAAAAAAACATATGATATATAAATAATAAAAATACTACTAATAAGTGAAAAAAGTAAAATAATAAGTGTGATTGTTGGTGTAAATGATATTTATGAAAAGACAGTAGTAAATAGACATGTATCAGGTCCAGGTCTTGATACTGAAGGACATTATAACTGTAGATTATAACATCCTCTCTGCTTTTCTTTGCTTTTTATGTTGCAAATTGTTGCACCTGTTGTCAGGGCAGTCTTTCGCAGAGTGCTGACCTCTTCTTATCTTAACTTCTGACTCTGGGATGCTCCTGTATCAGCCAGTCATGTTACTGACCTATTGCCAATTAACCAGGTTTGCGTCTTTTGTTGCTCCTGTCCCAACTTTTTGGAAATGTGTTTCTGGCATTAAATTCAAAATAGCTACACATTCCATCCCAATATATAAGATATTTGAGGCTCCTGTTTTTAAATGAATAAATTTGTATGTCTTGTGTCTTGTTTCTTCGAACTTCAATCATCCAGTCCACCGAACGGCAAACAAGTCAATGGCAGAATAAACTGTTTGGCAATGGCAGAGAAAATTTGGCAATTTTTTTTAAGGGTTTAACCCACATACTCAGCTCTACTGCTCATCCCACAAATGCATGTTCCCTACAAGTGTGGCACCATTTAAAAGGGAAATTAACAGGCTTTCTAACTGTATAAGATTTGTTGCCTAGAAACACTGTTAAAACTAAGAAATAATCTACTAAACACAAATGTCCTTATTTTTGTGCTGAGTTTATATATATATATATATATATATATATATATTTATATATATATATATATATATATATATATATATATATATATTTATATATATATATATCCTTTGAGACCCATAGTGTTGAGTCATCTTATGTACTGATGAACAAAGATAGCTGTGAGCGATGCCTAATGTTCTCCTATCTCTCAAACATGAAGCTGGTGACAGATTTGGTGGTCTATAAGTTCTTCTATGGTCGTTGGGAGTCCCATATTTTCTATATAACTCTAGTTTTTGTAGTGTCTGCTTCATCACCCTTCCTTATGCAAGTGCATTACTAGCCTACATTATCTTTCCGAACTTTTTACATTGTGGATGTGATGCCAAACCGATGCTTTCACCTACCCCCGCTAGGAAACATACATTGAAGAGCTGCAGCGAGAGTTATTCATAGCTTTCCACCTCTGAGCAGAGTTCAACTGCAGGTAATGGGTTAATGTGCTCTGTAAAGTGGGGAGGGGGGGTTAGCCTTCCACGTAATCTCCGTCTTTGTGTCTCGTTCTCTCTCTGTCTTTTGTCTCTTTCTCTCTCTCTCTCTCTCTCTCTCTCTCATTAGACTCCAGTGTTATGAATGGGGCTGTCTCGGCTGCTCCAGCTGCTCTCTGTTAGCGGGGCTGTGGTGTGTGTGTCTGTGACACGACCCAGAGACTCTGCCGAGGCTTAAAGCCCTGCCAGGTAGCTGTGATGAGACCCAGTGCTCAGGTGCAACGTTTGTGTGTGTGTGTGTAGAGTAAGGGTGCGTGGGAGTGCACTTCCGCACCCAGCCCTAAGCCCCCCGTCTCCCTTTTCCTACGCCCCGCCACACTATTTATATCACTCATGTCTTTTATTGCTTTACCTTTTTTTCTCCCCTTCTCCTTCTCTCTCTCGCTCTCTCTCAGGCTCTCTCTCTCTCTTTCACCCACTCACTTGCTCACTCCTCCTGCTGTAATTTATTGTAATAAATGAAAACTGCGCACACTCTCTCTTTTTCTGGGGCTGGAACCGTTACTTTTCCTGGCCCGGGGCCAGCGATGAAAGCGGGCGATTGGGCTAGGCCTGACCGTACAGGCCAGTTTTATGAAAGCAAGCAGATCTGAGAGGGCATGAAAGGGAGCTGGGGTGGGGGTTGTGGAGGTCTCAAGAGTTGCAGCAGAGTGTAAAGACTACATAAAGAAACCCAACTTCACATTATTTCATATTTGCTCCCCATGATTGCAATGTTATAAGAAGCTATTTGAAATGAGCTAATTATAAATGTTTGGAGGGAAACAAAAGAGATAAAATCTTAATATTATATCAATTATATCTTAATGCCCAATAGAATAATTGTCCAATCAATGTTTTTTTCCAAGTTACCACTTCCTTTGAGTACTTCTAACTATGTTAGCAGCTAATCTAACATGTAAGGCTCTCAGTCTGGTTCATGATGGCCTTAGATCAACCACTAACTTAGTTAGAAAGTAACAGAGAAATCATGCATTGGTTTATAATGAGTGGGACCAATTCTGTAACCGACTATGAATATAAACAGTAATACAAAACAAATAGTAATACAAAAAAAAGTATTTGGAAACTGAGAACAGTGGCTGCGTTTCCATGCCAGGACTTCGTGAACATACAAGGTAAAACATAAATAACCTGCAATTAGATTAACACGAACTGCGGATAGCAAATAAGTCACTTGCAACCATTCAACTCATGCATGACAGCAGAAACCAACACGGTACCAACTAATATATATATATATATATATATATATATATATATATATATATATATATATATATATATACCCACATAGATATACTCCTCCTGTATATCTTATGTATATATTCCTCCTGTATATATATATATATATATATATCTTATATATCTTATGTATCTTATGTATGATATATCTTGTGTATGATTTGTATATTCCCTTATTTATATTTATTTCAGTTCAGTTCGATTCCCGGTCCGGGCCGCTCTGTGTGGAGTTTGCATGTTCTCCCCATGCTTGAGTGGGTTTCCTCTAGTTTCCTCCCACGTGTCCAAAGACATGCAGTCAGGTTGATTGGTCACTCTAAATTGCCCATAGGTGTGAGTGCGTAAGTGAGTGTTGGCCATGCGATGGATTGGCGAACTGTCCATGGTGTACCCAGCCTTCGCCCGATGACGCTGGGATTGGCTCCAGCCCCCTCGTGACCCAGACTAGCGGGATTAAGCAGCAGATAATTGATGGACATTTCAGTTATTACTAAATGTATATATTATAGCTTATTTTTACTTCATTATTGTCTATTTATTGTATGTTTGCACTGTTTTACTACTATATATAATGCTGCCCTGCTGTAGAGTTATTATCTTGGGGTAATAACCCCAAGCATTTCAAATGCCTGTTATGTCCTAACATGATGTGCAAATGACAAATAAACTTGAAACTTGAAACCCTGCACAAAGTAGCCATTACACAATCACCCAGTTGACAGCCAACGTAGCCAATAATGACTGATTTACATTTGAGGGTCTCTCTTACTGCCAGACTAGTGCTGCCATTGTTTCACAGCCTCTGGAAAAGCTGTTATGGCAACCCCACCAAGTCCAAGCAGAGTCCTTGGGGTATGCAGGGCCACGTCTACTATTCCAATAAACTAACAGTCCTTTGAGGCCACGTCCTCTCACTTGGGATGCCACTGCTGAGCATGGCTGAGCAACTTTTGAATTTGACCCTGAGGGTCCCAAAATCTACATTTACGGTAGCTTTATGTTGTTGGTTAGGGAAAAATAGATGCTTTAATACAAATTCAGAGAGATGTCATTGTTTAGACTTCTTTTGTCTATGACACTGTGAGCCTTTGTCTCTGGCATACCTAACCTACTAGAGTTGCAGCACTAGTCTGTCTCAGGATGGCACTGTAGCTGCCTTTTAATAGCCTAGCAACCTCAAAAAATTGCCAAATTGAAAATAAAAAAAAAACTGAGTTTGGTATGGAGAGGACTTGTTTTATTGAAAAAGAAGAACATGACTGATGCTATGCTGAGTGAGTTAACGGCTAGCCAGTGCCACCAAAGAGTGCCTAAACTTTCTGTTAATGTATGTATAGAGTGGAATATTACTAATGTTGCTGGCTTTATTGGTGTGTTTGCATATGCAAATGATACCCAACTTTGCATTGTTCAATTTCATATTTGTTTACAGTCACAGTAATTTTATAAGAAGCTATTTTTAAATGAGCTAATCATAAATGTTTGGAGGAAAACAAAAGGGATAATATCTTTAGGCTGTTTGTATTCACACAACTGACTTTTATTAGCCAAGCAACCTAAAAAAAAATTGTACAATTAAAAAACTTTGAAAACATGTCTGATTGAGTTCGGTGTAGAGAGCACTTGTTTTGCAAATTGAGGCTTGAAGATTGCACATTATTAGAAATGAGTATTGAAAAAGAAGAACATTTTGTATTTATTGAAGCCAACATCACTGAGGCTATGTTGAGTTAGCCACGGGCCAGTGCCACCAAGGAGCGACAAAACTTTCTGTTAACTTTTTTGTTGTGTTTGCTTGACAATGATACTTTGCACTTTAGCGAAAAACTAAATCTTGGCAGTAGCTGGTAATAACTTAATCAAGGAAACCATCCAAGAAATGTGCTATTTAATGCTGTATTTAAACAAGAGTCACAGTAACCACAAGCAGTAGGGCATCAATGGACAGTTTGAAGGGTCCAACTAGAAAAGTGCATTATCAGCATAAAGAAAATGAATGCCATTATTAGTTTATCATGCTAATGTGTTCTTAATGTGTTAACACTGATGCCACCAACAGTGATGCAATTACAATTGAACAGTATGTCAGTGGGATAAAAACAGCTGGACTAGACTGTATAACTTTTGTCTTGTTGCTGAATGGAACTTTGTGTTTGTACTGTGCCGGGATATTATTTACATTGTTTATGTGTAAATGATCCAAACCGGCCCCCTTCTCCAATTCTTCCTTCAGCCCCCACTGCAGTTCTCAGGCCTCTCGCAGCCGATTATGTGGGGGTTTAAATTCTCACACAAACACATGCGTGCGCACATACTTGTTCACATGCATAGTTTGCTCACAACTGAACTTAAGAACTTTGTTTACTTTCTCTCTCTCTCTCTTTCTCTGCGTATCTCTCTTTCTCTCTCTCTTTCTTTCTCACAAAGGGGCTCCCCCTGTACCCCCAGCAGCCTACCACACATGTCTTTAATTATAGTTTCATTACAACACTGTCAAGCACCTTCTTCTACGAGAAGTTGATTGTTTTTCTTGGCCTTTCAGAAATACCACATTTATTATGTATAATTTCAGCGTATCTATAGTGTCATTTTCCCATTTTCTGATACGGATTTCCTTCTGAACTTGTGGAAGTGCTGTTTCAGTGTTGAAACCGTGATGGAAAAACTTCATCAACTGCTTGAACATGATGCAATTCGTAAAGTGACCAGCAGGGGAGCTCTAAGCACACAGTAAAGAATGATCCAGGCATGAGCTGAAACTTCAACTGAGGAGCTGAAACCTGTTGAAAACAGAGGAGAGGTCAAAGTAAGCCTGATGCTAGCCAATACCAGACCAATGTCTTTTAAAAGAACTGGTCAACGACCTGCATAAATTTATAAGCCACTGTTAGAAACTGCACAGTCTTTGCTAAATAAGCACGTCAGGTGCTTCTTGCTAACCATATTTTGTGTAGAGAGGTTCAAGCCCAGCTGAGGTAGTTGACTTTTGTCATTGTATGGTGAAGAAGGAGGTCGCACAAAAGTGGTTGTTGTGGTAAACGGACATTTGAGGCTAGGTCAGGTCACAGGCCTGGGCTGACTGTGCGGCCAGACCTGAATTCGCTTGATCTGAGCGTGGGCACGAAGGCTAAAAATAAAGGCCTGGCTTCAGTGAGATGATGATTGCTGTAGGTGTTCTGTTCTTCACAGTTTCAGAGAGCACTTGGTTTCTATTTGACTTGAAGGATACCTTGCTGCAGCAGTGCAAACTAAGTAGGGCTAAAAGTCCTAACGTCTCCACAGAAGTAATTATAAAAACCACCAAGCGTTCAAATAAATGCAGTAGTGGTGAACTGAGGCACAGTTAGCAAAGTAGTATAGGTACATACTGTGGACTGTTTATTTTTGGTTTGTATATTTCTATTGAAGTCCATTGCAACATAAATGGAGCTGCTCATGCGGCGTTACACATTTCTGTATGTACTTCTTTGCAACTTCAAAGGCTCTTATATTACATTCTATAACACATATTTATTTATTTATTTATTTATTTATTTATTTATTTATACTGAGGATTAGTTAAAGAAACCAAAAACATTCATTATAATTCAATGTTATAATTCATGCTTTACTCCAATATATGTAAATTACCTCTGTTCTGATTGGCCCTCTGATTGTGCTAGGCTGTAACACTCTTTATAACTTCATTGTGAATAGACATGAATGTGGTGAATATGGTGAATAGTTAAATACATAACTGTTGTCAGAATAAAACCTTATGTCTTCATATTTATTTATTTATTTATTTATTTATTTTATTTATTTATTTATTTATTTATTTTTTTGACATGATATGAAAATGCATTTACTTTGGATTTAAAGGTCTGGATGATCTGACCAAAAGAAATGGCCTAGAAAAAAAAGTCTGGTTCCATAGACTTACATTAAGGAGAAAGTATGTTTTCCTTCTCTTGCAAAGTCACAATTGTTTTCAGATTGCAGGGATAAGCAGTTGTGTTGTGATGTCACAAAAACAATATGGAACAGGCTAGGGAGTCGGTGGTATGTCTTTTAATGTTATAAAACAAAAAGAAAATAATACAGCTTAAAATAATAATCACAGTAAAATATGAAACAATGCAAATAATGATTGACATGTGTGCCAGCCAATCACAACTGCCTCTTAAAAGGCCCTTCCTCTATCAACCTAGGGGAAAAGGCTTCAAACTATAAGAAACAGTGAGACCAGCACTGGCAGTGAAATAGACTGGTGAAGCATTTTGACTAAGAGATGTGAAGTGGTGTTACTGTTGATTGACTAATTCTAAAATTTCACTTTGTGATGTCACAAAACCACAGATAGATATCAAGTATCGGTCCACTGGCTTGAAAAGGTCAGCACCCTGCTGATTGTTTGCCACTGCTGGTCCACCCTCAGACCACCCAGGTTATCATATGGCAGATTTTAAAAGCGCTTTTATTTTAGAAAATAAATAAAGACAAATATTACAGAAACAAATATAATAACAGATATTAACATATTTTATGATACTGTCACTGACACTGTCAAGGGCAGGGGTGCAAACTTTTTTCAAAGGGGGTCAGATTGGACAATATCAAAATGCCTAAGGGCCGGTCTCTATTAACAAAAGTAATATTCATAAATTGTATATAACACCATATTGAGAATATAAAAAGCACACACGTACAGAATAAAGAATAATTATTTAAATAATGAATTTCATTTGACTGTAATTGCAGCAGCAGGAGATCAACAGAGCAAACAATGTTACAACGTACTGCACATTCTGTCTGAACATGTGCTGAACACAATTCCTGCATCTTCAGTGTTTCTCCTGTAGACTGTATATCACTCAGTCACTGCATCACCAAACTTATGGAACTCAGTAACAGCAAGTCTTATATTTCTTAAGTCACATAATCTATTATGGTATGGAGAATCTTTCTCTGATGGTGAGTTTCTCTGCAGTGACACTGACATGGTGGTGGTGTGTTAGTGTGGGACACAGCCTTACTGTCTAACATTAATGTTAGTCTTGTCTAGTCAGGAAACTTTAACATACAGTTTTTTGCCATTTAATTTCAGCATTATTCTATAAAGAAAATAATAATATATTTTTGGTTATATATGTATATAATTCAGGCATTGCATGTATAGTTTAAAAGTTTTCTGACAGCAGTACTATGTAATGTGGAGTATCTAGTTTAGTTTGTAAAGTGGTCTTTAATTGGATTTATCTAATAATAAACAGAAGTACAGATAATGTTATATTTTGTTTATTTATTAGTAATTTACTGTAATTCCACAAATGTTGCACTATACATACAGAGATTTACTACCTTACCTACAGTGGATTCAGCTTATAGATAATATTTTAGGAGACAGGGTGGGCTTTGATTCATATTAGCAAATATGTCCTGCTCCTACGCCCTTATATTTACATCAACGCTCCTATTTAGTAAAGCATGATGACAGTTTGCTGTATTTTCCTCTTCTCTGATTCTGCTTTCGAGTAATGTGACTTTGTTCTCTATGTTTTGGAGACTGTGAATAGAGCAGAGAGCGCTGTGTGACTGGATTTGCATTTAACAATCATCTCTACCCGAATGCTGGGGTTTGTTTTGTGCCTATACGGTTCAGAAAAGTCGACTTCGGTGCTTCGACGTGAAGCCTTTGCAGCTCTTCGCAAAAATAACTTGCATCTTCACGTTAAACTACATCACATACAATTCCCCAGCTTTTTTCTAGGCCAGGCCTGTGGGTGGCGATTCAATCTGCCGTTGCCAAGACGACACTCTAATTTGGCCTCAGAGTAAACATTGTGGTTTGTGCAACAGGTGCCTTTCATTTTGGTGTGTGTGTGTGTGTGTGTGTGTGCAGCTATTGTGGTTCTCTGTCTTTGCACCTTCAGAAGGTGCTATTAATAAGCTGGTGCACACAGGGAGAACAGAGCACTGCTCCATACATACTCACACAAACCCAGGGGGCCCACCAGACCTGTTCCTAACTCAGTCCCTGTAATATGTGCTGTGCTGTCTCTTCATCATCAACAGCATCATCATCATCATCATCATCATCATCATCAAAAAGTGTGTTCTATGTCTATATCATCATTAATCATCATCATCATTGTTGTCGTCATCATCATCATCATCATCATCATCATCAACAACAAAATGTGTGTCCTTTGTCTTTATCATCATTAATCATCATCTTCATCATCTAAAAGTGTGTACTTTGCCCATAGTCATTTTCTCTTCTGCCATATCATCATCTTCATCATCATCTTCCTTCTAAAAGGTAGTGTAGTATTTTCTGTTCATCATTATCATCATCATCACCAGCGCCATCATCATGGTCCCTGTAAAAGTGTGTAGTAGTTCTTTTTCTGCATCTACATTATCATCATCATGGCGTCATTGTAATCATCACCATCATCATCATCGCATCATTGTCATCATCATCACCACCATCATCACCATCACCTTGTCATCCCCTCATCTTCATAATCATTATCATCATCACCACATCACCTTCACCTCGTCATCCCCTCATCTTCATAATCATCATCATCACCATCATCCTCATCATCATCATTACCACCATCATCATCACCATCATCTCATCATCATCACATTATCATCATCATCATCACCATCATCATCATCATTATCACCATCATCATCATCATTACCACCATCATCATCAACATCATCACCATCATCCTCATCATCATTATCATCACCATCACCTCATCATCATCATCACCACCATCATCATCACCATCATCTCATCATCATCACCTCATCATTATCATAATCATCATCATACTCATCTTCATCATCACCATCATCTCATCATCATCAACTCATCATTATCATAATCATCATCATACTCATCTTCATCATCACCATCATCTCATCATCATCACCTCATCATTATCATAATCATCATCATACTCATCTTCATCATCACCATCACCTCATCATCATAACTATCATCATGAAAAAGGTACTACTTTGTCTTTATCACCATCATCATCATCATCATTACCATCATCCCTCTACAAGTGTTTACTACATTATACATATATGTGATATTTTCTCTTATTCTACATCATCATCACGCCACAAACATGTTCATAGTAATTTCCTTATCTGCTACATCATCATCATCATCGTCTTCCTCCTGAAAGGTATTCTGTCCATCATCATCATCACTTCATTCTTCATTTTAATCTTTTTCTTTTTCATCATTATTATCTTCCTCATCATCGTCATTATCCATGTAAGATGAGTATCATCATAATTGCCATCATCAAAACGTTCCTACTTTGTCTTTATCACCACCACCACCACCATCATCATCATCGTCATCATCATCATCATCCCTCTATAAGTGTGTACTACATCATCTTCATCGTACATATATGTGATATTTTCTCTTATTCTACATCATCATCATTTCTCAAACATGTCCATAGTAATTTTCTCTTCTTCATCATCTTCATCATCCTCACCATTGTCATCATCACATTATCCCTCTAAAAGTCTAAACTATTGTCTCTTCTTCTACATCATCATCATGAGCAGCAGCAGTAGCATCATCCCTCTTTATCATCACCATTTTCATCTTCATCATCATCATCCTTATTTTATTTTTCTTCGTCAATTATTGATTAATTTCTTTATTTCCATGTGATGCATCGGCGTTTGCATGGCATTAAAATGTAATTTAACTCAACACACAAGAACTCTGTACAACCACGTATTTACACTTTTAGACCTTCTTACAAAGGCTGGAAATCTTATCCATCCATCCATCCATTATCTTCCTCTTTATCTGGCTAGTCAGGGTCAATCCCAGTGTCATTGGGCAAAGGCAGGGTACACTATAGACAGGTCACCTGTCCATAACATGGCCAACACACACTCATGCACACACGCACACCTGCGGGCAATTTAGAGTGACCGATCAATGTGCATGTGTTTGGACTGTGGGAGGAACCGGAGTACCCGGAGGAAACCCACTCAAGCATGGGGAGAACATGCAAACTCCACACAGGACCTCAACATTCTGTTTGCTGCATCTCCTTCTTTTACAAGACCTAACATTGGTGTCAGAAGTGGGTAGCATAGAGCGGCCAAGGAAGCGCCAATGCCGTCACCTGCAGGGAATGATGCTGTGATCTGCAAGGGGATTCACTTGTTTGGGGATAAGGACTCAGCACTTCTTCTCCTTCAGCCCTGTGTGTGCCTTTACTGGGACGGTGGAATGCTGGATGAGAGGGATGAGTAATTATTCTCTTTGGTTGCTTAAGGACGTGAGTGCAAGCAGAGTCAACTGAAGGAAGCCATGCTCCAATTATCTTTAAAGCTTTTCTAATAATAGAGTTTAAGTATCTATCAAAATCACTATATCATCATTATCCCTTTAAAAGTCTTCTTCACTAAATTCCTATTGTCTTTCCTACTGATTGTACTAAAATTGTACTGATACAAAAACTCTTTCTTGTACTCCAGACTTACATAATTTGCACCAAAATCCAAAGTCTGAAACGAAGTGAACTGAAAAACAAAGCCGGAAATGAGGTGCCTATATGAATCCAGTACAGTCAATGCATTTCAGCTTAAAAGAGCTACAGAAATCATACAGAGTTTGCGTTCTTATCTGTACGCACTTACAGTGCCCTCTGCACTACTTCAGCTAAAGCTGCTGTGCAACACCTAACCCAACCCTAACCTTAACCTCAAGAACCCAAAGGAAGTTGTTCACCTCTTCTCCTTTTTTCAGATAAAGGCTGATTTATTTTTGCAAAATTAAACAATTGAATAAATAAAGTCACTTTTTCTTTTTTTACCTGATGAAGCCTCCACAGTGCCTGAACGTTCATTCTGGGCTTCAAACATATGGCTACATACATCATGTGCACACACATTCTTTCTCTTTCTCTCTAACAGCTCGGATTTCTCGCTACTGTTCACCTTTTTCGAGATTGTGAAGAGTCAGCTAACCGCTGTCTTCCCTGACCTTTCAGTTAGTTTCCATTCAAGACAAAACATTGAAAAACTGCAGCGAGCATGCAACGCCACGAGCGGCACACGGCTCCACTTTCTCGCACTTGCGGCATCATTTAAAGCAAAGCACACACATAAGGCATGAAAAGGTGCTAATGGTTTCGCATAAAACCCTGCAGGAATAACCGTTAGTGAGTCTTGTAGACCGGCGCGACTTCTAGTTTCATGGAAACGAAGGGCAGCAGATGCAGTCATTTACATTTTGCATGAATGTACATCTTATGCAGGTATTACAGAACTTTCTGAGCATGTCAAAACTCCATTACCGAGTGCTATGCTAGAGATATAGATACATGCGTTAGTTGTATATATATATATATATATATATATATATATATATATATATATATATATATATATATATACACACACATACATACAGGGGTTGGACAATGAAACTGAAACACCTGTCATTTTAGTGTGGGAGGTTTCATGGCTAAATTGGACCAGTCTGGTGGCCAATCTTCATTAATTGCACATTGCACCAGTAAGAGCAGAGTGTGAAGTTCAATTAGCAGGTAAGAACACAGTGTAGCTCAAACTATTCCAATGCACACAACATTATGGGACATACCAGAGTTCAAAAGAGGACAAACCCAGATTGTATCCAAAAAACATAAAACCATGGCTGCCCAAATCACAGCAGAATTAAATTTGCACCTCAACTCTCCTGTTTCCACCAGAACTGTCCGTCGGGAGCTCCACAGGGTCAATATACACGGCTGGGCTGCTATAGCCAAACCTTTGGTCACATGTGCCAATGCCAAACGTCGGTTTCAATGGTGCAAGGAGCGCAAACCTTGGGTTGTGGACAATGTGAAACATGTATTGTTCTCTGATGAGTCCACCTTTACTGTTTTCCCCACATCCGGGAGTGTTACGGTGTGGAGAAGCCCCAAAGAAGCGTACCACCCAGACTGTTGCATGCCCAGAGTGAAGCATGGGGTGGATCAGTGATGGTTTGGGCTGCCATATCATGGCATTCCCTTGGCCCAATACTTGTGCTAGATGGGCGCGTCACTGCCAAGGACTACTGAACCATTCTGGAGGACCATGTGCATCCAATGGTTCAAACATTGTATCCTGAAGGCGGTGCCGTGTATCAGGATGACAATGCACCAATACACACAGCAAGACTGGTGAAAGATTGGTTTGATGAACATGAAAGTAAAGTTGAACATCTCCCATGGCCTGCACCGTCACCAGATCTAAATATTACTGAGCCACTTTGGGGTAGTGAACACATAGACATATAAAGACTTTAATTGGAATCATGCAGACTGCATTATCAAAAGAAAAACAAGAATCCCCAAAATGGCAACTTTAAAGAAGAGGCCAAAAACATACTTTACTTTTTATGTAAGTCAATGGAACCAGAATTTTTTTTTAACTAAGCTATTTTGGAGCATTTCAATTGGTTCACTCCTCATCATATAATTCACAGGATAAAATGGGTCTTGTAAATAGGATGTAGATGTTTCTGACATAGTTTGATGTACTGTTATCTATCTAGGGTTCTTTCCTGAAGCACCTAATATGACCAAAAGTGTGTGGACACCTGACTGTTATTATTTATGAGCATTTAATATGTAGTGACCCCCACCCTGCCCCCACTGCACACACAAACACACACATACACACATATATAAATAACCTTTACAGCTACAACAGCCTCCATTAGATTGTGGAGTGTGTTTGTGAGAACTGATGTTGGATGAGAAGGCCTGGCTCACAAATGATGTTCCAGTTAATTAGGATTAATGTGCTATAGCGTTAACATCAACCATCCCTGGAACTAAGGAGCCCAAAACAGCTCCAGACCCATTATCCCTCCTCCACCAAACTTTACTGTACATTGCCTAGCTGTATCCTGGTATTCACCAAATCCAGATTATTCCATCAGCTTGCCAGATAGTAAAGCAAGAGTTGGGAGAACATGCTCCAGAGCACACTTTACACCACTCCAGCAGATGCCTAGCGTTGCGTATAATTATCGTAGGCTTGTATGCAGCTGCCCAGCCATGAAAGCCCATTTCATGAAGTGCTAAAGATGCAGCTTGGGACTCTGTAGGTCATTTTTTACATGTTGTGTGCTTCAGAACTCAGTGTTTGTGTGGTCTACTTCTCTGTGGTTGAGCTGCTTCATGTTACCCATCATGGCTGAGCTGCTGCATGTGATCATTTTACAATAATAGTACTTAGCTGTACTTCTTCGTCTGTAACAGTCACCAGTAGTTACAATGTTGTTGCATAAATTATTAATTGTGACTAAGTTATATGTTTTCATATATATATATATATAATAGTTCCAGTTAATTAAGTTAACGTGCTATAGCGTTAACACCACCCATACCTGGAACTAATGAGCCCTAAAACAGGACTAAATTTGTCTGGATGTCAGATCTGCCAACCGGAGTACCAACTAAAGTTAGCATAAATGCACGCATTAATAATTCATGTTCCTCCCCATCACATCTGGTCTCTTGTTTTTTTCTTATTAACATTTTTCTAAATTTGTTAATGATGCTGGCTATAAAGGTTTATCACTCATTTGTAGCACAGCTAGATGTTGCTTCTTTCTTGTGTTAGTCACCTGTTGCAGGACCCTACCGCGGCCTAGTTTTGTGTCTGTGAACAGAGTTGACATATGTTTTGTGGGTGGAGTTTAACCGGTGACCTAAAGTGACAGTTAGCGTAGCACAGCATAGCAGAAATATAGGACTATGGATCATTTGGATGAGGTCTCCAGGTATTTTAATGGTCTACCAGCAGAAGATAGGTTGTTGTACACTAACAAGCTAACACTTAGGTGAGGTAAGGTTTCCTGACCCATGCTTACTGTCAGGTCAGGGGGTTAAGGATGTATCCAAATGACTAATGTTTCAATGGCATCTTCGTATAACTGGTGGAATAACCCAGTGTCAAAAAAAAGGAAGAAAAAAAAGTAATGCAAACATGCTGACAATTGCTAAGTTTTTTTTGTGTATTATGGACCAACATACTGCATAATCATCCATGACATGTATAGCTTTGCAAGATTATTATTATAAATTCAAATTACTACATACTGACAGTGAACTGCACTTGCATGGCTGTGTAGGTACTTTCCCTTTTCTGTTGTTAAAATGTATGTTGGCATGTATGGTAATCACTAAAACTACTGCTGCTACTGCTATTGAGGTGTATTTAGAAATGTTATTACTAGTGATTTCATGCTGTAAGGCTTATAAAGTGCAAATACATGGACTTGTGAATATAACAGACATCTAGTGTTCATGAAAATTCATGTTCTTATATGATTTAGGCTTGAGATGTCATGGTGTAAGGCCCATAAAGGGTTAATGCAGTTAGCTGTTAGCTGTAGCCATTAGCTGTAAAGGTAATACAGTTTGTCCTCTGTGGACATGTAAATATGATCTAGATCTAATGTTTTACTTGACATGCATGCTCTAATATGGCCAGTGATATAGACTTGTGATTTTATGGTGTTAGGCTAGTAAAGGGTTGATGCAGTTAGCTGTTAGCTGTAGCAGTTATCTGTAGTGATAATACAGTACACCGTCTATGGACTTGTAAATATTATTTAGATCTAAAGTTCTAATGTTGCCCAATGATTTAGGCTAGTGATTTTATCATATAAGGCTACTGAAGGGCTAATGCAGTTAAGCAGTAGTAGTTAGATGCAAGGCTAACCCAGAATGCCTTCTGTGGACTTATCTAGATCTAATGTTTATGTAAAATTTATGCTTTTATGTTGACCAGTCATTTAGGCTTTCATGGTGTAAGGCTAGAATGGATTAATGCTGTTAGCTGTAAAGCTAATACAGTATGCCTTCTATTAACTTGTACATATTACCCAAATCTAGTGTTTAAAATTTGTGCTCTAATGTAACCACACTGCTTTAAGGCAGCCATAGAAACCTATGTTTTCATCCAACAGCACAGCAAGATGTTTTGTTGTTGTTATTCCATCAATCCCACCTGTTTCACACCACTTTTTTGTATTTCTGCAACCACAATGCATACGCAATGAACATATCTTGGCATTTAAGTTATAATTAATAGCTATTTATATTTCTTGTTAGCAAAATTAGCTTTATATCGTCACTGTCCAATGAAAAACATGTGTCTCCATTTTTGTCGACTTTGTCGAGGTTTCTATGAATGGACCAATAGAAATGCTCCAAAACAGCTTGGAAAAACGTCTGGTTCCATTGACTTACATTGAAAGTAAAGTATGCTTTTGGTCTCTCCTGTAAAGTTGAAATTTTGGAGATACTGTTTTTTATTGGGCTGCAATGATACATTACCTTCAAATATTCAATACAAGAAAAAACTACTTGTATACTGTATTTCATCTCTGCAGTTTTTAATGTACATTAACAAAACAAAATAGAATGTAATGTGATTTTAAAGCCTTAAAGAACTCGGTCCACTTTAACTGTACGAAAAAATATACATACATTAGCTTAGTATTCCATTAGCTAGCAGATTAACAAAGCCTGATGAAGGCCTGATGAGTTCTCCGACATTAACCGCAAAAATGTAATTAGATCTCGTAAACAACTTTCAACTCAAGCTCCCCGATCAATGAGATCTTCTGCAACAACATGTAAATGGATGCTACGCACATGAACATCGTTCCGGCTGAGATGATGACCTCAAATGCTATTTTTCCAGCACATGTGGCATTCATCTCAGGGTGCATCTCTGGTAGCAGCTCCCGCTCACCTCTGGTCGTCTCTGTGGGAGTGTGGCCCCTGGAGGCCGGCCGCTGGAGCCCACACAGCAGACATGAGTTAGAGCCCCGTGTGTCAGCTCAGCATATGGATGGTGGAGAGGAGTGTGTAGTGTGGAGGGGGGGATATTTACAGCCCTGCCTGCCTTCTCCTTCACCTTGCTTTCTGGGCGGCAAACGGCGTGTCCACCTTTGACCCCATGGATGCCTCCTCAGCCCTAACATGGAACCCAGCTGTAATCTGAAGAGCCAACTTACACTACCGTTCAGCCGCGTGGAATCACTTGTCGGATGAAGACCTTTCGTTGTTGTGGATGTTTTATTTGATTCGGTCTCATGAACAAGAAGAAGTTGAAAGATAAATAACATACTGTAGGCTTAATGTTATAATGATGTATCTTCTCCAACTTCTGGAAACCATGTGGACTGTGTTTCTCCAAAATGCCTTGTCTTCTGTTTGGGTCTGTAAGCTGAATGGCTCCTTTGTGATTCCTCTGTCTGTATCCTTCTTGTAGTTGGTTTCTCTCTTTCTCTCTTACATTAAACTGTTGCCAACATAATGGTATTCTCCATGGACTTGGTTCTAGTCATTCTTACCAATATGTCAAAAATTGGAGCTTCAATTTGATCATATGCTGAAAATAAAAGGAAAACAAAACAAAAGAGGACTCAAACATTTTTTTCAAAGCCTTAAAATTTGAAGTTGCAACTTCAAAAATAGGTGTCTGGACATAAAACAGTTTCTTGATTCTATTAATTTTAAAAGAATTTTTAAAATTCACTTGACTTCAATTTTTATGGCAACCAGACCACTAACTTTAAGTTAAGTTTTAAATTTATTTATTTATTTATTTATTTATTTATTTATTTATTTATTTATTTATTTATTTAACAATGCATGGCTATTGAGTGAGAGGTGAGGCTTGATTGATTGAAGACATTTGTTTTCTTTGCCATCCCGGGTGCTCTTAAACATCTTGCTTACTATCCAGCATTTACATTCATAAAGAACCACAAAGAATTCCTATCTTTGTTTTATTGTTGCATTGTTGCAACTTTCCAGCCTTGCATTGTTGTAACCACCCTTTAAAAACAAGACAGTGAGAAATGTATCTTAACATTTTCTGTCTTAAACATTTTGTCTTAAACACAAATTCCACAAGTCTGTAAAAGCCTGTATGTTTGCGTTGACAACCATGTGTCTGGCAGTCCAGTCCAACTCTGTGTGGTACATCTGCGAGGAAAATGGAAAAATACATAATAAAAAATGTAATAATTTGTTAAAAAACGATAATTAAGGGGGTTGTGATGCTTGCCCATTGTAATAGTTTGACCAAACAATGTGGCAGATATTTATTTATTAAGTCTCTATTAAGAATCCTTTAAGGAGCCAGTGGACCAGATTTTCATCTTCAAGCAAGCAAGCCAACAGTTATTGTTTGTAAGTGTTATTTCTAAATTGTGGTCATTTTTTATGGAATGGTGTGCTTTGTTTTTACAGCTGGGGGTCTAAACCCTTCCCTTCCACTCATTGCACACTAGCAGTTTATCACAGAACCAAGAGTATCGTTGTTAATCTGATAACAGGGTTAATTGAACAATATTTAATTTGATTATATTAATTGAAAACATCTAGGATCATTTCCATTCGGCTGAAAGAATGACCACCTGTAAAACAAGACTAGGGGTGTGTCTCAAAACCCAGTGAGCTGTCTAGGTAGGCAGCCGTTTAAGTAGCAGCGTTCTCTTCTCATCTATCCTCATAAGACAGATTTTTGAGAAGCTCTAGTTAGAGAGCAACTGTATCACAGCTTGTTCCCGCCCACTGCACACGACCAGTGTTTTAGCTAGTTGCTAAGCTTCCGGCCTGGCTATCCAAAACATTAGCCTGAGGCTTAAAAATCTGCTAGCATGAATGCTAAAGGCTTGAGTATAAAATGGGAAAATGGTCAACAACTCGTTACAAAGTTACATTAAAACACCAGAGAGAATCAAAATAACTTACACTGAAGATGACTTCTCCGCTAGTAGCTCCACTTTTGTCCGCCAGGTTGTAAATAAGGTGCCTTAGTAGACAGCATGTTTAAGATATGTAAGAATTGGGACAGTCTACATGTCAGGAGCACATACTATGACATAAAATGCTGTCTATGTAGGCAGCTCACTAAGTTTTGAGACACACCCTACAATTAATTAGAAGATTATTTTAATTATTTATTCACGATCCTTTCCTATCAAATGATCCTTATCAAATGATCAGCCTTGAGATTTGATTAATGGTATTCCAATCTGAAGTGCCAATGCATTCTAAGTTTATTCTTGATGTTAAACATTTTAGGATCATCTACAATCTTTATTAAAACCATTCCAATATTGGTTTAGCTTGCCTCGTTGACTTAGAAGTAAAGACCTCTCTCTTTTGCTTCTCTAAACTCTTTCTTCTGCGCCGGCCTTTTTCTTCAAGTCTCTCTGTCTCTCCCTGGTCGCTGGGTGATTTATGTTGACCCCTACTGACCTTGTAACCCTTCAGAGTTGACGTCCAGCCCAAGCTGCCTCCCCACACAGTGCCGGGGTTCTCCAGTGTTATTCCAAATATCCGGTTACGGGCCCAAACCCAAGGGGGTCTTTAACAGGGCTCGGGTTCATGACCCTGGCTGTTAACAGCTACTAGGCAAAGACTGTCCATCTTTTTCTCCTCTCACATTGACCTGATCTCTATGTTGGAGAGCCAGGGTGTCATGTAGAGGCTTTACTCTTGAAAGAAGAAGCCAGAGCCCACCACATAGTCTTCCGTGGCCTTGGGAGAGCGTTCATACTTTCCTTCCACTGCAGATTGGTTTACCTGATGGTGTCTTCCTTTACAGTTACTCAAATTTCTATTCAAAAAGTAAAGAAGAGCTAGAACTAAAGAACCCTATAATGCACAGCCAGCGTAGAGACTAATATGTACACTGAAGTCCAGGTCTGGTTACAGGTTGGTGAACTATTGACTCCTTTTAAACTGCATTTGTATTTTTCAGTTATGTATTCTAAGACGTATTATTCAGTAATGACTATTAATACTTTAGTAATTGCTGTGTTACATAGTTAGGCCTAAGAAGAGCTGACATGGAAGGTCATGTGCAGTTTAGGGGGTAAAAATAACACTGTATTTTAAAAAGAGGAACAATAAATAATTTCTGATTATCACAGTACAGGAGAAAAATATGTTATGATGTCCAGTTCACATTTATCCATTCATGCTCTTGTGTAATTATACAATTTGAAATATTTATTATATTAACTCTCTTTGATCTTTTTCAGTGTGATTCGATGACAAAAACCTTGCAAAGGATAAAAGAATGCCCCCACCCCTTTAATAACACAAGCCTAAACACACCACAACTTTTCAACTGCCCCCAATGGAAGACAACTAAGCTGATATTATTTGGGTAGTGGGTCTTTCTCAGCACTGCAGTGACACTGACATGGTGGTGTGTTAGTGTGTGTTGCTCTGGTACGAGTGGACTCACTGTCCACCCTATCAGACACCTTTACATCACCGTGTTGATGTAAAGTCAGAGACAGGAACTCATCTGTTTTTGTTGGTCATTCTTTTGTGTCTGATGCACTCACACCAGCACAACACAGTGCTGAGAATAATTAATCAAAACCTGAAGGTGGCCTGAAGCATAGGGATCCGGTCTTGTGACCGGTAGGTCGCCGGTTTGATCCCGGGACTGGCAAGCCACGACTGTAGTGCCCTTGAGCAAGGCACCTAACCCCAACTGCTCCCCGGTGTCATGGATAAGGGCTGCCCACCGCTCCGGGCATGCGTGCTTACCGCCCCCTAGTGTGTATGTTCACTAATGTGTGTATATGTGGGTGTTTCACTGCACGAATGGGTTAAATGCGGAGGTAAAATTCCACTGTGTGCAAAACACATCTGCCTAATTCTAGTTCTAAAAAAACCCCCAAATAATTCTAATAAGTATCTGTTCTGTGGGGGCTCTGATCATTAAATAACAGACTGAAAGGGGATAAACAATGTATGCAGTCAATCAGATGAACTACAGTCTGTAATTGTAGAACTACAAAGTGCTCCTATATAGTAATGGACATTGCATGTATATATAAGGAGGTGGTTTTAATGTTAAGGTATGTAATCCTGTTCATACAAATGCAATATATGTTCTGGAAGATGTTCTTCCAGTGCTGTCGTAGAACTTCCCCAGCTTACTTTAGAATGTTGTGACCTGGTCATTCATCAAATTGTTGGTGTGACAGTACTAGCCATGGCGGGGAAAGATACATTATTTTGCTAACTATTATCTCCTCGTGTTCTGAGCTCCAGCTTGTCAGAGTTGATAGCTCGTTGGTAATTGACGCTTGATCTGGAGCAGCAAACCAATAGCTATCGCTCAATCCTTTCAAAATCATACCTGTCGCGTCCCATCGGCGGAGATGCCGCTCAAGCTAACGGATTCAAATTGTGCGTACGAACTTGAGCGTTGCGTCACCTCCAGTGATCAAAGTTCACAGCCCCTCAAAATGGGATTCTAATCATTTCACCACAAGAGGAAATGGCTTAACCTCAGGCTCTTTTTGTGGGTTTAACAGCACGCCTGTCCAGTTTCAGCTAATCTCGCCCGGAGAGGTTCTGTCGATGCTAATTTTGATTCATATTTTCAACACATTAATTACTCCAACCCATTTGCTATGCATGCGCAAATGTAGATCTCTGCATTTTCACGATTGAAGCCTGCTGAAGCTGAGATCTCTTTTTGAGAATGTCTTCCAGCAGGTATCTCCAGGGGTGAGTATCTCAATATAGTACCTGTTTGCATAGTCTACAAGACCCAGATTCACTTCCTTCATCAAAGAGGATCTAGATACTACAGATTTACATTTGAAATGTGTGAGTAGCCTAAAGTTAGCACTCTTTAACCAGCCTTATATTTTCTAGCTAGATTTTGTGGAATTGAAACAGTCATTTAAAGATCACTTCATGCAAATAATGTCCGGTCCTCTCATTTTTTTTTGCTATACCTTTTTGCATCTAAAGACAGGTGGATTGTTATCTGTCAAGTATCTGCTTCCGATTTCATTGCTCTTCCTTTTATTTCCAGACTGTTTTGACTGTAGACTCTTGACTCTGGAGGGCGAAGCCAATCAAAGAGATCTTTCATCTCTCACTCATCAAAATAAAGCTTTATAAATGGTTCTTGGTTGGATATATAGTTTATTGTATGTATAGGTTCCTTAACATTTCTACACAATCACACTTCATTTCCAACACTTCCAAAGTTCTTAGGACCAACTATTGAAAGGGAAACACAAACACTCTGCTTGATGAGCACAACGAGCCTAAGTTTAGGATTGCATAGGATCCTATTATTTGGAGATATCATTTGAGTGATGGGTCATTCTCAACACTGCACTGACACTGGCCTGGCGCTGGTGTGTTAGTGTGTGTTGTGCTGGTACAAGTGGGTCAGATACAGCAGTGCTGCTTTAATTTTTTATACACTGTGTCCACTCACTGTCCACTCTAATAGACACACATACCTTGCTGGAGATATTAGTCAGAGATATTAGCTCAGATGTTGCTGCGCAGTTTGTGTTGGTCATTCCCTGGTCCATGTCCACCTAGGGGAGATTTCCTCAGGCCAAGGTCTGGACCGCCATCATTTCTAACGTGTGTTCTGATTCAGTGGTGTATCCTGTTTACTGAAGTAGTCTAGTATCAGCATCTTATACCATCAGCTACTGAAACACCAACACATCACACATGCCGTTCAGTATATTTCAGTATATTTACTGTTTAAATGCTGAACTTAATAAATGCATTTTTCTTTAAATAAAAACAAGAGCTACATTTAACATGATTTTGAAAAAAAGTGCATCATAAAGTGTTTATTTATAATAAAATGGGAAATAAAATGTTCAGTCTTGTTAACTGACTTTCACATCTTAACAGTTTATCTTCCTCTTGTATTGCTCCACACTTTCTCTTGTTTAGTGAGAGAAGTGAGCTCTTGGTTGTCCAGCCAGGACTTTAAATCTGGGCTGAAGTTGTGTTGGGACCATTCTCACACACATATATGATGTCCGGGTCGTTCTGTGTGTTTCTTCCGGGTACTCCGGTTTCCTCCCACAGTCCAAGCACATGCATGTTAGGTTGATAGCTCACTCTAAATTGCGTGTGTGTTGGCCATGCCAACCTGTCCATGGTTTCCCCCTGCCTTCGCCTGATGATGCCTCCAGTAACCCCGATTAGCGGGATAAAGCGGAAGATAATGGATGGATGGATGGATGGATGGATATTAGATACGTGGCTGTTTTTCATTAGTGCCACGGTCTCAGAACATATGAGATGTTGGTTTGGAGCTGCCTGTGGGAAGTATAAACGTCTCTGTCTCGGTCCATTCCTGGTTGAAAAGTCGTTTTTCGCCATCGACCCTTCTTTTTTTAGAGCACACCGTCTCGCTCGCTTTACTCTCTGACTGCTGCTTCTCGCTTGTGTGTGCATAGATCTGATTGGCTGAGGAACCCTTGGTGATTTTAACAAAGCACGCGATTGGTCTGTGAGGTTACTAAAGTCCATATGCCGTAAAGACAAGAACAGTTCCGCCACTTAAAATAAACACAGTCAACATTAAATCCTTCTCAATAGATTAATAGTTTGGGTCCACATTGAACAACATTCGGGTCTCGACTGCGGTCCGCCTATTAGTGACCTCTGCTCTAGTCCTTTATCTGTGGTGATATGACTCTGTTGGCTGGACGTTGCTGGTTTGTGGACTGTTCTCAGTCCAGCAATGGCACTAAGGTGTTTAAACACTCCAGCAGCAATGTTGTGTGTAATGGTGAGGGAGACAGGATAGGAAGATACATGTGCAGGTATTTATTCGAGGTTTATTCGAGTCCACATTACTAAACAGGAACAAAGGAACAAAACAACAAGGTCAATAGAGACAGCACAACCACAGTAACAAGCACAACACCAGGACATCAACATTGCTAGATGACAAAGGGAGCAAAAAAGGACAAGGGGAGCTAGAGACACCTGGGACACAAACTAGGAGCATGTGATGGGTGTAACAACAGGGCCAAGACAAGGAGGAGCTAAGAAACCAAAAACAAACATAAGCACATGGAAACTGACAGGAAGGTTAACAAGACAGACAGTAGAAGGCAGAGCATGACACTGTGTCTGATCCACTCACAGAAAAGCTTCCTAAATTGTTCTTGGCTGAACATACAGTTTATTATATGCAGAGGTTCCTTGATGTTTCTACCCAATCACACTTAATCACACAATCACATCTAAGTTTCCAACACTTAAGTTCCAAAGAAACAACTATTGAAAGGTTTCTTAGGGATCCACAAGTCCTCTGCTTGACGAGCACAACAAGCCTAAGCTTAGGATCCCATAGGAGCCTAACTGCACTTAAACAAATGAACAAATGAAATGAAATGAACAAAACATGAACAAATGAAAATGAACCAGAAAACAAGGGTTTCAGTTATACATTGTTTCAGTTTTGACTGTAGAAGCTTGACTTAGGATTGTAGTGATCTCTGAATAGATTTTATTGTAAAGTTTCCTATGAATCATATATTCCTAATGTTTTATAAATGCATTCATAAGGAATTATATGGTAAACATATCACTTTACAATAACAGCCATAAGCATATATAATTGCACTTAAACAGGTCATGACATAATATCAGTTTAAATTAGGATCCATAATGCATTGTATCTCTTCAGTTACCAGTATGTGGAAACTAAATTACTCTGTAAAGCTTAAGCTACATCATTACATATATATCTTTTATGAAAAAAGGACATTACCACAGGGTCAGAGCACATTAATAAGGACAACAGAAACAAAATTCAGGTGTACCACATCAGCCACAGCCCCCAGACCACTCACTCTGGGTGCCAACCCATGCTAGACTACTCTACTTGCTAGTGTTTTCTTCTTTTTTTTCCAAGTTACAGTAACAAATCTGAACAGATACATGATAACTTCCAATGCCTGACAGCAACTTGAATAATTGCATATAGGTAGTTATATTTGCATGACATATTTACAGTTATACTAAAACTTATATGCTTATATAACTTGTATTAAGTTGCTAAGCACTATTCACAGCTATGACAGCAATAAACAACAAGCCGAGGCACTAAATAGTTTTTATTTACAATTTAAGACTCCATTTCACCTTAAATGGTGCCACAGAGGAATTGTAAGAAAAGAAAGCAACGCCAGCCTGGTTTAAAGATCAACCACGTAGCGCTGACAGTTCAGTTCCTTAGAAAGAGAATGAAAAGTGTCAACACCACAGCCAGAAATCCACCAATAGGTGAACAGCACGGTTAGAAATCCAACAATAGGAGAACGCCATAGCCAGAAATGCAACAATAGGAGAACGCCACATCCAGAAATGCACCAATAGGAGAACGCCATGGTTAGAAATCCACCAATAGGAGAATGCCATGGTTAGAAATCCACCAGTAGGAGAACAGCACAGTTAGAAATCCATCAGTAGGAGAACGCCATGGTTAAAAATCCAACAATAGGATAGCGCCATAGCCAGAAATGCACCAATAGGAGAATGCTATGGTTAGAAATCCACCAATAGGAGAATGCCATGGTTAGAAATCCACCAGTAGGAGAACAGCATGGTTAGAAATCCATCAGTAGGAGAACGCCATGGTTAGAAATCCAACCATAGGATAGCGCCATAGCCAGAAATGCACCAATAGATGAACGCCATGGTTAGAAATCCACCAATATGAGAACACCACAGTCAGAAATCCACCAATAGGAGAATGCCATGGTTAGAAATCCATTAATAGGAGAACACCACAACCAAAAATCCACCAATAGGTAAACATCATGGTTAGAAATCTACAAATATGAGACACCACAGCTAGAAATCTACCAATAAGAAAACAGCATTGTTAGAAATCTACCAATAGTAGACAGCTGTTTAATCACAATTACCACGGTGGCTGACGAAGCTAAGGCTTATGTCACCACGGATCTGATGACCATCTATCTGTAGGAGTTTCTGCTGCTGGACTCAGTGCCAGCAAGTGTCCGGCCTCTGGGTGATTAAAGCAATAATTAAAAACACATGAAAAAGCCGTTAAATTAGCTGTGATTATTTCTATAAAAGCAGGAAATGAATGACAGTGATTAAGGTGGCTGATGAAGTGGATGCTAAAGCCATCAAAGCGCTCATGGTGATGGACCTGATTGAGATTGAGGATGAAACTCTGGGTAAGTAAAGTGGACAAACAGATGACATAATGATAAAAGCCCAATTAGTTTATATAAAGCAGGAAATAAGCTTAACATAAGTGTTTTAATTAATTCAGAAAGATCCAGTGAGCAAGACTGACAACCTGGCTGAAAGACCACTTGAAGATCCTGATGTCCAGCCTCTGGATGACCACCAGATAATATGGTAATGAATCAGTTGGACAACTGTTTATATTTCATTTTAAAACAGAAGCTGAAGGTGACCACTGCTGAAGCTGAGCATGAAGCCATCGGTGAGCAGATGTACATCCACCTGGACTAGATCCAGACTGAACTTGAAAAAAAAAAATCAATACAAAACAAGATCACAATGATGGAGATACATTTGACTGTGTCTACTTATTTATAAAGGTTTATTAAACAATACATGCTCTTATTACTTATACAAAGCTGTTCACACATTGATGTTTTAAAATGAGACTCAATTGTAGTACCACAGCAAACACTGAGACAAAGAAAGACATTGTCTCGCTTCATACCATTTACATTCATTCACTTATTCATTAATATTAAGAAGAAATGTTTGTTATTTTAAAGTTTAGAATTTTTTGTTTTAAAGATGGAGCTGATGCAGAAGGTCAACAAACGCAAATCTGGGTTACACTGGGCCCTGTGATGTCCATTCTCTTGGTAAGTGATGGGAATGGTCCGCTTCAAGATATAAATTGTAGGAAAAGAAGAAATGACAGAAGTAGCTGAAACTGTTTGACGTGCAGAGCTGGTTGACAGTGTGCTGGAGATACATGGTAGATCTAGCACCGCACCGTTCTGTGAGAAGACAAAACCATGAACATGTTCAACATTATGATGTGGGCAAATACTGATATTACTATTACTGATATTAATATCAAAGCTAAAGAGCAGCTACTGAAATAAAATCAACATTGAAGACAAGGCTGGAATCAATTAATCAATTCTTTCTGTGCTGGAGGAAAGATTCTTGGAGAAAAGCTTGATTGCTGATTTATGTAATTTTGTCTTCTTTCTGAACAGGATGTAAGGGACGAGCACCCACCAAGGAAGAATCTGAAAAAAAGAAGAGAAGACCATGAAAGGAATACGAGGGAAAGGGCGAAAAATCAATTATAAAAAACATATAGACCCACTAAAGGACAAACAGGATGAAGACCAACCAGCCTGACAGCAAACATCTCCAAGAGCAGCAGAGGGGATCAGGCGTCAATCAAGAAATGTGCAACAAACAAGAAAGACACCACCAGAGACCCAAACATCAGCATGAGGAGCATGAAAAAAATATTACACTGGCTAGTCCTAATCATAGTCTGTAAACTATGGATATGTTAGTCCTAGTCATAGTCTGTAAACTATGGATATGTTAGTCCTAGTCATAGTCAGTAAACTATGGATATGTTAGTTCTAGTCATAGTCAGTAAACTATGGATATGTTAATCCTAGTCATAGTCAGTAAACTATGGATATGTTAGTTCTAGTCATAGTCAGTAAACTATGAATGTTACTCCTAGTCATAGTCAGTAAACTATGGATATGTTAGTTCTAGTCATAGTCAGTAAACTATGAATGTTACTCCTAGTCATAGTCAGTAAACTATGGATATGTTAGTTCTAGTCATAGTCTGTAAACTATGGATATGTTAGTCCTAGTCATAGTCAATAAACTATGGATATGTTAATCCTAGTCATAGTCACTGAACTATGGATGTGTTAGTTGTAGTCATGGTCACTAAACTATGGATATGTTAGTCCTAGCCATAGTCAGCAAACCATGGATATGTTAGTCCTAGTTATAGTCAGTAAACTTTACATGAGTTAGTCGTAGTCATGGTCACTAAACTATGGATGTGTTAGTTGTAGTCATACTCAGTAAACTATGGATGTTAGTTTTTTTAAATAATTGTAAAATCCTGTTAAATAATCACACAGTGTATGTAAATTAACAGTAATGCAATCAGTTGCCCAATAAAAGCAAATAACTGTAATTTATCAGCATAATACAGTATTTTCTGCCAACATTTTGAAATATGCATCTTCCTCCCTTTACAGTCCAGTCGGTATCCATCTCAATCGTACTGGTGATTGCAGACTAATGTTGCTTTTTAATGATAAGCCTTTTTTTAGGAGTTAAGATTCTTTCAGCTCATTCAGTCAGTGCGGGAAGTGCTGGGCAGCTTGTATTGTGTTCATTTGTAAAATAAAGAAAGAAAGCTAATCCAAAAACGGTTCTTAGATGAGGAGACGTGAGCTGGTGCATTTACAACGGACACGTTTGGACTGCAGCTGCGGAGGTCCTCCTGAAACTCAAGAAAAAGGTAGCTGTTAACGTTATGTCTCCCAGTGTTAGCAGTGATATAGTTTTGTCAGTATAAATATAACATTTTTTAGATATAAGATGTTGTTAGTTAGGTCTGTTTCATTTAGTGACTAAATTTAGCAAGGAAACTGTAGCTTGCACAGTGTTAGCTAGTTAGCTAGCTAGCTGGCTGGCTAGTTGGTTAGTACCATAAATACAAAGTTATTTTACTGTCATATACTGTTAGTCAACTTACAGTACAATACTGTTAAAATAAATGACAGCAGATGCACTGTAAAATTTACAGTATTTTTTTTTACAGTGTAGTGAATTAGCACACTTGCCCAGAGTGGCCAGCCCACAGCTCCCAGGGAGAAGTTTAAGGGCACTTCAGTCATGTTTTGTTGGTCCATGGTATCAAACTAGCGACCTACCAGTCACAAGTCTGGTTCTCTAATCTCCAGCCCACGACCGCCCACAATTCCCCATTTAAACGTGGAATTTTACACATCGAACTTAACTGAGGCAAACGCAGCCTGCCGTTCTTTCAGTCTTCATCTGGCTTCTTTTGTGGCCTTCTGTATGACTCATCGATGCACTTTTGGGGAAATTTTGGTAGGCCGGCCACTCCTGGGAGAGTTCACCACTGTTCCAAATTTTCTCCATTTGTGGATAATGGCTTTCAATGGCTCGGAAACCCTTTCCAGATGGCAGACTTCACTGGCTTTGTTTCGCGTCTGCATTTAAATCTCTTTAGAAAGCGGCTTCATGTGCTGCATTTTATAACCTTCTAGCTGCGTCACAACACCAGACAGGTTCTATTCAAGCGATGTTTAGATTCAACAAGCCTGGTAGTGATCATGTCTGGGTCTGGAGAATGAAACGGAACCTAAGAGTCTACATGAACTACATAATGCGTAGTTATTATAGTTGACTTGATGGACATTGGTGGACCTTAGATTAAATACGTGCTGACTTGATAAGAAACACCCAAACCTTGAAATTTGAGCAGCATAAATATTTGATATAATGTTCAAACCTGACATGAGCGCTGAGGTCCTGTCAGTTTTCAACAAATTGCTGTAATGGCGGGTGAGAATGCTACAATGACTGTAACTGTGAGAAGACTGACTCACGACACTCTTGCCCATCATTTCTTATTGTCCATTCCAGGTCCACTCAGCCGTCCCTGCCTTGCCTCAGCCCAGCAACCCCCCACATTTACCAGAAGGGCTTCTCCATTGTCTGAGCCCCCGACCGTGACCCGGCACGCAGCAAGGGGAAAACTGCATCTATTTATACCGCTCCGTTTCCTCCTTCAGCATTGTGGTCGTCCCGCACTCCTTTACATCCCACTTTCCTCCTGCATTCGCTGCTGCTTCCTTTACTTCCTGTTTGTGCGGCCCATCTAAACTGCCTACTGGGGACCGCTCTGTCGGCTGCTTAGCTAATTAGCCCAGCCGGTGACGGGGATATGTGTGCTTGTGTTTAGGCTAGCAAGGTGTGGTTCATTGAGTCATGTCTGGAATATCTCTACAATAGTGGACTTATCATACTGAGCATTAGATAAAACAGTGGCAGTGGACGGGACATTCGACTTAGTCCACATCCGCCGGCCTCCACATTCATCCTTACAGGAAAACATGAGCCATGAACCAACATTGTATTTAACGTAATACACTCAAGATAAGTTTATCTGGGTGTGAGTGTATATATATCGTCGCTGTCCAAAGAAAAACATGCATCCCCAAAATGGCAACTTTGTAAGACCAACAACCTACTTTACTTTCAATGTATATTTTATACATACATACATATATATATATATATATATATATATAATTATTTCTCATAGTAAAGGGATGAACTTTTGTAGATTACATAATCTCAGGTAAATTATAACAGGTAATTTATCTTCTTGCTATCTTACTATCAGAATCTATAGAATTTCTCAAGATAAAACTGCTGAAGGGGTCAAGCTTTCATTGGATTATAATCATAATTATATAAAAATAAGCCATGATTTAAAGTTTTCATTCTAGAGTAGCTGAAGTTAGAAATTCATATTAATAATTAATTTAATTTTATTTTCCATTCCACTTAGAAGAACTTTAACCAGCTTGTGGGTTCTGGGCTAAAGGTAGCTTTGGGCCCAATGTGTGTACTTACACATGGCATTCAAAAAATTTTATTTGAAAGAAGTGACTTCAGCTCTGCCATCGCTTCAACCCAAACCTAACCCCAGAACCAAACCATTAAAGGCCTTAGTGGGAATTTCCTAAACAAAGCTAAAATTTGCACAACCAGGCTTTCTTTCAAATTTCCTCTTTCACCTTAAATGGTTCCGCAGTTCTTTTAGCTTGAAAACAGTGAGTTAAAGTTTGTTAGCTGATAACAACTAATTCACTAATTTTTTAACCCTAATGTTCGAACCAGCACTGCAGCACCTTTTCTATGAAGCATATGTCCACTTGCCACAAAAACATTAACCCAGACAACATAACTAGCTAAGACGTACAAATGCAGAGAACACAGCTCGCCTAACAAACCTTAACCTAATCACTGAAATTTTTAAAAAAAAGTTTTATCTTTTAACCAAACTTCAAACCCCAATGTGCTGGTTATAAATTGAGGGCTTGATTCACAACAATCGCTGCTGTGCAGCTCAACTAATTTGGCTTTAATCAATCTGATTAGGCCCAGTTGGTGAAAGGGAATAAACTTCAGGCTGGGTTCACCTTAAATGATGGATAGATAACTAATAGATAACTAACATCCATGAAAAATACTTTTTTACTTTTATTTCTTTGACCGTTTTACAACAAACCAGTCTATGTTGCAGATTGTATCACGAAAACAATGATAAATTTGGCTTTTTTGAGGCGCAGAGCGATGCAGTGTAGAGGCAGACATATTGAAAATGTTTTTGTCAGCAGCTGGTGAGCCGTATTGGCACATCGTAATGCTGGTAAACAAGTTCACGCAACCAAAACTCAACACACGCTTTCATTAGACTGGCCCTTGAGCCAATTACAAAAAGAAATAAATAAAAACACAAACAGTCAACATGGAGTTGATTAAAAGTTAATGTTGCATTGTGACAAAGGGAAAACATGTCCTTCATGTTCCAAACAATTGGGAAAAAGTCATATTGTTGATACAGAATGCTCAATAAACAGAAATATAATTGAGTAGGTCTGACTGTTTTCTATCTTTATGTTAATGTTGTTTAATGTTACTTATTGTACTTTGGTAAGATATTATAAGAACTGTTTAATAAGCCATTAACTGATGTGTATATATACACCTCCTTTACTTTCTATTAGTACTCTACCAGTCAAAA
Organism: Megaleporinus macrocephalus; assembly: GCA_021613375.1. Lineage (NCBI taxonomy): Eukaryota > Metazoa > Chordata > Actinopteri > Characiformes > Anostomidae > Megaleporinus > Megaleporinus macrocephalus. The sequence goes on from CM038711.1 coordinate 12,251,883, forward strand.
GTTTAAGGACTGTTCTAAAATGTTTGCCTGGTAATGTAAGTGTAAGGATTCAGACTTAAGAGGTGTTATACGATCCATTTGCAAGGTTTATTTACTCAGAACAGTTAATAATGAGCAATAAAAACAGTCCAGAGGCTCACTAGCACAAGGAGTCCAGGAGTATAGAGAGCAGTGGGCCTGGTGCAGGCAGAAATGCAGTCCTGGGAGCAGGCTGGATGGAAAACAGGGCCGTGGATGTCGACTTGTTGCCTCACTGGATCACCACTGGGTCTCCAAGCTGTGCACAGGGAACCAGAGCAGTACCTCGTGTCCTACAGAGTAGAGAAATAGGAACCAGCCCTGTGTGGACAGTCCGAACAGTGATTAATAACTTCTTGCCGTGGTCTCAGAGCTCCTCCGGTGGCTGCCTCGTGAGTGAGCACCCTCACCGAGGGTGATATTCCAGAGTCAATGCTAACTAAAAACAGTCATTAATTGGATCAGCCAAAGCGGGGAACGAACTCGCGATGGGGAACGAGTCCGGAAGTCCTCTGGCTCACAACCTCACTTCATGGGGATGCCAATGAGAAGGCTCAGTCGGATGGAGGTGAATGCCGGGCAGGTCAGAGGGACTGCAGATCCTCTTGGGCTCCAGGGAATGTGACTGGACCCCACTGCGGTGAAGCCAAGTCTGGTTGGACCTGTGGAGAGACCCTTTAGCGATGGCCCAGAGACCACGGACTGGTAAATGCTGAACCAAACAGTATCTTTGTCAGAAACACTCAACAGAAATAATGCCACGCACTGAGATGTTTGCGTGGCTGGGTTATATAGAGGTGTGGTACTGTGCAGCTGCCATTAGCACTAATCACCGGCAGGTGAAGGTGATGAGGTCTGTGAAGGGGTGAGGTCTGAGGGGCGGTGCTTACAGTAAGTTAATGAGAGATTTTATTCCAAGCCATTTTGGAGTACTTCCATTGGTATATCCATTATGTTACACGGTATAAAACTTTTATGTTCAAATGATAGAAAAATGAAAATCAACAAAAATCAAGATACATGTTTTCTATGGACAGCGACCAATAAATATACTATGTCAGGAATCCCTACAGGACCACAGAGCAGGTGGTATTTGGGTGGTGGATCATTCTCAGCACTGCAGTGACATTGACATGGTGGTGTGTTAGTGTGTGTTGTGCTGGGGCGAGTACAAATCAGACACAGCACTGCTGCTGGAGTTTTTAAACACTGTGTCCACTCACTGTCCACTCTACTACACATTCTTATATAATTGGTTCACCATGTAGATGTAAAGTCTGAGATGATAGCTCATCTCTCGCTTCATGGTTTGTGTTGGACGTCCTCTAAGTCCTTAATCAGTGGTCACAGGACCCTGGAGGTTGGATATTTCTGGTTGGTGGACTCTTATTTGCGAGTTTGATTTCTTACTTCATGGTCTTCATGCTTCATTGTGTGGAGCACTGCAGGGTTATATAGGGGCCTACTTAAAAAAACATTGGATATAATTTTCATTTTACTTTAGCTCCTGCAAAAAGGTCCATAGATAAAACAATACATGTTTTACAAATGTGTTAATAATTATAACTTATAATGATATAATATAACGATAATATTGTAATATATGGTGATTAAATTATGTAAAAATGTAAAGCTTATGAAAGTTGCACCTTTTATATTCTAATTTATATACATTTACACTCTAATATCCATATCCAAACAAGGTACAAGCCACAAAACAACATTTCTGCAGCAGTAATATTATTAATAATCTAAAAAAAAAAAAACCCTAACACCTTATTCTCACTCCTCACAACACATGCACTTGTCTTTGGTTTTGATGTTGAATCCCAGGAGACTTCTCTTTGAGTCATACAGGAACACATGTAGGGGCCCCCGAGGGACGCCGGTGTCTGTACGCATGACATAGTTTCCGCAGATTTTGTCTTTCTCCTCATTGTCTTCACCTCACATTGTTGTGCTTGTGACTAGTTAGTGATATGGGAATTGCTAAATATGATATGAATTTGAAGATTTTTTTATATGACATGAATTCTCAGGCAAACTTTGGACAATCGAATGTATGTTTTAATTTCTAAAACAAATATAAAATGTAAAGTTGTATATAAATGATTATCAAAAGCATATAAGAAGTTTAAAACATATCCAAGTCTGTTGGAACAGCATCTCAGGTGGCTTTCTGTGAAGGTGCTTGAGAGTCTTTGTTAAGACAAAGTGTGGCTTTGTTGGCAATTCATGTTGGGTGATTCCATATGTGTTACTTTTCAGATTTAATGTTCTACAACGAGGCAAAACCCTTTGTAACTAAACGTGTCCAAACTTTTAGACTATGTGTCGATCCCTTTGTGGACAGGATCAATGTACTGTACGTATTATTAGGAATATATCAGGCTGGTCCTGTGACCAGAGCCATGCATGAATGACCAACCGCTGATTCATGTTTTGGACTTTGTAGCTACAGACCATCCAAGCGTGGCAGGAAATGACGCAGGCGGAGGACCTGTGGGAGCCAGATTACTTCAAGTGGGACCCTCCAGAGAGCCGTCCCCAACAATGCATCAAACCCCAAGGCCGAACAATGGAGCTCAGCTGTAACTCGTCCACTCAGCCAGGTGGCCACCCCCTGGTCAGTGGAAAACAATCACTCATTTGATTGTTTTTTAAGCCCACAGTGGTCAAGGCAAGGCTACGTGGTCCACCTGATTGTGAGAGCGAACAACAGGGGCAAACAAAACAGAGGGAAAATGGTTGTATATACCCCAATTATAACACACCCATCATATTCTCCTGAGACCCAGAAAAATTAAAGTTTGAGAATTTCAGTAATTTCAACATAAAATAAGTCTACTAGATGAAAAGAATCGTCACCATATTTTTAAAAATCATTTTTTCATTATTTTTTATGGAATGTCCTTAATAGTGGACAAGAGGACATTGTTGAGGACATATTTCTTGTTTTCTGTTCTCAGAAACCCTTCTACAACATCAGCAGCAACTCAATCCTAGAAAACAATGTAAATGAAAACGTAAACAAACACTGTTTACCTTTTTTATACAATTTCCACTTTTGGCAGTATAGAAACATTTCAAATACACTGTAGAATGTAAATGAACATAAACAGGAACAAATAACCCATTTCAAATGTTATCGTTACTTTGATTAAAATAAAAAAAATCTAGGTTTAAACTGTGCTAGGCAAACTAGCTAAACCTGTGTTAATCAATCCAAACCTTGAGCCAAAGTTTCACACTTTTTACACGTGGTACCCAACTTCTCTTACGGTCCATTTCATTTTTATGTTCTATTTTTAAATGTACAATTATGTAACATTTTCTAATAAATTCTGAATAAATTAAATTAGTAATCAATTAAAAATAAATTAGTCATGAATTTACATTTGTACAAAGCTTACATTATCTCTGTCTTAGTCAAATTCCTGTCACCTGTGACGCCATTAATTTCATATAAAACCAGATTTAGTAAGTCCCAATGTCCACTACGAAGGACATCAAAAAAAAAGTATGCTGTTAGGTAGTTAGACATTTGTGCATATCAATAAAAAGTGCTTTGAGAACCAGCTACAACAGTTTTATACCTAAAACCTATTAATTATAGGCTTTAGAAACATATTATTTAAAAACATATTATTTAAAAGCTTATTATTTGACAACGTACCTCTCTTGCTCCCATAAAATGTGGTTACTGAGAGGCAGCCGTATTTAAAAAGGCAGAACTTCTATTGTGAATGACACACCCCAACACATGATACAGCATTGGAAAGGCCACAATGTACTCTACATGGCACAACAGTTTTAGCAAGCTTATTTAGTTTTTGAAATATCTTGTGGAGACTCATGTCCCCTCCAGAGGACAAAAATGACTTACAAGAATATTTTCACCAGAAGTACTCTCTAACTATAGTAGGCTACAGTGGCAAATCACTGTGGTGTCAACCAATCAAGACTACTGGCCTAGGCTCTGAACTATAATAACAGTGCTACCTTAGAATGGACATAAATTAATATATTAATGAATTCACACAAAACCCTCTAATGTTACTTCACATCTCCAACATGACCACTGATGAAGGACTGGAGGATGAACAATGCCAACTGTGCAGCAACAGATGAACTATGCTGTCCACACTTACATCTATAAGTTGGACCAACAGGGTAGGTGTGTCTAATAGAGTGGACAGTGAGTGGACAGTGTTCAAAAACTATAGCAGCACTGTTGTGTCTGATCCACGCATACCAAGGCAACACGCGACCACCATGTCAGTGTCACTGCAGTGGTGAGAATAGTCCACCACCCAAATAATATCTGATCTGTGGTGGTCTTGTGGGGGTCCTGACCACCAGAACAGGGTAACAAACAAGTAGGTGGTTTTAATGTTATGGCTGATCGGTGAATAACGAGGGTCTATTTTTATTGGCCCATTCATTACATGTTCACACAATCTGGCCTTATCAAAAGCCACGACCTTCTAATTCAGTGCCTTACATTCTGTTGTTGTTGAATATGGTCTCCTCCCAATATTCAGCTCTCTCCAAGGTGTTGTGGACAGCAGTGGGGAGCGTTTACACACACGTTACACGTTCTTATCAGGCCGGGACATCTGCTGCTTTCACAAAGCCCAGATGTTTCCTGTCCAGCCGGCCATTGGGGAGAAGGCCTTGGGCCGCGGGCTCACCTGCGTCTCCATCCCGTCCCAGTCCTTCCTCACTCGGGCCTGAATCAGCTCTGGTTCCCCCTAGTTCTTATCGCAGCAGGGTAGCCGAGCAACCAGACTAAACAACCCACCACACACACACACACATACGCTCCACAGCTGGGAACGCCAAAACAGACAGCTATTTTTTGCGATAATTTATAGCTCAGATTAAACAGCGCCATCGAAACAAAGAGTGCAAATGGGGTTGCTATGGTCTTGCGAACGTGTGAGGCAGCTTATGTGTTTTTCACTAAATAGTTATGTCAGCTAGGTTCCCAGGCCAAAACAGTGAACTAGTCTTGTAGTAAGAGTGTGCATTGTTTAATGATGATTGATACAAAGACGTAGAGGTGATTAGTCCATGGTACGTGACTCTACGTGACTGCCTGCACCTCTGCTTTTGTTTTAAAGGCTTTGTTTAACTTAACGGAGAACTTGGAGAGAGGCCAAGTGAACTTCTATTCATGTCCACGTCAAACAGGACTGGAAGGTAGATCATTGTCCAGCAGGTTGACGACGTGGTCATCAGCGCTGTTTGTGACCGAACATGTCTTCAGTGTCAAAACCTTGTCTGGGCTTCTTCTTTTTTATGAACATCGTGCTCTACATGATGTTTAAACATTCCATGATGAATGGACCTATAGAAAATTAGCTGAAATAAGAACGTTTACACTAGTCCTGAATACCTGAGTGTGCACACAGGAACGACTCTGGGCTTGTTTGCTGGTTTGCTTTCATACATAAAGACTGTATCTTAACTGTGAAGTGATTGTGTGATTCAATCTATTCATACTTCTACTACTATCAACCATCCTTCCACCATCAGAAAACTTGAACAGGTTCAATCAAAGTCGTCACATTGCAACATTAACCATCATCCCACACATGGCACTGGGGACTGATAACTTGCACTTGCATGTTGGACCAAATGAACCCCAGACTACTAGATTTAGAAGATTCCAGAGATTGGTTCTCTGGACCATTCCCAGACTCACTAGCCACTTTATTAGAAACAATGACTTTATAGGTCTTACATAGGTTCCCGATTGTAGACTTTGTTATTATGCATAATTTGTCAGCACTACCTCAATCACAATTGGTCAGTTTCTGAACACTGATGTCACAATAATGTTTGGGTGGTAGATCATTGGTATTACACATTACAGCAGTGACTCTGCCATGGTAGAATGTGTGGTACTTAGGGCTGGGCGATAAAATGATAACGATAATTATTGCAAAATAATGTTTCCTCTATAGAACTATAAGACGTAGTCGATAGAAAGTCGATAGAATTAAGTTCCGTCCGTGTTTTGAGAGACAACACGAACAGCCAGTGAGAATGAGAATAGAGCCGCCCCAAACCAATCAGATGCCTAAACTAGAGCTCCAGCTATTTCAAGTTTGGTTGAAGCACACAGCACGGAGTGTAGGCGTAGCAGCAGCTTAACCCGTGTACTAGTAATCTGGTTCTTGCAGGCGTCACAGTCGAGCAGTGAGAACAAAATAATAGAAAATGACGACAGAAAACGTTAACTACTACTGAAAGAAACATGTTACACGTTTCAAAAATCTTAAAATAATCTGGTAAGATAAGAACAAATCTGAACATGGGCTGTCCTGCTGCTGTGTTGCTAAAGCACTACGGGATGTTTGATCTTCAAGTGCTTGTGTATAGCAGTTGTACTGTTGTGATCATCTCCACTATGCAGAACTGACAGAGCACCACACTGTTGTGTTTCTGTGTAAAACACTCCCACAACTTTAGATGCACATGAGTGATTGTTTGTAGCTGCAGCTTGCGCTACAGATAAATCCATGCTTTCATTGGGCGCAGCCATCTTTGTAACACATCGATGCACATTATGCTAATCAATGTATTTTCGTAATGGATAGAGATAAATATGTATACTGTAGGAGTTCCAGTGAGAACGCTGAGGCAAATTTGACTTTATAACCAAAAATCCAGAGGAGGGAAACTATTTTCTACCGAAAACAGAATCACTAAACCAACTCCCCATTTGAGCCGAGAGAGAGTCGACTCACCGCTATGAGTTCTTCCCTCAGCCTGAACTTAAAGGGCCAGCAACAGCCTGCTTATGTATATATACACGTGTGTGTGCGTGTGTGTGTGTTTAATACAGTTGTGTAATGTTCTATAGTAGTATTTGTCTACATTTGATAAACAATTTAAGAAAAATATTACATTTTGATATCTTCTCACTTAAAGTAAAAAAGGCAATAGTGATTTGATTTATATTGTGATATATATATCGATATCGACTGATATGAAAAAACTATCATGATTTTTCCCATATCGCCCAGCCCTAGTGGTCCTGCAAATGGTGTTTGCTGGGGGTTTGATATTCAGAAACAGAAATGGCTAACCCTAATTCTGCATTAACAGATGGACTCTGCCTGAACACATTACATTTGGCCAGTATAAAAAAACTGTATGCATTTTATATATATATATATATATATATATATATATATATATATATATATATATATATATATAATTAAGAAAAGTGTTGTTTTTGATAATAATTTATATTTTTAGTATTCAAACTTCTTTCTCTAAATTTATCTTGTGGTATTTTTGCACTTGTGTGGTTTTCATGTCACTTAAATGCCACCCACACGGCCTTTCACATTCACACCTACACACCCTACAAAAAGGGGTCTTGGTGTATGTGTATGTGCATGTGACACCATGTGACTGTTTATGTATACACTGTTAGAAACTGATACTGGTTTCTCACTTGTTTTCAAAACATTGAAGAAGTCAAGCTGACCGTTATTCTTGAGCACTCTGTCAGTTAGTCGTTGTTGTTTTTTTCTTTTTATGGTCACAAGCATTAATGCTTCATGCAAATATGCAGCTCTAGTGTACATGTGCCTGGGTGATACTTTTGGATGTTGAAAAAGAAGACATGCCTGAAGAGTCTAGTAAAGTTTCTATTAACCCTTAAGAGTCTACTGTTAGCACTGTTACTATTCTTTACTGTCATTTACTATTTACTATAAATTTAATTTACTATAATTTACTTTAACACTATTAATTGCATAGCTAATTCTAAGAGGCATTGCACTTTCCTGTCATTGACATTCTGCATTGACAGTTTAAAGGCATCACTTTTGTCCTTTTCAATGTCAAATAATGACAACACTTTAATTGAATCCTGTTACATAACACAGGCATAACTATGTCATAAACATGCCACAGAACAGCATTATGTTGTTATAGCATTATGGCATATTGGTTAAGCACTGTCCAACATTATTATAACCCAGAAAGGTGAACTGTCAACTTTGGAAAAGTGTGGGAACAATCTTCTATGGTCAGAGATCCCTTAAACACCTGAAGTCAATAAAAAAAAAAAACACAACAGTAGAATAATGTGTCACAAGATCTAAGGAGCTAAAACATTGAAGCTAAACAGCTATGTGGCCATATGAGCACAAAAAGCATAAAGACTCTGGACCAATATAAAAAAGTCACATAGTCTATTGAGTTCCGAATGATCTTATTCCAAAGTGATGGGGCACATCAGGATAAGAAGGGAAGCAAATGAAGCAACACATCCATCATGCATAGTTCCCATAGTTCCCATGCAGCGTTATAATCTGGCATTGGTTCATTTGGTCATCTTAAGGCTCAGCAATGTTATAAGGCAATGAAGCTGACCCCCTGAATGTACTGAATGACCAGGTTATTCCATTAATGGATATTCTTTCCTCCCTGGGCTCATTCCAGGGTGACAGTGTTAAAATTCATCAGGCTCAAATCTTTGGGATGTACCAGTCAAACGTTTTAGATACACTACCAGCCAAACATTTTAGTACACTACCAGTCAAACGTTTTAGTACACTACCAGTCAAACGTTTTAGAACACTACCAGTCAAACGTTTTAGAACACTACCAGTCAAACGTTTTAGATACACTACCAGCCAAACATTTTAGTACACTACTAGCCAAACATTTTAGTACACTACCAGTCAAACATTTTAGATACACTACCAGCCAAACATTTTAGTACACTACTAGCCAAACATTTTAGTACACTACCAGTCAAACGTTTTAGTACACTACCAGTCAAACATTTTAGAACACTACCAGTCAAACGTTTTAGTACACTACCAGCCAAACGTTTTAGTACACTACCAGTCAAACGTTTTAGTACACTACCAGTCAAACGTTTTAGATACACTACCAGTCAAACGTTTTAGATCACTACCAGTCAAACGTTTTAGTACACTACCAGCCAAATGTTTTAGTACACTACCAGTCAAATGTTTTAGTACAGTACCAGTCAAATGTTTTAGTACACTACCAGTCAAACACTTTAGATCACTACCAGCCAAACGTTTTAGAACACTACCAGTCAAATGTTTTAGAACACTACCAGTCAAATGTTTTAGTACAGTACCCGTCAAATGTTTTAGTACACTACCAGCCGAACACTTTAGATCACTACCAGCCAAACGTTTTAGTACACTACCAGTCAAACGTTTTAGATCACTACAAGTCAAACGTTTTAGTCCACTACCAGTCAAACGCTTTAGTACACTACCAGACAAATGTTTTAGAACTTCTGGCTGGTAGTGTATAAGGTTTTTGAAACAGTGCCACAGCAAATAGGTCATGATCAAAGCTCAAAGCAGTCCAGTGAAGAGTGCACGTTGAAAACAAAAACATGGACAAAACGTGAAAGATGTTTTCACTTTCTGTGAAAACAAGACTATGCACAACAAAAGAAGTTTAACCCCTTTCAAAAATCATTGAAATGCTGCAGAAAATTAAATTGAGCCAAAAATTTAGTGTTTTTCTTAAGCAATTTAGCATTCTTCACAAAACCACTCAAGTTTATTGTAACATATGCAACTCTGGGATTTTCACATGAAGAATTATTGTGAGATAATCTGAGGAAAGATATGCTGCTAAATTGCGCAGTATTTCATATTGTAAATGGCTGCTATCTCAGGTTAGATTTACGAGCGTTTGAAGACGCTGGATTCGTTTCATATCCTCCTGCTTTTCATATGAGCTACATGAATAAGTGGATATTTATGGCACTACCAAGACCAGGTTCTCTGCAGATGGATTTTGGCTCAGACTTTGGCCAATGCCCGGCAGATGCTCTGTCTAAATCACTTTTTCATGTACACCATTTCTCACCGTCCTGCCGGGCTTTTGCTTTTCTTTGTTTCCTAAAAAAAAAGAAATTAAGAGATTCTCATGAGTCCTTGAGGAAAGAGGAAATCCGTCAGATTGTAGCATGGCACCGTGCCTCTCATGCATAAGCTCCACACACTTCAAAGTTGAGAGGATGTGGAGGGCTTTAAAGGGGCATCCTGCACATTTCCTGTAAAGCTAAGTCAGGTCAACGTGCGCCCGGTTTTGGACAATTCAGGCCACGTTCGATCCTTTTGTCCAACCCCATTGAACCTAAGGCTTACTAATTCAGCTATTAATCTTAAGACCTATTTTACATTAACTTCTATAAGATATTCAGCAACTACTTATCTAAATGAAACTACTTATCTGCTATAGTAGTAAAGTATTTATCCCACATACAAAGACTTTTAGCTGTAGATAAAAGATAGAACAATTATCTGATAATTCTCCAAAGTATATTCATCATGAAGGGCAGCTAGCATGAGACTGTTTTCTTTTATCATCATCTCTTCTAGTTTATTAACATTCTGTGACAGCTACATGGAGATCAGAAGTCTCAACACCGCTCTCAGCTGTTTACTTGGGTTCTGTTGCACTTTTGCTTAGCCTGAAAAGAGCCGTCTAAAACAAGGCAATGATCCTAAACACCTCTCAAACTGCACCAAGAACAACAGCAAGTAATGAAAACTAAACAGCCTTTAAAGTCTGAGGGTAGATCTTACACTACCTGAAATACATGCATGATGGCTTGAAAATAATGCTGAGCTAGAAGAAAAGAAGAAAGCACTATGAATAAAAGACAGCTTTAAAAAGGTAGTGTTCGGGCTGCCTCCAGAATTTCAGTTAGGTGAGTTTTTAATAGTAGTCGTATAAATAATAGTCATTGTTTAAAGTTTCAGGCAGCTTAAATACCAACGTTTTTCCTTAAACCTGCACCTTCTTTAGGTGTGTGAAAATTCCTTGATTAAAATAAATAAATAAATAATAAATACTCATAGCTGGCCTTAAAACATGTTTGCACACTGTGTAAACACATAACACAATTGGGGCATATAAGTACTGGTAGCTAAATACAGTAGTAAGACACACTTACTAAATAAATAGTAAGTAGTAAAAATAATAATAGTAATAATTAAAAAAATAACAAAATAATAATAATAATACTAAATATATATATATATATATTGTACCCAATTTTCTCTCTTTACTCTTCCTGAGATAATGACTGTACTCCTGTCCTGTTGAACGCTGTTGGAAGACTGACCATCAGGGCCTCCTCCTCACCTATCACCAACCAGCTCTCCTGTCCATTTTGCCAACGGCAACACCCCCAATTACATTCTTGTGGACCAGCATTCAGTTCACTCCCACTTTTCATACAGACAAAGTCAGAGACTGCCTTAGTCAGAGACTGCCTCAGCCAGAGACTGCCCCTACCAGTGCAGTCTCTAAAGCTTTTACCATCCAGAGCTCAAACAGAGATTCTCTTAGCTTTTATTTGGTATTGAGTTTTTTAAATTGTAAATACTGTTTGACCAGAGGAGGACGGGTCTCCCCTTGGGAATCTTGGTTCCTCCCAAGGTTTCTTCCTCCAGTCTGAGGGAGTTTGTTCTTGCCACTGTCGTCTCTGGCTTGCTCACTGGGGGATATATATATTGTAACTGTCTTTTTTCTAACTTCTGTAAAGCTGCTTTGTGACGACATCATTGTAAAAAGCGCTATACAAATAAACATGAATTTAATTGAATGTAATTTGGCCAAAAATGCCTAAATGTTTAATACATATTTGGGTAGATGGTCATATTTATAGTAGGTGCTGTAGAAACTTTGTTGGTATGTCTAAATGCAGTGAAAAAATCCAGTGTGTTTGTTCAAACTAGACAGAAACATTACAAAAGTCTAGACATGCGCGTGAGGAATCACTAACTCCACAGCAGCGTAATTGGGTGGCCCATCTGAAATAAACCCCCACCTGAACGCAGGACAAATATAGCCCTTTGGTGACAAAGCGTGGCTAAAGCAGCCCAGCCACACATCAAAGCCTTAAGAGTCAGAGAGGAACAGGAGGGGAAGGCGTGCGCCCCAAGACTCGTCCCAAAAGGGGCTACAGCACCTGCCAAAGCGGCCGTGTTCCAGCTGAAAGATCCGCGGGGGTCATCCTCTCCCACCCTCTCCCCGAGATAAGATATGCTCATCCCAGATTGGACACGTTGAGAGAATATGTTTCCAATTTGACTTGTGCCACTACTCCTCCCCTGTCTGCTCTCTCTCTCTCTCTCTCTCTGCTTCTCTGGCTCTCTCGCCCTTTCTCTGTTGGCCCCATGTGTATCACACCTGATTAATTCAGCTTTAGAGCAGGCAGCCAAACGCTACGATCAATAAATCATTGTTTTTATGTGTCTGCAGGTAAATGAGAAGCACGTCCGTGGCTAAAAATACAGAGATCCACTCCAGCACAGCCGCGCACAGATGCTTCACATTAATGCCTTCCTGAACTGGGGGAGGTTGCTTTTAGAAACTCTTTCATTTGCTCGTCTCTCTCTCTGTTCCCCTCTCTTCACCCTCTCTTTGTGTTTCGGTATCAGCGTACAAGTCTCTCGTGTCTACCACAGTGACATTTACGATACATTCTTCAAAATGAAGAGCTGTGCTGTAGAAGAAACCACTTCAGGTTCTACGCATGGGACACATCAAAGAATTGCTTTTAGAAAAGAGACACGCGAGTGTGGGGTTTTAATGTAAAGGTTATTCGCCAATTAAAGGTTTTTTTCCTAGAACTATACGTTGTTCTATTATGAGTATGTTGCTCATACTTTTGATCTATATCTGAGCGATTGTTCTTGTGATTTACATTGCACATGCAAACCATTGCCGGTTCTTGACTAGATACAGCTTCTGTACATCCCATATAGGCTTGATTAAAGTCTACTGCTAAATTTAGATGATGTTCATTAGTGATTATTGCCATTATTGCTATACATTGGCTCAAAACTAAGGTAATTACACATGTAATAATCACATTTTGTATGGACAGGCTCTGCAGTCCAATTGCTTTGATGTTTTAATGTCAGCAAATGACAAAATACATTATAAAAATGAGAAAAAAGTGTTTTCTTGCTGCAAAACAAGACCGTAAACACTGAAAACAAGAACTTTCCATCAAGTTCCAACAGTAATATCTCTGTTTCTAATTATGAGCGCCAATGTGTTACATAGATATAATATCATGTGCCTCTAAGAAGACTTCTAAGAGTTTGCGGCCAAGTTCCAGAGACTCAGACCCACGTACCTGTAGTATGTCATTGACTCTAAAGTCTCTTGGAATGGTTCTCCTATGAGAAGTCCAGAGTGCTCTCATTCTGCACCTGTGTACTCATTGTGCCCGATGGCTAACAGATGTTGGCACTGCAGAGCCGTGCATTGCTGTGGGATGTGTGGGACGCTGAGGAATGACCCATGGCACGCCAGTGCCGGCCACTTTCTTTCCACAACATGCTTTGCGCATTAAAGTCCTCCAAAACTGGCGGAGACGTTTCTCGTTTCGTTTGGTAGAAGTTCTGCCGCGGGCCTTTCATTCATACGTGCTGACACTTCTATATGGTGGTTCTGTTATAGTAACACTCATATTGGTGTTGCCTAAACACCCTCACGTGTACCACTCTTCAACGCTTTCGAGTAAAGCCAGCGGTCATATATAGAAGTGGTTCCCAAGCCAGTCCTCAAGAAGGCCCAGACAGTTCACATTTTTGCTCCGACCCAACATGTAATGCATAAGGATGGAATCAAAACATGGACCGTCTGGGTCCCTGAGGATTGGTTTGAGAACCACAGATACACAGACCATATGGTTAAAAGATAAAAAAGCTGTTATGTGGTTCTTAAAAAAACGTATTTTAAAAACAGTGGTTTTAAATAGCAACAAAGCATTCCTTTATGGTTCAACACATTCTTATTTTGGCACCAGTGTTTGAAGTTTAAAATAAAAGCACCAGTGCTCTTATTCCCATGTTGGTGTATGCATCGGTCGGTATTAGCAAATCACATATATAAGTATAAGCATTACATTCTGGATTACTACAGTAAATAAAAGATATTAGGAGAAAGCATTGATGCTTACAACACACATTTATTTATTCAATCATATGCAAAACCATCAATTTTATCAACATAAGCATATATAAATTTGTAGTTATTGATATTAACAAATAATATATATATATATATTTGATACAGCTAGCTATTGTTTGCAGCATACTGTTGTAAACAAGCTAAAAATTAACATAATATGTTGACTTGTGATGGTATGGTGGTGTAGTGGTTAGTCGTTCTGTGTGGAATGTGTATGTTCTCCCCATGCTTGAGTGGGTTTCCTCCGGTTTCCTCCCACATGTCCAAAGACATGCGTGATAGGTTGATTGGTCACTCTAAACTACCCATAGGTGTGAGTGCGTGAGTGAGTCCATGGTGTACCCTACCTCCAGCCCCTCTGTGACGCCTGACTAGCGGGATTAAGCGGCAGACAATGGATAGATGGATGGATGGATGTTGACTTGTGATGAACATAGTGATTTAGAAATCATGGCTATTTATTTTATTTGTTTCTTATTAAAGGGACATGTATTTATGGGGGGAGTTAAATCTTGTGCAAGACAGGCTACTTGTGAGAAGTGAGAACAAAACATCCTGCCAAAGATTAAAACATAGAAGTGGCAGTACTGTAAAAAAGTGAGTGCTGGTCTGTTTTGAGCACTGTTTGGCACCATATAGATTATTTTATGCTGAGTATGCCTTATGAACCAGCTCCTTGCAACTCCAGACTTCACCACCTTTCTTCTGGGAACCTTACCTGCTGTAATGAATATGTCTAAATATGAAGTACATCTAAAAACTCTGGGAAGACTCTTAGAAATCTTTATTCCACAAAGTGTCATTCAATGTAAAACTTTTTTCAGATCGCATCACACATCTTTGCGTATATGCATCACATATACAGGCTCAAAAAGAAGATCCGGCTTGGTGTTTGGATCTCAAATGCAAAATCAATAGATCTCATCAGGAAAGCTTCTGGTCTTCACTGATGTTTTCTTATTTGGGATTTGTTATTTGGTAAGGATAGAATCTGAGCATGCTCAAGCTCACAAAGGTGTGAACAATCTGGGGTTTGAACACATCATAAATATGGCTATAAATCTTTTTTTAATAATAACTTTGCATATTTCAATAAAATATGCAAGGAAAAACCTCAATGTTAAATTGATGGAGATATGATGACTCATACATCATTTACTCAGGTAGAAACTTCCTTCACCAACTTTGACCAAGTTCTCTTCGAATACGCTTCCACCAAGCTCACAGCCATCAAAATTATCCATGTGTAGGGGTCCAAAACACACCCCATTCTACAAAATGTTTCTTAACAGAGCATGCAACTGAAAAACGGGGCAGTTGTGGGGTAGAGGTTATGGAACCAGACTTGTGATCAGTAGGTCGCCAGTTTGATTCCATGAACCAACAGGAAACGAATGAAGTGCACTTGAGCAAGGAACCTAACATCCAACTGCTCCCTGGGCACACTGGATAGGGGTGCCCATTGCTCTGGGAGGCTCACTGCCTCCTAGTCTGTGAGTTCACTTGTTTGTGTATATGTAGGTGTTCTACTGCTCAGATGGGTGCACATTTCCTCCACAGAGGCCTCCAAATCCCTACATGTAATACACCTAATACCTATTAATCTTGAACATAACCTAAACTTCAAACCTATACCCAACCCTCAGCCTGGCCCAAATCCTAGCCCTAATGTAAAACTGACGGGAGTGACTGCTGAGGGTTTCACCAGATTTTAAACACCTGGAGATAATCTATAGGGAACTATCGTCTACATGTCATGCAAAGCTGGGCAATGGATCTTTTGTAAGAGTTGAAAATTCTGTTTGACTGAAACAAAATATGTATTCCGTCCTAAAAATGTACAGGATTTATGAAGCGCTTTCTGAGAAGTGTTTGTGGTCGTGCATTAGTATCGTTTCTCGGTTGCAGGTTTTGAGCTGTAGTGTTGCACACATGCCGCTGCTGCCAGTTAAGATCTCTTTTGAACAACATCAACACTTCTGATTTAAAGCTGTTATGAGATGCATTTAGATTATAAAGCCATATCAAGGAAGTAAAGCAGTATGTTACAAGTACAACGTGCCAAACGGTGCTCTTTGGAGGGACATTGATCAAAGGTTTTTGGTCCTACATAGAACATTTTAATGAGAGGGTTATAACCAGTAATATGTCCAAGTTTGAAAAATCTTTAAAGTTTAAATAATCTTCATTTAAAGTGAGTTTCTAATCAAATTAAAGGTTTTTCTAGATTTTTTGCCATATATATATATATATATATATATATATATATATATATATATATATATATATATATACACATTTATATATATGATTAATTTATTTAAATTGTGTAAAGATTTGTGACTATTGCTGTTGACTAAGAACACCAATGCTATAAAACTTTAAGATGATCTGCTTCAAGCAGTGAACAGGGATATGCACACAGCATGGCTCCTACTTACAGGCTACAGTTGGGGCTGTGATGCTAATACACATGAAACTGCTCCTCTCTTCAGTATCTTCAGCGTTAAACGCTGCGCAAAGACATTGTCCAAGACTTGAGAAACTGTCCATTGTGAAATATGCAGAGTGAACTCTGTGTGAGTCAAAGTTGGTTTTCTATACACCAGCCTGTTTTAAACATTTACTTTCGAGCCCTTCAACGATGCCCCAGTTACCTTCTGGTGCCTGTATAAGAAATAACATTTAACGTGGAACAGACCCGTCTAATAAGTGTTAGCACCGCCTCTCAGCCCCCACACTCCCCTGCATATCATCACCTGGTTGGCGTCTCACCTGCGGCTCATTAGCCAGCCCTCATAAAGGCCCCCAGCACAGCAAACAGTGTTGGATATTGAACATGATTGATGTGAATGGGACTCTGTATGTAGATGTGTCATTGTTTCTGTTAATAAAGGCTTGCATATGGATCGTAACACCGCGTTGGAGTCTGGATCGTTACAATAAGAAGCTGGCGAATAGGAAGCCGACTTCAGCCTCCTTCAAAGACGAATATCAACAACCTATTGTCAGATCCTTGGAAATTGTATGAAAAGTGCCAACATCTGTAAACATTAAGTCAAGAGTGAAGATTGTGATCAGTCTAGGATTAGTATTTTGAAGAGAAACAACAATGTTTGACATTCAAACTTCAACTGTACCAATATAAACACAATGTTAAATTTCATGGCACTTAACTATTCAAAGTTAAAAATTGCACAAAACTCTTGCTTAACCTTGCTTAATTTTAAGTAAAAATTTTAATAATCAATTTCACAGGTGTCAGGAAAACCAGAAAACATAAATTTAACAAAACACACTATCATATTTTCTAGTATTGGTGTATCCACTATTAATCTTTATTAGCGCCTCCATTCTTTCCAGGAGCCCTGTTAAAGTTTTTCGAAGAAGAAGTCTTAGAAGCTAGTTGCATTTTTCCTTCCCACGATCCAAGTAATCCAAAACACATTCAATGACATTGAGGTTTGTATTGGCCCGTCCATCGTTCTGAGAACCCCAGCAGCGTCTGTCTTTGATTTTCAATTGACAGCTGAACATCCTTGCAGACCCATAGTGTTGAGTTGTCTTCTCACAGTGAAGGGGTGGCCAGAAACCCCTCTGGACTTGTTTCCGACATGAAGCATGTGTGGAGCTTCATTCTTTCCTCAAAGATAAAAGTTTTAAGTAACATTAATCTAACAGTGACCAGATTTGGTGGCTGACCAAGTTTAGTACAATCCTGTTTACTCCCAATAAAGTATAACCCCACCAGAAATAACAAAAAAAGAACAAATTAGCAGCTGAATGGTGCTTTGACTAGAAATTCAATTCACTATTAAATGAAGGGTAGTCTTTGCTTTTTGTATTGCACTCCCAATAATTATGCCATTACTGTTGCATTGCATATTGCATGCTCCCATGGCGATTAAATCAATAACCAACAAATAGCCTAACCGGTCTTCAGCCAGTATTAGGTTTTAGTATATCTATGACTAAGCAACAGAAATAAATTACCATTATATATATATATTTCTTTTTTTTTTTTTTTTTTTTTTTTAAACCATGGTGAAAACATCTAAACCGGAGCGCTCCAAATTTAACAAACAGAACTCCTGTCTGAGCAGATATTTTTCAGGTGTTCTTGTTTGAAGAGCTCTCTCCCCAGCTGCCCTTGGCTTCTACAGTGAGCGCATGTTATTTTCATTTGCATCCAGCGAGACGGCGTGTGACATATATCAACTTGTCTTCTAGGCTGCATCTCTGTTCTCCTGATAAAGGTGGTTTCCTGTCGATGTTCCACTTTGCATGTGGAGATTGCAAAAGTGCTATCGCAGCTAAATGGGGAAGGTGCTGAAACAAAGCAGCATCAGCAAGCTGGCTTCCTCTGGTCAGCCTAAAGAGGCCAGGCCAGTGCAGTAGTGGCCTTTAGTTATGACCTCTGGGCACGCTGCTGCTAATGTCTGCAGGGTTATTGACCTAGAAGTAAACATCTTGGCTATCTCTCTTTCTGTTTCTCTCTCTCTCTCTCTCTCTCTCCTTATCTTATGCGCTGACGCCCACTCCTTTTGCACTTATTCGTGGTGCGGAGGAAACGAAGGTGTTCTAACACAGCAGTTTGAGCTGTGGTTTTGCAAGGCTGCAGATTGTCAAACTTTTTTTCTTCCCTCTTTTTTCATCAAAGCATCTTGAGAGAAAATAAAAAAAAAAATACCTGAGATTTAGAACAAATTTTGATTTTATTTTTAAAAAACAGTTGAAACTGTGGAGCGTAGAAGAGAAACTAGCTACCCGTTAGCTAATAATCAAACAATCTAGCTCTCTCGGCTGAACGTCTCACGGTCTTGTTTTGCTAAGACATGGGCACTGTTTTGCCAAAGCCGCGA
Organism: Megaleporinus macrocephalus; assembly: GCA_021613375.1. Taxonomy (NCBI): domain Eukaryota; kingdom Metazoa; phylum Chordata; class Actinopteri; order Characiformes; family Anostomidae; genus Megaleporinus; species Megaleporinus macrocephalus. The sequence goes on from CM038711.1 coordinate 12,270,785, forward strand.
TGGTTTGAGATAACCTGAACAGAGCCTCGTGATTTTGATTCTAGTAAATTTGATTAGAATCTATTAATTCTTCAAGCAACAAGAACAAGCTCTGAAAACAACCCCGCCTTGGCTAGCTCTCGATAAAAGCACTCTCAGTGTTTCCCCAGCAGGCCAAGAAGCACATCTCAGCACCACCAAAACGTTCGAAATGGTGTGCTTAATACAGGCAGTTGGCAAGCTAATCTCCAACACCATCTATGTTCTTGTTTGGCGTTGGTCTTTTGCTAAGCGATGCTTGCTGCTGATCAATGCAAGCGTGCTAGGGCTTCACAGCCAGCATTCAGTCTCCATTGTTGCCCAGTCCTTGGCTTGGACTCGCCAATCTGCAGCCGTCCAGGCTCGGCTCTTGTGGTGGTCAGTTCCTTCAGAAACACATCTGGACTGTGAGCAGCAAGCCACAGCAGAATGTGAGAACATCAAGCCCCTGCCTTTCCCACCCCCCCTCCCCCACCCCCTGTATTCTAGCCTTACAGAACCCTACAGAGCAGCATGGATACTGTGGGAACAGTCCAGGAGACGATCCCAGCCAGCTAAGCCTGCCATTGGGCAATGATAGCAAACTGGGTCCTCTCCAGAGCTCTGCTGGTGGTTCCGTTATGATTGATACATCACTTGCATGACTGCAGTTTTCAAGAAAAGAAGGTGCCAAGAAGTGTTCTTTGGAGTGACACTACATTTCAAGACCTAAAGAGCTTTTGCAGGGATGTTCTTTGAGGAATCTTTTCTGTTGAGCACTCTTTGCAAAAGAGAATTATTCAGATCATGTAATAAATGGAAGGTCTACCAAACATGCTGTTTCAATGGCAGCTATCCATCTTACAACTGTGGGACCCATTCCCCTTAACAACGCCTCAAACTTTTAGCCTCGCTCGGTATTACACAACCACTCTGTTGCCAAAGGCTGCTGGTGATAATGCTAATCTCCAGTTACTCCTTCTTGTGCTGATAAAGTGAAAGTCTGGCTACTTCCTAATGGCGGGGCTAGACTAACCCACCGTCATGGGCCACCCAGGCAACCGAAAATCCCACAGAGACTCTTTCCAGGAGCTACCATGTGGCTATTCGCCATTTTTAAAGGAGGATAAAAAAAAATCACATTCCAAAGCCGCGAATCACACACGCACGCACTGGAGGTGCTGTACCGTTTGTTCGTCAGAGCTAACTCAATATCCATATGTGTACTGGATCAGCGGATGGGAAATTTTCTGACCTAGAATGGTTTTGGCCTTCACAGCTGCATGCGAACAAACCCCCTGGCCCCATCCCATCCACCACACATGCACACACAAGTTATTGTTACACAAGTTATTATGCAGCATATCCTTGTTTTACTGTGCGTCTCTAAGCGTTTCATTGACTCAGTGGGGAGGTACCCGGTTGGCATAGTGCCCCTGCCCTCTGGTTCATATCATCCTTGAGTCACTCCCGAGCTGCTGTTTACTCTGCCTGAGTTGGCCGTGCTTGGAAATCTGTCTCGGACACTTTTTTCGGTTCATTCTTTTTCTTGTAATATTTTTCTTGTCCTGCAGATGCGCATGAGAACACCACAATACGCTTGAGAGTGGTAGTGGTGATGGATCATGGTTCAGTAGCAGATGAATATTATTAGTTACATATTATTGGGTAGTTGGAATATATTAAATATGTTGCATATATATATATATATAAAAGCCAGTATTATTTGTATGGTGGATTATTGCAGTTATTAACTACTTCATGGACTACTCAATACTTCATCCCCTTTTTACACTCTAATGGGCTGGACCCCCAAATGACCACCACAGAGCAGGTGTTATTAGAGAGGTGAATCATTGAATCATTTTCAGTGGCACTGACATGGTGGCGTTTGCGTGTTAGTGTGCGCTGTGCTGGTGTGAGTGGATCAGACACAGCAGCACTGGAGTATTTTAGCACCTCAGTGTCACTGCTGGACTGAGAATAGTCCACCAACCAGCAACATCCAACCAACAGTATCCTGTGGGCAGCAACCTGTGACCACTAATGAAGGCATATATAAAATATTTTGGGTATATATATATATATATATATATATATATATATATATATATATATATATATATATATATATATATATATAATACCCAACCATTAAAAAAAATCATATTAACAAAAGGCTATTACTGTTTTATTATTGTTATTATTATCGATCCATTATCTTCCACTTTAACCCACTAGTCAGGGTCACAAGAGGGAGCTAATCCCAGCATCATCGAGCAAAGGCAGAGTACACCATTGACAGGTCGCCAGTCCATCGTATGGCCAACACACACTCACAGGCTCACATAAAGTTACTGATCAAAACTCACTAAAGCACAGGGAGAACATGCCAACTCCACACCCGGACCGGGAAATCAACCCAGATCATCTTGCTGTGAGGTGACAGTGCTAACCACTACACCACCTATTGTTAATATTTAGGGTAATATTTAGACTTCAGAAGTTATTTAAAGATGTTTTATTTCCTATTTCAATAAGATTGTTCATTTCATTCTGATTTTTTTTACCAATAGTAACTTTCTCTGTCATTATAGCATCATCTACAACTCTGTTCATCATACTGGATGTCATTTCTTCATTTTTTTTAAGTTTTAAAGTTGTGGAACACTTAATATTAGACTTTTCCCACATGTACCTTGACCAAAACTGGCTGTATATAGTGTGTGTGCATTTGCATGTGTGTGTTTGCTTCTGTGTGTGCGTGCCTGTGTGTGTGGTAACAAGAGCGGTCATCTCATGACCTCAGCCTTTCTCATGCACTACTTGCTGGATGATGCATCCACTCAGCTGAGTCATGTTAGCAATAACCGGACAGCTTTAAAAAACTTTCAACTGGTCAGAGCGGTCACTACTAAGAAAGACATGAGCTTGTGAGCCAGCCCACAGTTCTAAGAACAGTCTATTACCATAAATCATAATAAAACAAGACTAATACAGTGCCATAGTAGAGAACTGTACAGTAATATACAGTCATTCTATAAAGGCATTATACAGATACATAAAAAGGTAAATGCTACATCCTGAATACATATACACAAAAATAATAGTAGACTTGAAAAAAAGAAGCTGCTAAAATCACTAGAAGAATGGAAACCAACAAAAAGGAAGAATGAAGACTGAAGTTTGGAGATTTGAAAAATAAAAATATCTCTTTTCTTTAAAGAACTTGGGTGATCTCATAAATGGAGACTGTTAAATATATGAATATAAATATATTCTGTATAAGTACAGATGTTGGATTAAACAAGGACAGTCTATGATCTGTGAAGTTTTATTGAAAGACATATTAGCTTGCCTTCTACCATTTAGCAGTTTCACATTGACTGTTTCAGTAGAGTGGTCTGGTAGAGTGCTGCCACCACAGTTTTCCATTCCTAACAGCCCACCCACTATGCTACTGCTTGTACTGACAGTCAGCAATGTATGTAGGACTTGGAGAAGGTCTAGAGTGATATTTATTTATCTCATGAAATTAGTCCCATTCATTGGAAATCAAACCATGCTTGGTTGATTCTACTGTCTCCCCATAATTGTGCTGATGGTACATCTAAGCTGTAGGAATTACCCAATAGGAGAGCTTGCTTAGCTATACATGTCAACCCTTTCATTTAAATTTAAATATTTAAGAGTAGAGCTGCAATATTTGTAGAGATTAAATTCAAACATGTTTTTATTGAATAAAAAATCTAAACAAAAATTAGTCTGTAGACGCTGATACACACACACATGCCATGTTGGAAATACCCACAACGACATATATACATACATATATTAGGGGTGTAACGATACATTGTGGTACGATGTGAAGATATACTGAATACTGAATGGCAAGCAGCTGTAACGACATCTTTTGTGAGTACCGAGATGCATCGAAATGCCCGTGATATTGATACTTTAGTACTGTTAGTAGGTTACAGTACAGTTAGTAGGTTACTGTACAGTACTGTTAGTAGGTTACAGTACAGTACTGTTAGTAGGTTACAGTACTGTTAGTAGGTTACAGTAGAGTACTGTTAGTAGGTTACAGTGCAGTACAGTTAGTAGGTTAGTGTATAGTACTGTTATTAGGTCACTTTACAGCACTGTTAGTAGGTTACTGTATAGCACTGTTAGTAGGTCACAGTACGGTACAATTAGTTGGTTTATGTACAGTACTGTTAGTAAGTTACAGTACAGTACAGTCGCGGTAGCACATTTTGTTGCAATAGACATAATTTCAAGCTCCTTCATTCTTCTAATTGCAGAGTGAAGGTTATTCTTTTTATTTTTTATAAAAGAAAAACTACATTGTGGTTCAGAATTAAAACATGTTATGTTTTCACTTTTATTATTTATTTTGATGTTTAAGATTGTGAAGCTACAACAGAGTGTTTGGTTTCCAATTTTTTCTAAAAACGGCTGTTGTTTGTAATAACCTTTAATTGCAGGGGACTGTTTAAAAAAAGAGGCACAAGAAAAAGAGTATTATTAATTTTTTTAGAACAAAATATTATTTTCTTCATGCATATTTGTTTAAAAACTCGTGAGAAAATCGAATCGTGATCTCAGTATTCTGAATCGAATCAAGTGTTTCATTCAAGTGTTCAACCCTTATATATATATCCTCTATGTGTGTAAAGAGCATTTACACTGCTCACTAATTGAAAGTGTGGCATTTTTTCAAGAAATGTCTACGCTCCTGTCTGCTTCTCATAAATGATCATTCTTTATGGGCTAACTCACCCATGACTCTTAAGCTCTAATGGTTTGCCTGGAATGACCCGCGAGTCTGGCCTGAGTAAACAAGCACGTCTTAAAGGAACATTCAGGTTTCATGTAAACTGTAATTTCACAAATTCTCACATTCGATTTGTATAACTAATCAGCCCTTCAGCTTTTCACTTAGCTAGCCTGTTCCGCTGCCAACTGTGTCATCAGAGCGTTGGTTGGTGTTTATTATATTGTATTGTTGTTGCTGTATGTATTTTTTGAGCGCAGACCAAATGGATAAGGCTAATCATGCAGGCACCAGTATTTATGTCCAGGACGTTTATATTGCCAACAGCCTTGATGGAGTCGGGAAACAAAGACCCCACTTGTTCAGTCAACCACCTCCTTTCAGTTCCCTGCTGTTATTAGGAGCAATATCTGAAGTTTGTTCCAATTCTGAGAATGCACTTCTTCCTTTTTCTTTTGAGGAAGAAAAACCCATAACATCTGTGAGGGCCTCTGAGCTGTTGGGTTCTTGTTGCTTCAGTATAACCTCAAGCTAACCCGCTGGCACTGGCCAGTTCAAGTTTTTAGACTGATGCATTACTAAGCCATTTTGGGCCTTCCAGGAAGAGTCTAGCTCACAAAAATCCAAAATTAAGTGTGTGATGTCATGTTGTTGGAGTTCTTGATGAAGCAGGTTCAAAAGTGCAGCTCTAAAAGAAACATGCAGTACTAAAAATGCATGTTTGCCAGTGTGGTGGCAGAATGGTGGACACGCCAGTGATTTATTTTAATAACCAGGGCTCTATTTAGCAGCCGTTGATCTGGGCTGTTCAGGAGGTGACAGTGGAATTTGTGGTTTGGAGATACCCTTTAAATAAAGATTTGATGCTTTAAAGACTGTCAAGATGCAACACCAGTTGTCCTGATTACATCTATATTTCTGTTCTCATTTTATTGTGCTTTGCTGTTTAATACTATTATTTAAAAATCTCAGGAATAAGAGCATTTCACTCACAGCTATGTGCTACTTAGTTTCCTAATCGGGTTGAAAAGTTTTTTTAAAACTCTAAAACTCTTTAAAATTGATAGTTTTAACATTAACAAGTATTTTATCTTTGAAGGTCTAAAAACCCCAATTTCTCTTATTATGTTAATCTTTCTTCTGATTTTTACATTATTTTGTTTAGCAAGTACAATTAAAGAGCTTTATTTTTAACTTTGCCACTGATGTGACCACTGATGTTCATCACATTAGTATTATTCCTTATTCAAAAAGCAGTCCAGGCTGAAACACTCCTTATAACTTCAGTGTAAAGGCACTGAAAGCCCTGGTACATGAATGATTACATTATATTTATTTATTTTCTTGCAATTATTTTTTAATCGCTTAATCTTAAGTTGTTTGTGCCATCTGGTGGAAAATTCAAGTGCACTTATTTTATTAAGTAGAACAAACTCCAAGAGACACCCAATAAAAGAGGATATTTATATAAAGTTATAAAAGAACTTATATAAAGTTAATAGATTTTTCTTATTTTTCCTTCAGATGTTGTTTTTTTAAACAAACAACACATTCACAGGATATTCAATGGTGAAACACAACTTTGGACACACTTTACATGTTTCAGGTGTCCTAACCATTAATGTGTTTAATGGTCAGTTTAGCTAAATGGTCAGGTTGGTTAAAAAAAAAACGTTGGCTGTGGTTACTTAAACCTAAAAGCTCAAGTTTCTTCAACCATATAGCTTTGTGATGTATAATTACACTTTGTCTGTTAAACTAAAATGTTTGAGTTTTAACTGTATGAACTTTATGTATGTAAAAAATTGGTGAACTTGACAAACTTTAAAAATGAGTTACCTAATATTTTGAGTTTACAGTGTGACTAGAGCTAAACTGATGCAGGCTAAATAGATAGATATGTGTCTCATGAAACAATAATGCTTTCAAAACTGTTTTAGGCTTAGTTTATATACATGGTCATGTGGAGTAAGTTGTAAGGTTCTGTTTACATTCTGTATCAAAGCCTTTATATAAAAAAAGCAAAAAATGGGCTTCCATGACATGGGCCTTTGACAAGGTGCTCTCTATTAGCAGTACAAGATAAATATATTTATATATACATATATATATACACATAGAGCACATATTCTGTAAAAAACACATTTTGTTACTACAAATGCCAGAAATAAAATGTAAAAAAGTTTTTGTTGTTGTTTACTGGTTGATACTGTGGGGTTAGGGTGACTTTCTAGTGTCAAACATCTTCACAGGCCAACTCTGGGCACTTCTATACTGCGTTTCTATTTTTGGGCATTTACAATTTTGTATATCATATGAACGTAAGAGCTGCTCTTTATACCCTGTCAATGTGTGGTGAATTCCTCAATGTACCTGATTTTTATCATCACAAATACACATTTCAGTTAATTAATTAATTTTTCTGTATTACTGCCCTTCTAGTGCACAACATGAACTTGTAGGTGTTAATGAACACTTAATACATTAAATAATGAAATAACCTGATTTCAATAGATTTACCAAAAAGATATTCAGCATACATACAATAACATATGAATTTAATATGGGTCAAGTTGGACAATAAAGTTCAGCATTAAAGGGGGTTTGCTTAGCTTGTGCATCAAAGGGTTGAACCAAGGCTCTGGATGCCCAAGATCATGTAACTACAGTGACAACATGTAAATCACAATGCCTGACACTATCAGCGAATATAATGCAATGAAAATGAAAAACAAAGCCTTAATCTTTCTTTTGTGTCAGAAAGGCTCTCAGTTTGTAATAGTATCAATAACTAGAAACGAGTGGCAGGATATTTGTCTGCTTTAAAAGAAAAATCCTGTCTTCAATCACTGAAATTGGAAAACAAATCCTGACGAGATGCAAAACACCCTTCAGGCCTTCATGAGTCACCGTGGAAAGGGGACTTGTAGGCATGTTTTTTCTTTAATTCTTTATCTTTCTTTCGCCACAAGTGGTACAGCCTGTTCTTTTTTAAGGTCCTGACAGTGTTTGAATTTCAGGCTAGTCACCCTTTTTAGCTATAAATGGTAAAATGTGGGCACCCACAGTGGTGGCGTCAGCTGAAATGACTGCAGCACATTGAGAGATATGAACAGAGCTGGACGCTTCGACTCGTCTTCAAGGTTCAGGTCAGGGCAATAATGGAAGGACAAAGGAAAGCTATTTCTTTATATCTTGTTGGTTTTTAACAAACATGGGATTTAATTCAAATATATTTTTAAATTAATTTCTTATTTACAGAATGTATGACTTAAAAAACCTCCACAAAATCATTAAGAGGGTCAAAATGACTTGAAATCAATGATTTTCTTTAAAGGTTATTATTGTACCATAACCTGTTCAACTTATATTTTTCAAGTTGTATTGACTCAAGCTACTCTGTCCATATTCCATACTTTTTATATTATCAGTCTGTCTTAAAGTATTTATTCAATGTCCAAAGAAAAAACATGCATTTCTATTTTTGGCTATTTTAACTTTTGTATATCATATGAACACGACAGCTGCTCTTTATATCATGTGAATGTTTCATGATGAGTGGACCAATAGAAGCAAGCTCCAAGGTCACTTGTGCAACATTCACAGACAAATCAGTCGATTTTGGATGTAAGACAACTGGCAGATTTTATTAACGTTCATTTGATCCAACGGAAGAGGTGAGTAAGCCAGGTGAGATTACAAACCAGATGAACCAGTAGACAAACCAAAGGGGAAATCCAAAGAATAGTTGATAAACAAGACAAACAGTGAAAAACGCTTGGTAAGCATAAGATAGACCAAAAAAGAAAAAAAGAAAAAAAATCACTACCGCTCAAAAGTTTAGGATCACTTTAGAATTTCATTTCATGCAATTTTCATGCAATTCACAAACAATATTCTCCATTTCACAATTAATGTAAGTGTATCAGATGTTTTTTAAAGAATGAAAATCATGTTTGTTTGTATTAAAGCCTATTTTTGTATAGAGGCTTATTTTGCATACAGTCCTATTATCAGCAATTCTCAGTCCTCTGTCTAAATCTCCTGGTACGGCCGCCAATCCAAGTTAAGGATGTTATTGGGCTAATTGGTTGTTAGGACACTCTTGCTCAATTGTGATGCACAGCTGAAAAACATTCTACTAATAAGTGAGCATAAAAGGGAGAACAACATTCTAGATTAGTTTAGTATCTGAAGCATCAGCAGTTGATGGCTTGCTGACAGACTCAAAATGACCAGAAAGAAACAACTTTCTTTAGAGACCCATCAGTCCATTGTTGTGTTAAGGAAGGAAGATACTCCATTGAAAACAAGAACATTTCACTGTGATCCCAAACTTTTGAGTGGTAGTGTATATAGATATTGTCGCTGTCCAATGAAAAACATATATCTCCATTTTTGTCAATTTTGAGTTTTCTAATCATTTGAACATGCCAATGCTCATTGATATTGTGTGAAAATTTCATGATGAATGAAGTAATATAAATGCTCCAAAATAGCTTGGAAAAAATTCTGGTTTCATTGACTTACATTGAAAGTAAAGTAAGTTTTTGGAGATACTCGTTTTTCATTGGACAGCGACGAGGAATAAGAACTTGGAATAAGACCTTGCTACATTAACTTACATTAAAAATAAAGAATGTATTTGTCTTCTCCTGTACAATTACTGTTTTAGAGATATGAGTTTTTCTTTGGACAGTGAGGATATGTTTATGGAGAGTGTACTTTATTTTTAAGGGTCTTTAAAACTATTTTTGCAGATTTTTGTTTGTTTGTTTGTTTGTTTGTTTCTTAAAGATAGTCTTGTTTCTGTCTTTTTGTTTGTATCTTGAAAGAAAATGGTCTATTTGCACAGGTATTTTTTCTGATGGTGTGGTAGAATTTGCTCTAGTAGTTTGTAGTAGTCTATAGTAGTCTAGTAGTCTGTAGCTTATTTAGAATATGCCAATATCTCTGTTTCAAAGCCAATCAAATCATTTTTAGAACAATGTATGCATTCTAGTGTGAGTCATTACATTTGTAATGTCTACTGTAACTGTGTGCTGCAGTGCACACAGTTTATGTATTTATTTATTTTTTTAAAAAGCTCATATTAGTCCTGTTTTAAAAGAGCTGCACTGGCTCCCTGTATCTTTTAGAAAATACTTTAAAGTTCTGCTACTAGACTACAAAGCTCTAAACAATCTAGAACCTGCTACATCACAATGTCTGTGTGGCTTCTTTCCATTCTAGAAAAGTGAAAAGAATATAGAGACTTTCACCACCTCATTCAGGAGTTGGAACTTCATAAGAGCTTTTGGATGCAGCGTGTTCATTTTCCATATGAGCTGCTTTCGGAAACGCTAACAGCGTCTGTGATGAAGCGGAAGACAAACCTAGTCCTGTCACCGACGAAAGTTTGCGACTATGGAAGTCATGTTGGGTGTGCGAGAAATGATCAGTTAAACGAGCGATCAAACTCATTTATTGTCCTCCAACAGCGTTTGTATTTAGGCTTCATGAAAATTTTTTATGAATTTTTTTATGAACCTTTGCAGCCAAAAAAAAAATGCCATGAATTGGAGGCTAAACAAATGAGCATGTAAACCTATTGAACTGGGCCAGACCTCTAGCTGTCAAATAACATCAACTAACTCGTTCGATGCGTTAGAAAATGTTTAATTACTTTTTAGTGCTTATTGTCTTAAGCCATATTATAAAAACAAGATTGATTACATTGATTATTTTAGTACATTCGTTCAGACTTTTGTGGTCAATTATGTGGACCACTTGCTCAAGAAGGCTGGCAACTTCTGCATTAGACAAATAGCATGATGCAAAGTGAATTCATGGCAAAGTTATTGTATTCTTTATTTTTTCAATCATTCACAGTGCAAATCAGCTATAAAAGAGGTGCTCCTGTTTTTCGTAGAACTTACAGTGGAGGAAATGGAAAAAACGAAGGGCGTAGATAAGATGAAAGCTCATCAGCTTCATGTGTGGAAAACTTTGATTTAAAAACATGTACACATATCATTGCTGTCCAAAGAAAAACACATACATCCATATTTGATGATTTCCATCATCCCAACATTTGAATATGACATCGGCCTTTCGTATCCTGTTAAAATTTCACAATGAATGGACCAATAGAAACGCTCGAAAATCACAGATAAGATTAGACAGTTTTTTATTATCCCACATGGGAAAATTTGTATCATTAAAGCAGAAGAATAACAGCAGAACAGATACAGGAATATAAAAACAGAAATAAGAAGTTACAAAAAAATCAATAAATTGTTAGGTATTGTTAGGTATAAAATACAATACATTTTTTTAGAAATATACAAATATTGATGTTGAACTGCACAGGTATATATTGGTATATACAGCTATTTTAAAGATAATGCACAGTTACGTTCTCTTATACCAGCTACATACATACTGATAATCTGATCTTGGCAGTCACCCAAATAACATAGGCAGTCCGAGTGCATGAGCTGTAGTGAGGTTGGCAGTCAGAATGCACCATGTATTCAGGTGATGAGGTGCAGCAGCAAATATTGCGCAATAATTAGGTCACGCTGAATATATAGATAGAAATGGGTCCAAATATTGTGCTACAGTCGTGAGTGCCTGATGTTCTGGTAGGGGAGGTGCCGGTTATACAGCCTAACAGCAGTAGAGAGAAAAGAGCTGGGGTATCTTTCCTTAACACACCACAGGTGGAGGAGCCTGTCACTGAAGGTGCTGGCCAGAGCTGTGACTGTCTCTTGCAGTGGTTGAGAGAAGTTCTCCATTATGGATGCCAGCTTGGTCAACATCCTCCTCTCCCTGACTACCACCACTGGGTCCAACGCACAACCCAGAACTGAACTTGCCTTCCTGATCAACTTGTCCAGTTTCTTCCTATCCCCCCATCCCCTCCCCCCAGCAGACGATGTTGTAGAAGATGGCTGATGCTACCACTGAGTCATAAAACCTCCTTACATTAACTTGCATTAAAAAGTAAATAAAAAGTTAATGTTCTGGATATATTTTCTGATTTTTATGATTCTGATTTTCTTTGGAAAATACAATATGCTACTTGGTTGGGTGGAGATAGGAAGAAGGTGCTTTAGAACTATAAGTACATTAGATCAGGGTCACCTTGAATTTAGTTATTTTTATTTAGCACAGATACCTCCTCCAATGTTAAATCAGCTCCTGCAAGCCACACGTCCTTCTAGCTGAGACCACAGGCTTGTTTTAGCAAACCTCATATAACCCAACAGTGTATGGAACAGAACATAGGTTAAGTTCTGCTTCATCTTCAGTATATAATGTTTTGCATAAACAGTGTCGATCATAACTGGTTAACTAGCTAAGCTGGTCATTGATCTGGTACTTTGATAATAAAATTCACACCTACAATTATGTTTTAACCCCTTAATAAAATATGTATAAACTGCAGGGACCTAAACTTTACTTAATTTTCTTTATATACCTAAGTTACATAGTAATAGTTAATTGTAACTACTGCAAAAACAAACAAAAAAAAAACATGACGCCCCAACATAAATAACCTAGTAATAAGTGTGTAGTTTAATGCATTAGTTGTTACCTGACCTGTAAAAATACCCGGGCTCTGAACAGAAAGTTAATCTAAATAGTATTTGTTTTTATTTTTCCATACGGTTACATATTTATGAGTAAAACATTCCATCAGCTCAAAGATTAGTGGGAGTGGTGAGAGTGGGAGGTGAAATGTGGTGTTATCAGCTAATTTTATTTTTCCCCACCTGATGCACATAAATGCAATCAACCCTTAGAGGCATGAAACAGTTTGATCAGAGTAAAACATGAATTTTGTCTTTATAATGATACAGAATGTACAGTACAGTGTATATGGGGCCTACCATTTTCAGACTGAGCTCACAATAGTACTTACAGTTGACCAGGGCAGATCTAGCAGGCTAAATTTAATGGACTGAATTGTGGCAAAAGCGGCTTCCTATGAAAATGCCATGTTTAAGACTTTAATGTTCTTCTCATCTTTTTGGTAGAGCACATTTTGAGTCACTATATAATAATGAAGAAGAAAGAAGGTGTTGAACTTATTGTGACATCTTTACCATGCTTAAAAAAACAAATAAAAAAACAACTTAAATTTTCTTATCAATTTAGGCAACAAGCAACAGGTAAATCACTCCTCATATGGATTGTTTTGGTGGAATTGTTTTATGATATATGATAAGCATACATTTAAGTAATACATCTAGTAAGGGGAAAATAATTTTCAAGAAAGATGCATTACCGAACAGTCTAATTGCGTCTTCATGCTAAAGGAGTTTATGTAATTAGAATTATATATATATATATATATATATATATATATATATATATATATATATATATATATATATATATATATATATATGGTTAAAATCACTGAGCACCTCAGTACAACCCATTCTACTACTAGCATTTGTCTATGGAGAGTGCATGGTTACATGTGATGCCTAAGAAAGTCTGGTTAGCTTAAATGAAATAAGTATTGGTTGGCTATAGTGTTTTATAGTGTTCAGTCATTATACGCATGAGATTTTTAAACATTAACATCAGTTTCTCTGGGTATCTTACTAATATTGAAACCTGCCATAATCTAGCATACTAGTATTACTCAGGAAGGAAACCTCATTAACCCCTTTAACTCCAGGTTTATTGTTCAGTTATTAATCTTAATCAGTAACCACTACAAATACATGAAACCTAAGTGTATATCATGTAGTTATGAGAGTGACTTTATATTTTATTTTCCATAGTTTGCCGACCGGCCTTTACACTGCATCCAAATTTCATGTTCACAGGACCACCAGTAACATTTACATGTAATATGAGTCATTTAGAGTAGTATGCTCTCATATGGGTCATTGTAGATAAACTGAAAGACTCGGTGGTGGTGATACAAACCAGGGCTTGCTGTGTCTATAGCACAAAATTAGTCACTTTATACACACCCATGTGCACCCCTTTAAGCACAAGAGCAAGACCTATTTACAAAAATGTTTCTCCTGCCATAAGTGTGGCACTCCCAAGAGCCATTGTGTGTGGCCGCTCTGCATGGCCTTGGCTCCCAACAGTGGGCCTTGACTCTCAAGCTCTCACGACAATCACGACATTGCTGCCTCTGCTCTAAGCATCACCACAGCCAGTGCCACCAGGTCGCCATGCTGCTCCACCAACAGGTTCTTGTGGCCAACCACTGTCCAAGAGGCCTCGCTGCCTGTCAGCCAAGTCAAGTCAAGTCAAGTGTCAAGTGGGTTTTTATTGTCATTTCAACTACATACAGAGTACACAGTGAAACGAAACAACGTTTCTCCAGGACCATGGTGCAACATAGACAGTGCATACAGACAAACAAGTACGGACAGACAACACAACACAGTACAGACAGAGAATAATAAATAATTGCTGGTTGTGTGCAAATTGTGCAATGTGTAATAAATAGAGTCCAGTGAGGTAGTAAAGTTATTAGTGCAATGCTTTGTGCAAAAATGCTTCCCTTTTTTTATCTGGGGTAAATGGTTGGAGAAAGATATCAGTTCAGACGTTGAGTTGTGTTGAGAAGTCTGATGGCTTGGGGGAAGAAGCTGTTGCAGAGTCTGGTCGTGTTGGACCGGACGCTGCGGTACCTTCTTCCTGATGGCAGGAGGGAGAACAGTCTGTGTGAAGGGTGGGTGGGGTCATCCACAATGCTGGTTGCTTTGCGTATGCAGCGGGTGCAGTAAATGTCAGTAAATGGCCATACAATGTGCAGTAAATGGCCATACATCCTGCCACCTCTTTCGCCATCCTCCAGCCAGGTTTCACTCGCAAACTGGGTCACACTGCTTCCTCCACCGTCCTCTCCACTCATCTTCGCCATGCTGATGTTCTACCACAGTCCTCAGCTGGGCTCACTTTTCTCCATTGTCTCGCTCTTGATTTTGGAGTAGCTCCATTGCATTTCAGTTTATTGGTTGGTCGCACTTCTACTTTTGACACCAGTGTGCCATGGAAGAAGATACAGGAAACATTACTACTGAACACTTTAGGGCATTTTATCATTGTCCAAAGAAAAACATGTGCTTCCAACTGTTCTCAGTTTTTAGTTCTATATCATTCCAGTTCAGCTACTGGCTTTTATATCACTATTGGACCAACAGGAATTGTTCAAAACTGCTTAGAATAAAATCACTTTGTATAAATCTACGTTGCAGTTCTTCAAATGTAACATTTTGAGGATTCTTCTTTTTCTTTAGACAGCAATAATAAAATGACTTTCCAATAGGAAGCCTTTAGAGGTGGACGTCTGGATCCTGATTCTCTTTCCCACAAACACAACATCTCACAACCACTCCGAATGGCTCTGTCGACATCTTCAGCATTTCATTATGTAGATATTTGGGAATTTGAAGGTTCCTCCATGCAAGGTTCAAGTTTTGTTCCAGCATCAATCTATGCACATATTAAAGGTCGAGAAACATTTACCTACCTTTGTTAAATACGACCAACAATACAAACCAAAAATAAAAATTTTGTGACAACCAAGCCTCAACTGACTCTACCCCAGGTTTAAAAGTCAGCAACACTTGTCATTGTGTCACTATCATGTTTATTCACCCCGTGAAATCGACTTCTACCTAATTATCTCTCCAAGCAGACGAAACATGCAGGGACTTTTTTTTTAGGGTGGAGTTTATTGTCCTACATACACCCCAACCCCCTTCACCGCCACCACCAAAACAAGAGCGGCTTTTCCACATGCCAGCATCAGATCCTCAAAGCGTCTTGAAAGAGGCAAAAAAGAAACACAGCAGCAACATCAGAGAAGAATCCCCATGGCAGCTCCAGCCCTTGTGTGTTTGTGTAAGCCCGTGGTGATTCAGCAGGGCTTTAGCTGTGAATATTTACGGAAAGTACCTGTTATTATTAGCCGGCGTTGCTGTTTGTTTGCTCGGCATGGTTGAAAGTCATGCGAAGTGAAGCCACACAAGGGAAAGTGGTTTCAAGGCGGGTTTTGAATGGAGCCGAGGTGCTGGGAGATAGAGAGAGAGAGAGAGAGAGATGACCCTAGCCCTGATGGCTTGGAGATGGCGTGGGAGAGCATGCTTACAGCAGCAGTTTGGTGGTCTTGCTGTGAGTGTGTGTAGCTGGCCCCTCCCACCTCCCTCACAATCCACTTTAAACATTTACATCTTACCCAGCAGCCTCTTTAACCCCCCACCCCCCCTCCCCTTGTCCATGTAACCTACGCATTTGTTCTGGGACTCATCCCATCTATCCCTCGTTCTCACATTACATCTATGCTGGCTGGGCGTCCACTGTCTAAAGTGTCCCTCAAACATTTGGGCACACAGTTTTTTCTCATCATAACTTTTCTATAAAGCCCAAAAATTTCAAATAAAATAAAAATGGAATTAAAAACAATCGGCTTCATGTTCACGAACATGTCATCAGATTTTGCTTTAATAGTAGGTCCCACTTTATATTGAGGGTCTCTGATCAGTGTGTAATGATGTGTTACAGCAGTACAGCTTATGATACAGGAGTGTGGCTTGTAACAGCATATTCTCTCTTGTATAGTCACACAGGAGTAATAGGGTGAGGGCAGTTACGTCTGCCCTTACTCCAAAAAGACTTCAGATTTTGATATCTGGTGACAGTTATCATTGGTATAATTGTTATTTTTGCTCTTGGAGTCCCCCTAGAGTTGTGGGCTGTATTTCACTTGTACACCACATTCACAAATACTAATCACACTTTATAAAAACTCATTCACAAAAAAAGCATTCAGATAGAAATGCTGGACTGCTTCCCACGCTGCCCTATAAAAAGACTCTCAGAGCCTGATCTTGTGTTCTGTACCTTTTAGTAAGAGATATGATGCTATGACGCACTCAAAGACACTTTGTCCAGTTGACAGACTTTGAGAGGGGGCACGTCATTGGACTGAGAGAAGCAGGATGGTCATGTCAGCTCATTGCCTGCCATCCAGGCCGCCCTGACCAAGCTGTTACGAGGTGCACAGAGGCCCCAGGGTGAGAGTTTCAGTCCTGCCTATGCTGTGTAGTGACACATTGACACAACTGCTGGGGTGACGATCTGGGGGGCCATCGCATATGACACTCCTAGTAGATATACAAGGGTCACTAACAGCTCAGCGCTATGTACAGGACATCCTGTGGTCACCCTTGTGTTGCCTCTCATGGCAGGGTGTCCAACTGACATTTTTGAGGATGTAGGATGATGCTCCACACACAGAAAGGGTTTCCCAGGAACACCTATTGGTCTGCCTGGTTGCCAGATTTATTGCCAACTGAGCATTTATGGGATCTTCTGGGACACCAGCTTCAGCAACCTATGAGTGGGCAAGATCTACAGACCCAGCTGAAACACCTGTCCGCATCTGTGGGTATTTGTGTGTGTGTATATATATATATATATATATATATATATATATATATATATATATTCATGCCCAACCATACATTACCGTTCAAAAGTTTGGGATCACAGTGAAATGTTCTTGTTTTCAGTGGAGTATCTTCCTTCCTTAACACAACAATGGACTGAAGGGTCTCTAAAGAAAGTTGTTTCTTTCTGGTCATTTTGAGTCTGTCAGCAAGCCATCAACTGCTGATGCTTCAGATACTAAACTAACCTAGAATGTTGTTCTCCCTTTTATGCTCACTTATTAGTAGAATGTTTTTCATCTGTGCACCACAATTGAGCAAGAGTGTCCTAGCAACCAATTAGCCCAATAAAATCCTTAACTTGGATTGGCGGCCGTACCAGGAGATTTAGACAGAGGACTGAGAATTGCTGATAATAGGACTATATGCAAAATAAGCCTCTATACAAAAATAGGCTTTAATACAAACATTTTTATTCTTTAAACATCATCTGATACACTTACATTAATTGTGAACTGGATAATATTGTTTGTGAATTGAATGAAAATTGCATGAAATGAAATTCTAAAGTGATCCTAAACATTTGAGCAGTAGTCTTGATCTTATCTTGTATCCAGGCTAGAGGTTTTCCACAATTAACTCTATAAACTCATCCATTAATTCTAATCACTTACATATATGGTCATTCACACATACAAATTTTTATTTGATTCCAACTACTTGTTCTTTGTGTCCTATTTTCTTTTTTGATTGAATATATATATGTACAGAGTTAAATGTAATTTATAAATGTAATATAAATATATATATTTATATTATAATATATATATATTTATACACCTTTTTTTGGAAAACTATTTCTCATTTGTTATTTAGAATGTGGATAATTTAATACTTTAAAACATTTAAAAAAGAACATTTAAAACATTTTGCTATCAGGATGCATTCATTTGCATTCATTGCTAACATAATGGCAAGTTCTTAACCCAAAGTGAGAACAGTTGAGAGAGTTGAAACTGTGGCAGTGGCCTGGCGGGGCATGGTGAGGATGTGATACACAATTTCTATGCACATACAATATTTGTTAGTATACGCCATGTTCTTCCTCAGCAGTTTACCATGAACTTTAACATTTACCAGTTTTAAAGTGACAAGAGCAGTAAGCTGGATGGATCCATTACGAATTCAGGCTGTGCAAGTTTATAGTATCTCCCGGTGGAGGAGTCTAATGTTAAACATGATGAAAAGAATGGAGTTCAAAACGTTTAAACTAATACATTTGGCTCACAGCAATTGTTGGAGAACTCTGTACAAATAGCGAGCTAACAAAAGCAACAGCAAAGTGGAAAACGGCAGTATTCACTATGACAAGAATCCCTGAGCTGTATGAAAGACAGTAAAAGGCTTCAGGAAGACTAGCATCCTATTATTGCCACTCCAGGCCAGGAACACCTGCTATAGAGCTATATCTGTTTGTAGGAGCCGGCACGAAGAACCATAAGAACCATGTAATGCTTTCCAGCACCAGCAACTATGTGTATTATTTGACTGAGGTGTTAATGTGAATTACACTCCACAACTGTAGAGGGACCCTAAAAGTAAAGAATACCAGTTTTCTCATAATTCTGCTTCAACTCTGCACTCAAGGTGATAATAATGTTATTGATTTACTGAAAGTCATAAATATATAAATCAAAAATACATTTTTTTATGCTTAAATGTGAGCAAATAAGACCAATGGCTGATTTTGTTTTCTTTTATATCAAACCCAATTTGGAACCTAACAAGGATCATTTGCATTGAGAACATTTTGTAAAGCTAGTCCACTCCAAACCGCTGATGGACAGTCCAGAACTACTGCAATTGCTAACTTGCCAGTTTTGGACTATCCATCACGATGTGGGTGAATAACGACCTGTCTCCATTTACTGCTTGCCTTTTTGCCAATTTATCCATTGTCAATCTTCTCCAACCCTTTGTTCATGAGTTTCCCACAGATAAGCTGCTTCTCACACCACTTAGTCTACCATCTTTCTCCACAACACAGCATTTGAATCACATTAGGCTGAGTTTTACGTCAACCCAGATGCGATACGCTACACTGTTTTCTATAAACCTTCATAGAGGGGATGAGAATCGCAGTTACAGCCAAGCAGGGGGGATCAGAAAGTCCACTGGGCGAATCCCAGGCCGAGTTCTCTGATGAGGACCCTTGAGGAGTGGGCTGTTAGGATTGGGGAGCGGGGCTCTCTTAGGAGAGACTGTGATTGGAAGCAGATGTTGGCCAGTGAGGGTGGAGGTAGAGCGGAGGCGGGATGGGGGGTTGAGGGGTTTCGGAAAATTCTCAGGCCTCTGCCTTCACTTTCTGGGCCCTGCCTCTCTCAGCCAATCAGAGGCTGGCGCCAGCTCACTGGAAGGGTGTTTGAAGCGCCTCGATTGGACAAGAAGCCTTACGTGGGTGCAGGGAGCAGATGGTCCTGGGAAAAGGGCGCTGACTCCCAGCCGTCGCGCTGTAAAAGAGAAGTGAAAACACTCCGAGCAGCAACTGGACATGGACCAGATTCAGGGCTAATCCAGCTGCACATACACACACACACATATACACATGCACTTCAGCGTGCACTTGTACAAACAGAGCAAACATATGCCTGGATTTGCCATTACTGGACAGCTGAAATACTCAAGGACTTGACACTGCCCCAGACTTGTTCCAGTTTGGGGACACCTTGCACGGTGGTCCCCCTTCCCTGTTCTAACTAATCAGCTAATTAATGAGCCCTACTGGTGTTGGAGAAGGTAAAAAATAAAGATAAAATTATAAATATGGAGTCCAGATTGTATGGCAAATTGAATATGGTGCAATTATGTTAACTTTAAGGTACTTAATGACCTTTTCTCTGTAGGACCCAGATTCAGTACCATTGGCCCAACTTCCAATTGAATTTAATTAGAATGATCATACAAGTATTACCAAAATTGTCACATTAAATAGGGAGCTTAGTAAAATTTTCAAAACCAAAGATGCAAAATACACACTTCATACCAAGGAGATACTTTTACCAACATGAAGCTTTGCAGAATTTACCCAAAGTATTAAACTGTTTTAGATAAAGAGCTGATCTATACTAATGAAACCGTTGTGGGATTTGTTTCTTACATAACTCTGCTATGATGGAATGAAATATTGTGCAATTATGTTCCCAACTAAAGGTACAAAAGTTGTCTCCTTTAGAGTACCCTTCCAATGAGGCAAGGGATTCCATCCCAGTGACCTGCAAGTTTTCTGTAAGTGTTGGATCCAAATTTGGTAGCACTGGCCCAACTTTCAGTTAAAATGCTAGTGTTTCTGAAGTTTACATTTAATAAAGAGCTGAGTAGGTTTAAACTAACAGCACAAGTTCTACACCTCATACCAAGAAAGACAATTTTATGAATATGAAGTTTAGCTAAATATACCCAAAGGATTAGCTAAATGATGTTACATGAATACTTGATCTATGCTCATATGCTCATACCTGCTGGTACTTTTTCTTACATAACCTACTTAACCAAGCAAATATGTTCCCCTACAAAAGGTAAAGGAGATGTAACCTATAGGGTATTACACCTGTGGTATTTGGGGTACGGCCTAGTGACCTTTTTTTGTAAGTAATGGACCCAGATTCGGTACCACTGGCCCGAAATTATAATTGAATTAATTTGTAACGATCCTACTAGTATTTCCCGATTTAACATTGTATTGAGAGCTTAGTAGGTCTTTACACACTGCAAAACTAAAGGCACACATTTTACACTTAAGACCAAGAAAGACACTTTTATAAACATGTTTTGCAGAATATACACAAAGAATTAACCAAAGATGAATACTTGATGTATGCTAATTACCCTACTAAACCGAGAAGCACTCTGTTATGAAACTGTATATGGTGTAGTTGTGTTCCCCAAGTAAAGGTATAGAACATGTTCTCGTTAGAGTACTACAAAAATTAACTTAGTAGGTATAGTAAGTGTAACGCTTAGTAAAATTTGCAAATTGCTAAACTGAAGGCAGAAATCCTACACTTTATACCGAGGAAGACACTTTTATGATCTCATACCCCAAGGATTAGATCAATTATGTTAGTTACATAGCTCATGGCCAAAAGTTTTGAGAATGGCATTATTTTTTTGGTCTTCACAAAGTTTGTTGCCTCAGTTCTTGTGGTGACAATTTGTATTAACTCTACATTGCATTACAGCCCTACAAAATGGCCTACAAACATCATTTCAGTGCTGATCTCGTTAGCTTAGGAGAAAAGGTAGACAGCTGAAATCACTCTGTATTTTCTTCTGTTAACCATGGGTACCTCCAGAGAAACACATGCAGTTATCATTGCATTGCATCAGAAGAGTTTCACAGGCAAGGACATTGCTGCTTGTCAGATAGCACCCCAATCAACCATTTATCTAATCATCAAGAACTTCAAAGAGAGTGGTTCAGTTGCAGTGAAGAAGGCTTCAGGGCGCCCAAGAAAGTCAAACAAGCGTCAGTCTCCTAAAGAGGATGCAGGTACAGGATCGGGTCACCACTAATGCAGAGCTTGCTCAGGAAGATGAAGGCTTTTGAAGAAGCCATTTCTCTCCAAGAAAAACATCAAGGACAGACTGACATTCTCCAGAACATATATGGCTTGGACTGCAGAAGACTGGGGTAAAGTAATTTTCTCTGATGAAGCCCTCTTCAGACTGTGTAAGACATCTAGAATAATGATTGTCTGGACAAGAAAAGGTGAGCACTACCAACAGTGAAACATCCTAAGACCATTCATGTGTGGGGTTGCTTCTCGTCTGGGGAGTGGGTTCGCTCAAAATCTTGCCATGAACACTGCCATGAATACAGAATGGTATCAAAACATCCTCCAAGAGCAACTTTCCCAACAAGACAGGAGCAACCTGGAGATGAACAATGCTTTTTTCAGCATGATGGAGCACCATGTCACAAGGCAAATGTGACAACCAAGTGGCTCGGTGAACAAAACATTGAAATTTTGGGTCCATGGCCAGGAAACTCCCCAGATCTCAATCCCATTGAGAACCTAAGGTCAATCCTCAAAAAAAGAGGGCGGATGAACAAAAACCCAGCAGCTGTGATCAACTCCAAGCACTGATTAGGCAAGAATGGGTTGACATCATTGAGGAGGCGAATTGCAGAAGTTTTAAAGAAGAAGGGTCAACACTGTAAATATGAAGTCTTTGCTTAAACTGGATGTATTTGTTAATAAAAAGTTAACACATGTATGGAATGCTTATAACTGTACTTCATTATACAATATAAACATCTGACATGGTTTGTGAAAACTAAAATTTGTTCCATTCTCAAAACAGGTCGGAGAAACCCAACTGTTTTAACCAGGAATGGAGAGACTTATGTTTAATCTTCTCACAGGCGGCTCCAAACCAGCAGGTCAAGATGTGAAGCTGAGTTAACGAGAAGATGCTGCTTTATTTACTGTTTCTATAAATAAACACTATAAGATGCACCTTTTTTCAAATCATTCTGTTTTTTAATGTAGTCCTTGTTTTTACTTCAAATGAGGAAAAAATATTTATGTATTTATTATACTGAAATATACTGAACAGTACTAGGCTAATTCAGTATTCAGGATATACTGAGAAAGAAAAGAAAGTTAGAAATTATGATGTTCCGGACCTTGGCCTGAGGAAATCTCCTCTAACTGGACCTTACTGAACTCTAATTAAATACCTTTGGTCTAGAGCTTTGAGCGCACTACTTCTTCATATGTGGTTATAAAAGATACATTAATTCATTGTGACTTAGAGGAATTGTTATTATTATTTTATTTAATATAGAGTAACTGTAAAATGCAACTAATAAGTACCAATTTCTGTTCATGTCTTTGTTCAGAACTGTAGTTGGTGAGGCTGTAAATAACAGCTACAGATTTCTGGCTTTCTTTCCACATCAACAGCATCAAAAAATTCGAAGAGCAGAGTGAATTAAACATCAGAAAAAGTCATATGTTTGGATTTGTTTTAAAAGTTCAATTGTAAAGTGACAGCGACATCAAACTTTTGAGGGACAGGCAGAGAAGAAAGTGGAAGTGTCTATGCAAACACAGGTCGTTTGTAAAAAATATCAAGAACTGTATTATTGATGGACATGAAGCTGGCACAGTATCTCTGTATGACAATAATAGGATAATCAGCCCATTGGCAGTCCACATTGACTACTGTCATATAATAGTACAGCAGAGGCCCTCCCTGTCTTCCTGCCCCCTTAACCTGGCTCTGCTAACCCAGTCATTCTGCTTTTCATCGCGTCAGTCCCTCCTGTCACCACGAGAATCATTGTTCTGGCAAAAAAAAAAATCAATCAGCATTCCTAATGGAAAGTCCGCATTACCATCTGAAGTCGGTTCATTTCCCATCCCGGAATGCCAGGTCTCCAGTTCCTGGCCCCTCATGAATACGGCAAAGGCCGCTGTCGAGGAGGTTCTGGGGGTTTTCCTCTCAGGTTCGGCAGCACATTACCAGAGGGCTGAAAGAGTGTAATAAAAATGCAAATAGAAGCTAACGCCGAAGAAGCCCCCACCCCTCCAAGCCCGACCCCTATAAACCTTTGAAATACACTTCCCACCTGTGGCCATATCTGGGCAAAAATGTCTATCCGCCATCCCGTAGTTACAGAGACGAGGACAAGAGAGAGGCTGGAGTAGACTGTCACTGAAATGTGCTGGGGAGGAGGGAGAAAATGTCATTTGTTTTTAAAGCATGGACTGCTAATTAATGTTTATCATTCTTTGGTAAAAAAACGGATAAGAAGAGCTCAGAAAGGTCGAGCTTTTGTTGCTTTCAAGTGTTGCTAAGTTGTGAGGATGCAGACAGAAGTTCTTATGGCTGTTTCATGGATTCTAAATAAGTTTTCTCTCAGTACAGTCATCTCTCTCTCCATCTTCTAGGTCTCCTGCTTCTTCACCATGCTACCAATCATGGAAGGTAGGGGCTAAAAGGTACCTTATCTGAGACGTGTAAAGGCAGCCACTGCATGTTTTCAAGCTTATGGTGCATTGCTAGTCAGATAAACGTGCTGGAGGAGAGCACTGCCCAATTCTGTTACAAGTAACCGACAAAATCATGCAAAATCATGAAGAGGAAAAATAGTGGGAGAGGGTTTAAAGAGCTCTTTCAGTTATAGCAGTGTGCCCTCTGCTACAGGGGTATTCAAATTAGCTGCCTAAAATAGGGTAATATCTTAGAACCCTGACATATCAAGCCAACTCTCTGCCATTGGTGTTAAGAGCTTGTAGCCGACCCATCAACCACAGTGTTTTGCAGTGTGTCCCACACCACTTGTTAGCACTTGTTGATTCAACTTTTGTGACCAGAGATCTGTTATCTTGCAAATTGGTGCACAAGAATTAAGCAAAACAAGCAAACTCGATAGGCTTCCTATTTTTATTACAAATGCAGTAGACTGCAGCTTTTACAATGTTTCCAAGCACAAACATGGAAGGCAGTGAAAGACGAACAGTCAGTCTACACTGGCTCTAGTTCTTTGACACTGGCCGGCTGTGTTAGGACTGTCAGAGTAGTGGTGACAGCCTTTGTCTGGCATAGTTTGGAATTTTAGTTAATTACAGTTAACACACGTACCAAACATGGCAATTAGCAGATGCTAAATGCTGAATCCTGGCCTGGAGTTGGGCACCCCTGTCTTAGACAGTTCCACTAACTTTATGCTACCCCAGTTTTAATACCCCAACTACTTCCAGGCCAAGTGGTTTCAGGCCAATGTATAGTATATAAGTGTATTTTTACCAGTAAGAACACCAGATATCATTAGAACAGATGTAAATAAACATAAATATAATACAACGTAGCATAGATATCTTATTGTGAAAGAAGTAGGTAAGTCAGTGGCTATGCAATAGTCTGGCGACCTGTCCATGGTGTACCCTGCCTTCGCCCAATGATGCTGGGATTGGCTCCAGGCCCTCTATGATCCCGACTAGTGGCATAAAGCTGAAGATAATGGATGGATGGATTAATAAGCCAGTTTGAAAATTGCTTGCATGACTTCATTAAATTTCTTTCAGTATCAATCTTCAGCTTAATTAAGTATGGAGTAGTCAAAGCAGGTGATAACTGCAGATTAGATGATAACTGCTGATAATTCTGGGTTGTTTCCACAAGAAAAATTTGTAAAGGGTTAAATAAATACTACTTACTGTATTAATACTATCTAAATGTTTAAAAACATTTATTTGTTGGGCTAGTAAAAGCTTCCTGTTAAAAATAGCTTTTAAAATATAATAATATGCCTAAAACTTTGGCACAGTACTGTGTATTTTTTATTTTTCACTTGAATCTACATGTACACTTGTACTGCGTGCTGATAAACAACTCAAAACAGAATGCATCTCATCAACAGCCAATAAAACTGGACCCAAATGTTGTTGTACGTCCATATCTCTCTCACTGGCTGTGTTCCTAATAACAGGAAGTGCGTTCTTCGTTTGAGGTTAACATGTGTAGTTTGGTGTTTTGCAATGCACCAGTTCATTTTTCACACTAATCTGTCCCATTTTTGAAAAGTAGTGTATATATACACTCAAGGCTTCACTGTGAACCACGAAAAGACGCAGTTAAGCCTTTCACCGAGTCCGCTGGGAGCGTAATACTCGGAGGGCCTAATGAAGTCCAAAGAAACCTCTGATCTCTGCTATTGACCAAAACCGTATTCCAGCATTCTGGACAATGAACCCAGAATAGACTTCAGACCAAAAGAGACAGAGTGTGCGGAACCAGCAGGGGGAGGAGGGTCAGGTCATATTTCATAAGCTGCAGCGTAATGGAACCGTGGCGCGGAGCTTAATGTGCGTCACGAGGCAGATCGCTCTCTTTGAGTCTTTGCGCAGGCTCGGGCTGAGAGCGGCGAGCTCAGCATGAACTCTGGAAGGTCGTTTTGTCATGAACGTAGCCATTTTTAGCATCGAGTAACTTTTAGCCAGTCTCCACAAAAGACACAATTCAGATTCTAGTTTTAGTTCTGATAAGGGACTGGCTGTATATAATTAGAAGCATAGCTGATATGACTAATCTTAATGGCCAACGGCTGCTTGAGTGGGCATCTCATTTGTAGCTGAAGATGTGAAAAATATAGGCTATATTTGAATCGAATGTCTCATATTTAATTAAACTCAAACTAAGGAGTTCAAACAGCAGGTGGGTCTCCAGATGTCTCGGCCTTATGGCTACATACCTTACATGGTAGTTGTGTATACTTAGTAGTTCATACTAATAATGAATAAAAAGAAATGTAGGATACGGATCCTAGTAAAAGTATAAATAGAAAAGTACGTGTTTAGGAATTTTGTGTGGGCTTGGGAATGCTGGGGAGAGTCGTACGGTCTGTGTAATGTATAACTAAACTTTCTGGAACCTTTTCACAGTAAACTCTGGACTAGGAGTGGCGTTTTCTGCAGCAGTTCAGAAATGAACTCGTTGTTGCTGCACTTGAAGTGAAGGTTTTCAGGCACTTTGAGTGATTCTGCGTGCTCTGGCTGATGGGACATGAGGCAGCTGGGACTCGCCGGTCTTTAGCATAAATATTTGGGCTGAGGCTCAACACACCAGGCACTCTACTGCAGGATGCTTCAAGCGTGTGTGTGGGAGAATTCTATAATACGTAAAGGTTTAAGGATATTAGAATATTAGGTGGCTTGATCTTATGGCACGTCATATTGTTCTCACGGATCTTCTACTTATGATTTGGTGCT
This sequence comes from Megaleporinus macrocephalus, assembly GCA_021613375.1. NCBI lineage: Eukaryota > Metazoa > Chordata > Actinopteri > Characiformes > Anostomidae > Megaleporinus > Megaleporinus macrocephalus. Next base: position 12,297,757 of record CM038711.1, read on the forward strand.
CCTTGTGTGGCTGTGACACCATCCAACAGTGTCTGGTAGGGTTAGGTGGAGATAGAGGGAGTCTACTTCGGGCGCAGATGCTTACAGAGGAAGAGTATCAGATTTATTATGTGTTGTGCTTATATGTAGGGGTAAACCAGCATATATGCGTCATAATGAAACAAGCAAAACAAATATAATTAACAAAAAAGGCTGAGAACTAGAATTTGCATTGGAGCCCAGGGAAGGCCTACAGCTGGTTTTGTTTGATCTATTTAAAAAAATAATAATAATAATAAATAAATTATAAAATATATATGTATAAAAGTATATATGTATATACAAGGGACATATTTAGAGAGACAATGAATTCCCAATGGAGGGTTTGAAAACAATAGTGGTTTACAAAGCTGCAATGAGGTGTAAATTTGAAAATAATGGTGGATGGGTGATAGGTATAAAGTAATGGAGGGGGGAGGGGGTGATCTGAGATAAGGTAGCCCTCCTCGCGCCAAGAAAATGTACAAATACCCATTGTTTTCTAAAAATTGGGCAGGAGCTGACCTGATTCTACTGAATTAACAAACTTTTTAGCCTTCAAACTAGTGATCATGTGATCTCTTGCTCTGTTGGAATATAAACCTGCAGCCTCACTGACCCTTGGTGGATAAAGACTGGACACCTCTTAATAAGGCAGCTAGGTCCCCACAAGCTGTTGAGGAGCCCCCTAACCACATCATGTTATCTAAGATGCTTGAGTGAGGAGGCGGAGTAACTCATTGATCATGTCTCAAAAAAGTATACATGCTGGAGAAGCAGTTGCTTTGACTTGTAATTGGGCAACATTCAGCAGTGGATCAGGGGTCTGTGTAATGAAGCAAACTTAACTTAGACAAGCCTTCTGATGATGTTTCTGTGAACACACACACAGTTTAATAATTTCATAACATTAATTAACTTTCTCTGTTTATCCTTCTCTGTGATATATCTTATTAAAGATTACACGAGGAGCAATCAAAGAAAGGTTACTACCTAAAAATGTAGAAAGTGAAGCATTAATAAAGGTAAAAAAGCTACACAGAGACCACTGCCATCTGGGTTAGTTCCAGCTTAGGACCCAGAATGCTGAGAAGGTGACCTGTAACTTGACCTGTAGGTTATTAGAAACCCCAAACAAGCGTCCAGTCATCAGCAATACACTCATTAGTCAGTGACAAATGCATACAACTTGGACAGCTTGTGGTAGTCATTGTAATTACTTGGACTCGTAATACATTAGCTAGCAAGAGGGAGCCCTCCCAAAAATTCAGCCCCAAGAAGGCTGGAGCTGGCCCTGCTTTTTATATGATATTTAACATATTTGGTTATTTTATTCTAAGGACTAGGATTGTTGTTTTTGTCTCTTGTACTTTACAGAGTTGTAGGTATTTTAAAGAGTACATTAGAAGTAATGAGAATAGTGATTACTGTTAATGAGTAATCGGTACAGTAATCCTATTAATGAATAAAGAAGTTAAGGAATGACTTTGGGGGTAGTTATTACAAGACTGGTTACTGTGTGTACAGTTAAGTGCAAAAGTTACATGTATTGTTTATTTTATGACAGGAAATAAGTTCGGAGCTTCTAAAAAGTAATTAATGTGTATTAATGTACAGATTGGTGAAACGGTGGTGTAGTGTTTAGCATTGTTGCCTCACAGCAAGACGATGCAGGTTGGATTCACGGTCCAGGCCGTTCTGTGTGGAGTGTGCATGTTCTCCCCGTTTTTGAGTTTCCTCCGGGTACTCCGGTTTCCTCCCACAGTCCAAACACATGCATGTTAGGTTGATCGGCTCAATTGCCTGTAGGTGTGAGTGAATGTTGGCCATGCGATGGACTGTCAACCTGTCCATGGTGTACCCTGACTCGCCCGATGATGATGGGATTGGCTCCAGTGACCCCCACTAGCCAGACAAAGTGGAAGATAATGGATGGATGGATGGTTAGATAATGTACAGGTTATTTACTTTTTTGGTGATAAAATAAAATAAAATTTAGTCTGTTACATGTTACTTTCTTCCAAAATGTTAATAAAATAAATAAAAAGCAAAGTTGCCCTAAAACTTTTGCAGAACAATTCCATATTTAAGTGTGTTTTCTATAGTAGACTTTACACTATAACCCCTTTGGCTTTGAGTGACTTTATATATCCTATACTTTATATTATAACTTAATCATGTTTATTTTCTTAAAATATTACTATACATTCCATTTTGATACTAACAAAAACTATTATAACACCACTAAAACTTGCTCTTGTCAGTAGTAAGAATTGTAGCTAAGAGGAACTCAAAACTCAGCCAGTACATGACTAGTAAATACAGCTTTGAACTGCAGCGCACACATACAATTAGCATATTCAATTAAAAAAAAAGTTTACTTACCTGCAGAAAATAGGATTTTTAGTTGTGAGAATTCTTAATGTTACACATTCATTTTCAGATTAACTTTAAAGCAATGGGATTAAACTGCTCACCATGTGGCCTTGAAATACAAGAAACCAGTCTCACTTTTTCCTGTTCTAAAACGAAGGACATGGTTAAAATAAGGCTCCACCTGTGGACTAAGACTCTTTGTAATGTCAGTGACATAAAAACTTTTCACTGTTTTAGTTGAAGTGTTTCCATTTAATGAAAGTTTTTAAAACCATTGAAAAAAAGAATAATTTTATATCCACAAGTGTAAATAGGGTTAGGGTTGGGGATAGACACCTCCCAGTAGCAAATACTTTTACCTTAGTTATTGTAGAGTGTGGGTGTGGGATCAAAACCTGGGTAAGGTTAGGGTTAGGGTTAGAATAAAGATAAGGGTATGGTTAGGGTAAGGTTAGGGTTAAGGATAACTTTAGGGTTATGATAAATGGTAAGGTTATGGTAAAGGGTAAGGTTTGTGTTAGGGTTAGGGTAAGGATAAGATTAGGGTTAGGGTAAGGGTAACTTTAGGGTTAGGGTTAGGGTAAGGTTAGGGTTAGAATAAGGGTAAGGTTAGGGTAAGGTTAGGGCTAGAATATATGTAAGGTAAGGGTAATATTAGGGCTAGGGTTAGAATAAGAATAAGGGTAAAGTTAAGGGTAACTTTAGGGTTATGGTAAAGGGTAAGGTTATGGTAAAGGTTAAGGTTTGTCTTGGTATTAGGGTTAGAATAATTGTAAGGGTAAGTTAAGGTTAGGGTAAGGTTATGGGTGACATTAGGGTTATGGTAAAGTGCAAGTTTTGTATTAGGGTTAGGGTAAGGTTAGGATTGGAATAAGTGTAAGGGTAAGTGTAAGGATAAGGTTAGGGTAAGGTTAAGGGTAACTTTAGGGTTATGGTAAAAGGGTAAAGGTTTGTGTTAGGGTAAGGATAAGGTTAGTATTAGGTTTAGTAACCCTAGGTCTGGTCAAGGTTTGTGTAAGTTACCTCGAAATGAATGAAAATCTATATAAAATGGCCCCACAGAGACAAATGTGTGTGCGTGTGTTAGTCAGAGAAAAGCATCTCCAGCAGGTGTGACACGCCTTCGCGCTCTTGCACATTTCTTTTTTTCGTTGTTGTTCTTTTTTTCTGCACCCAAATGCAATGGAAACTTTCCTCAGCAGAATATGTAAATTACCCTTTGAAATCCCCGACTGTTGGTACCAACAAAGCCGCAGGTACACCGAGTTCATATAACCCTTCTGTCAAACCTTTACAGCAGTTTAACTCCTTAACTCACACTTTAGCTGCACAGCACAAAGTCATCTAAGAGGCATGCAAATGAATTGGAGAAAATGAAGACGCAACATTTGACATTTAATGCTAAATAAGCTCGTATATACTTAGACATAGGCTTTTATATATATGATGTATTCGATTGAGCTAAATGGGAACTGTTTCAGAAATAGTTGAGCTAACACATGCGCTCATCATATAACAGTGTTTGGTTTATTTATTACTCATTTTTTAACAAATTACAATTTTAACTATTTCAACAGTTAGCAAGTTATGATTTTACAAGCCACTTAAATGAAGAATGAATGAAGGTATTAATCATTTAACATGCACATGTATACCACTTGTTAAATTATTAAGATCATTAGTTAGCATTTGTTTTATTGTGTCAAATTTCCAATTGGTCGATTATCTCCAATTCTGTAAACTTTTATTTTTCTATATCATTTGAACACAACAGATGCCATTTACATTATATAGACATGTCATGATGAATGGACCAATAGGAGGGCTCCAGAATAACTTGGAAAAAATTCTGGTTCCACTCACTTACATTAAATGTAAAGATGTCTTTGGCCTCTCCTGTAAAGTTGCCACTTTGGAGATTTATTTTTCTTTGCACAGCAACAATACAGTACTTTTTAATAATTAAAAAAATAATCATTATCATCATTAATATTCTAAATAATATATTATAATAAGGAAAATTTACATTAAAAAATTCAAAAACAATGGAAACATTGCATATTTATTACACTATATGGCCAAAAGTATGTGGACACCTGGCCATAACATTTTCGACTGTGTCTCTGGGAATTTGTACACATTCAGTTAAAAGAGCATTTGTTAAGCCAGACAAGGATGTTGGAATAACTTAAAGGTGTTTACTGGGGTTGAGATCAGGACCCTGGAGATGAAAAGGCCATTGGAGTTCCTCCACACCAGTCTCAACAAACCATGTCACGCTTCACTGGAGCTAAGAAGCCCAAACCTTGAAAGCCCCCCCGCCATTATTCCACCTCAACCAAACTTTACAGGTAGTGTTCTCCTGGCATCCACCAAACCATATTCATTCATCCAACTGCCAGATAGTGCAGTGTGATTCATCACTCCAGAAAACTGTGTCCACTGCTCCAGCAGCAGAGTAGATTACACCACTGCAGCCAATCCTCAGCATTGTACATAGTGTTGTTAGCCTTGTTTTCAGCTCTGCCATAGAAACACATGTCATGAAGCTTCTAATGCACAGTTCTTAAGATGTTGCTTCTAGTTTGAGTGTTGCAACAAAGAATAGGTGCACTCTGCAGCCCTGCTCTGTTAACTGCTCTAGTGTACTGCTTTGTGGCTGAGCTGTTGTTCCTTGCAGACACTTCCATTTGACAATAATAGCATTTACATAGAAAGAGGCAGATCTAGTAGGGCAGAAACTGACTTGTGGCAAAAGTGGCATCCTGCGATAGTGCCACAGTAAAGTCAATGAAGCCTTCAGTACCATCTTTTCTACTGTTAGTGTATCTATGAAGAATGCTTGTGCTATTGTGTTAAGTTTGTTTTTATATTGTACAAAAGTCTTGGCCACCTGAGCTCATCGCTTAAAATAACAGCTGTAAATAAGCAGAAATACAATACAATGTCACATTAGTTTATTTATACAGCATCTTTTATACACAGTGGCAACTAAAAATGCTTAACATAAATAAAGAAATAAGAAACAAAGCATTAAAATAAATCAGTTAAAGGAAATAAGAAATATGCAAATATTTAAAAGAAAGAGAATAAAACATGAAAGTGAAGAATGAGGTTTAAAAGTGATATTGGACTGTGTGCTGAGGTCTGTTCTTCTGACTTATCTTTACCTTCTTTACTGAAGGAAATGAATGTATTCAGTTCCTTCAGGAGCAATCTTGATTGAGCTTAATGAAGTACTGAGCAGTCAAAGCAGGTATTAGATGAGAACTGTAAATAATACTGGGTTGTTTTCACAACGAAAAGCTTGGAAAGGGTTGTGCTAGCATGGTAATTATAAAAATTAGCTGGTGAGCTAGTAAGACTTATGTTGACTAACTTCTAACTTGTACAAGTGATAAAAACTGATAGAAAATGAAAACGCACTCAAGATTTTAGTCTTTTGCTGCTTTAGAAAAAGAACTTACGATGCCTAGTTTTACGGTAAAGCTGACAACTGCATGTCTGATGTATTCATACTATATTGCTGCAGTTCGCCATATAATAGTGTTTAATAGAGCATAACATACTGTTTCATAATTGTTTTACATACACACATGCATTTTAGTCCCTAGTGTGATTTTCAACATCCGACACAGCTACAAAAGCTACAAATGCAACTGAAAGAATCTCAAAGAATGATTTGGAAACTGAAGGTTCTGTTATCAGGCAGGTCATGGCAGTGTGCCGTTTACTCTACGAATATAGTCATTATCATACTTTTTGCCAGACGAGTGTGGGCTGAGAGCCTGCTCTTGGTTTATGTGTGTGATGAAACCGAAGGTCAGGAACGTGAAGACAGGAGAAGAACCACCTGCCCAGGCTGCTGCCAAATGATGCATCTACTGACTACACCGAGAACGTGAACGGGCTTTGCTTGAGAGCGTGGTCAGTAGCAGCCATAGACGAAGGCCTCGGTGGCACTGACACTTTTGAGTCTTTGTCGATACGACTGGATTTATAAGCTACACGAGTGTCGTGGTTATCATCAGCTCTACACTCCTCCTTTACGAAAGTCAGTGACTCCTGGTTTCGTGTTTTGGAGGAAAAGTAGCATGTTTGCCAGCCAGCTGCACTGCTTCAGAGAGGATTAAACAGAGAGAGAGAGAGAGAGAGCAGCTACAGTGAGAAGATAGGGCCTTGTGTTTTTATTTAGACATGAGTAATTCATCGGAGCCTGGGGTTATGACCATATGAATGGACTCAGTGTGCCTGTTTTAGACCGCTGACATCATCAGGGATCGTCAGGGTGACATGGTTGTTAATGAAGAGCGGCAAATGAGCAGGACCCGTCCCATAGCTCCTGTCCCATGCCTCTGGGCGTTGGGACAAACATGGGACAGTTCTGACCCAGAGCTCCTCGCTTTTGCAGTTATTGGACAGTATTGGACAGTCACTCCTGGTCCATTTGTCCTAAAAGCTTCATATATAGAAAAAGAATGGTTCAAGCGGTTAACAAATCATTGTATGTTAAAATCATCATTTTTATTGTAAGTTAGGTTAGTGATGGAAGTTCAGGTCTGTTGGTCCATTCATCTTCAAATGTTGATGATGCAATAGCTTAGCAGCTTCTAACAATGCAAAATAAATGAATAAAGCAAGTCCATTTAACCGCCCCGGAGAACTGGAGTCCAGTGAAATGTGGTGATCTCAGACCATATGTCTTTATGGGAACACCTACAGCAGACCTCTTCGAATCTAGAATTTCATGGTCCTGTATTTTGTAATTGCTGGTAGTTACTTAAACTCCTGATACAACTGTTTGTCCAGAGTAACAAACCTGCTGATCATTGCCAAATCCAGAACTGGTAACTGGATTGGTCCAAATTTAAATACTAACACCATTCCACAGTAATTCACGCTCCATTTTTAAGCACTTAACTTTTGTGTTTAATCATTTGTTAAAATAATAATGATAGTAATGATAATAATAATGAAAATACGCTTTGAGTTTACTAAATTCTAAATCCAAGTGACAAGAATTCCGAGATTTAATTACGAATAATTTTAGAAACATGGGCATAGCGCGTGTCTGCAATCGTACCCTATTTACCGTTTAGTGTCTTGTTCAGGGTGTCGGTCAATTTGTAGAGTTGTTCGCATTCTCAGTGGACAATTAGACACTATATTTTTACCCACAATGCCCTGTAAAAATAGTGGACAACCAATGTACACTATTAACGTACCATAATGCATCACGGTTTCTTTGTAACCTTGATCTTTCTACATGCCTTCTTCTCTGTCTAAGGGCTCAAAGCTCCAATACCAACAGGACGACTAGTATAACGGACAGCTAGACTTACAGAAGTAAGAATATGAGAGCTAAAGGTCATAGAATGTTAAGAATGTTAATATAACCACAAGCTCGAGTAAAAAAAAAAAGGTTTGTGATCATAAAACATGGATTAACAATGTTTGCTTAAGTTTTATTGATTAAATCAAAACATAGAAGTTACTACAGAATCAAATATTTGACAGGGAATTTTATAGTCATGATAAAATACATTAATACCAGGAAAATAACGTTACTGTGACGATGCCAGTAGCCTCTATTGTTTAGATTGTTTATACAGCCAAAGGTCGAGATGATTTGTTTCCGGTTTAAATAAGTGTCATCCGGATTCCTTCTATTGTCTCCCTCACTGCTCCCCTGTGGTCTATATAGTGATCAGTGAATGAGTAAACGAGTTGACCATAGAGAAGTACACCGAAGGCCATCTTCTCTATCTTTTTGTCTGAATTTAAGATCTGACGGTTTGAGATCAGTTTGCATCACAAAAGGAAATTGTATCTTAAAGATTAAAGGATTTTCTCTCATCTTACAGCTTCTTAAGTTAAGAAAATCTTAAACTACTCAGTCAAACTGTCATGTTTGCTACCAAGCATAGCTGCTACCAAAATGCACATCCATCCCTTATCTTCCTCTTTATCCAAGTAGTTGGGGTCACTGGAGGGCTGGAGCCAATCCCAGCGTCATCGGGTGAAGGTGGGATACAGCATGGACAGTCCATCGCATGGCCAACACACATCCATGCACACAATCACACCTACAGGCAATTTTTAGAGTGACCGATAAACATAACACGCATGTGTTTAGACTGTGGAGGAAACCAACTCAAGCTCAAGAGGAGAACGTGCAAACTCCACATGGAACGGCCTGGACCTTGAATCGAACCCGGATCGCCTTGCTGTGAGGGGACAGTGCTGACCACTACACCACTAAATATGAGGGGGCTAAGCTTGACTTACAACTGAGGCAGCCTGTAGAAACTTTAGTCTAGTTAGGAACTTTCTGTACTATTGTTGTAACTTATCTGGAGTTAGGAAATGATTATTAGCTTCAAAACTGTTGTTGTGTGATAGCTCTGTATTAAATTCAGTCTAAGGTTGACATGGTAACTGAACAGCTATGATTTCAGAGTTTAGATGTTTCTATATTACGGCCTCTGGATTTAATTAAAACTGAAATCTAGAGCATTATTGCTGCTAAAACATTAACTCCATCAGGTGGGTAGATGTTTCAGCACTGACAATGTTGTCTGAACTGTTTGCATTTTACTGTTTCCCATTTAATTTCATTGCCGACAGAGCGACAGCAGAGTATCAGCAGAGTAGCTTGGACGCCTTTGAGTGGAATCGAGTCCAAAGCTTGAGACTCAACTTTCAGTGGTCTGGAATTGAATAATGCATTCTTCTTTTTGGGATGGACTCCCAGCCCTAAAAGCTAGTAAACGAGTGTTGAATTGAACCAGGTGCTGAGCTGGACTTAAGGCTCTGGAGTTGGCCACTGCTGGTACATCACATTCCCTACTCAGACATGCCAGATCCAACTAAGGGAGCCGCTGATTGTCTTGAATCTCACAGAGGTGTAAAGTAGTGAAGCAGAGTGCAGCTCTTGCAAGTGCAAGTTAAAGAGGAAGGCCGCATAACAAATGATCAAAGTTTATTGTCAAGACTTCAAAAGTCAAGATCAAAACATAGGCAACCAGGCCACTAGTGAACAGGTCAGAGGCACAGTCGCAAAAACAAAAGAGAAACTAATGAGGCGACGTACAGACTGATAGACTTTACAAACTCTGAGTAAAAACAAAGGGGTATCTTAGACTGATAACCAGTCAATCTATTGAGGACTTCGAGTTCCCAGCATTTACTGGCTTTGCAGTGACCATTCTGATCATAAATTAAACTAAACTCAGTATTTCAATATTTAGAAATGCAGCACAAGGATCTGGTGATCAAATAAAAGATGCATTGCTAAATCTGTAAAAACAGCATGGGTGCCTTTGCTCGTGGCCCCCATAAGCTACAAAAATTAGATGTTAAATCAGATATTCTAAAATAATGACATTTTTAAAGTACCTGTGATTTTAACAATTGTTTTTTAGTCACTTCGTTGCAACCCCACCACCCTGAGTACAGATAGACTAATATGAACAAGACAAATAAAACATAGATTATGGTAAAGATGTTCTTTTCCACTTTATTACTTCCATACTTGGCAGATAATTTGGCAGTATTCTGTATCATGGTATAAACAGACAGACACTCACAGATGTAAAAGGAAAAAGGTTTACTGATGGTTGAATCAGATACGCTCCCCATACAGGGCTGAAGGGCACAGAATAATGTAGGGCTTAAATGACAACAGAGTGTCAAACACAAGCTAGGGTCAAAACCAGGGCTTAATTTGTGCTGGATCTTGCTGGAACAAGATCCGGCACCTCTTTAATTTTAGGTACCTGTGTTCCAGAACTTATTCATGTAGATCCACCACCTCTTTGACATCTTTTTTCTTTGTAGGACACCAAAAACTATTCATCCAGTGGCATCTCTGAGATTTTATGGTTGCAGCTCCTTACTGCAGTCATTAAGGCTAGGATTATTTTATTGCATAGATTGCTACTATGTTTGATGGACACTTGAAGCACTGTTATGCCTATGCATTCCAGGACCTTTTTTTAATCACTGCCACTTGCTGGATCATCCCACCTTTAGTGTTCCATTACCTGATGTTTAACAAATTAAGCACTGGTCAAAACCAATGATCACAAAGCAACCAAACCAGTAAGAGCTAAACAGAGACATGAACGCGGATCCAGGCCAAAAGTAGGTACACAGAAAGACATGGCAACCAATACAAAAAGGGCACGGCAAAAGTCAGAGAACAAAAAACGGGTCACTAACGAGAGATCAAATAACAATGACACACTCAGCAAGGCACAAGACTAGAAGATAATACTTCACAACAAGAAAGTCCACAAGCCGAGTATAAATAGTCCGAGTAATCATCAATACTCAGGTGAACTTGATCTGTGGGGATCAGCTGTCCGGAGTCACGTGATCTCCCAAGGCCTGCTGGGAATTGGAGTTCGGGAGAGGTAACACTAGCTAAATTTACATGCAGCCTGATAATCCGTTATAAATCCGACTAAAAGCTCAATCGGAATAGAATACGTCCATGTATACACCGCAATCCGAATAGACTAGTCCGATTGAGGTCATTCCGATTACAATTTCTATCCGATTGAAGGGGGTGGGTAATCTTGTAAATAATCAAATTAATAGAAGAATAATAGTCGTGTAAATGCCTGTATCTGATTACATTCCCAATCGGAAAGTTTAAAAACGTTTTGCGCATGTGCAGTTTGCTTCAAACCTTAAAAGATATAGAAACAGTTAGCAGGATGGACGGCAGTAAAGCTCACAATAACGAGCTGTTCAGACGAATATATGAGCAAATTTTAGAACAAATTAAAAACAGATGGAAGTTTCTTAGATCGGAGTATTACAAAATTATGGATAAAGTCGCAGGAGATGGACCCAAAGCTAACACGGATGTCATGGTAACATTTACACAAAGTTGTGCTCTTTTGTAATTTTAGATCCGATTGCTTGTAGTGTGCATGTAAACAAGATTTTTGTCAGATTGTTGAGTAGAGTGGGCATATAAACACCTCAGTCTTAATCTAGAATCGGAATGAATTCAATCAGATTACAGAAAATCTCTGCATGTAAACATAGCCACTGACTCCTGTGCTGCAGCGTTAAAACAAGCAAACTGATGTGCCTATTTAGCATGTTTAGTTTACCTTATTAAAATATTTAATATTTAGAAAAAAGGCGTTTATTTTCTTTTACACATATAAAAGATGCCATACTCCAAATGAGAAGTACCTGCTTTATCTGCTAGACCTAAGATTGTTTCACTTGTCAAAATTATTACTATTATGTAGAGTTGAAAGTTGCCTTATGAGCAGAGAGACTCTACTAATATTTTTAAAAAGTGCATCCAGAGGTCCCCTTCCTTTTAACTGAAACCCCACAATCAATCCACAGGACCACCACAGAGCATGTACTATTAGGGAGGTGGATCAATCTTAGCACTGCAGTGACACTGACGTGGTGGTGGGATGTTAGTGTCTTGTGCTGGACCAGACACAGAAAACCAGCACCTGTATTGTAAGTGGCGCTGATAAAATGGACAATGTGTGTAGATACAAGGAGATGGTTTGAATGTTATGGCTAATCAGTGGTGAAGGAAATGAACGTATACAATGATATTAAATACTTCTTTAAAAAATAAGATATTTATGCTAATTTGTATTGTATGTATGATTATTTACATCTGTTCTAATGATATCAGGTGTTCTTACTGGTGAAAATACACTCATAGATTTTAAACAATAAGCTTAGATGCCTCAGGCTATATATACACTACCAGTCAAACGTCTTAGAACAGTTCTTAAACGTTTGACTGGTGGTGTACTAAAACATTTGACTGGTAGTGTACTAAAACGTTAGACTGGTAGTGATCTAAACCGTTTGACTGGTAGTGTACTAAAACGTTTGACTGGTAGTGTACTAAAACGTTTGACTGGTAGTGTACTAAAACTTTGACTGGTAGTGATCTAAAACATTTGACTGGTAGTGTACTAAAACGTTTGACTGGTAGTGTACTAAACCGTTTGACTGGTAGTGTACTAAAATGTTTGACTGGTAGTGTACTAAAACTTTGACTGGTAGTGATCTAAAACGTTTGACTGGTAGTGTACTAAAACTTTGACTCGTAGTGATCTAAAACGTTTGGCTGGTGGTGTACTAAAACGTTAGACTGGTAGTGTATTAAACCGTTTGACTGGTAGTGTACTAAAACGTTTGACTGGTAGTGTATCTAAAACGTTTGACTGGTGGTGTACTAAAAAGTTTGACTGGTAGTGTTCTAAAACTTTGACTCGTAGTGATCTAAAACGTTTGTCTGGTAGTGTATCTAAAACGTTTGACTGGTAGTGTACTAAAAAGTTTGACTGGTAGTGTACTAAAACGTTTGACAGGTAGTGTACTAAAACATGTGGCTGGTAGTGTACTAAAACGTTTGACTGGTAGTGTTCTAAAACGTTTGACTGGTAGTGTACTAGAACGTTTGGCTGGTAGTGTACTAAAACGTTTGGCTGGTAGTGTACTAAAACGTTTGGCTGGTAGTGATCTAAAACGTTTGGCTGGTAGTGTACTAAAACGTTTGGCTGGTAGTGATCTAGAACGTTTGGCTGGTAGTGTACTAAAACGTTTGGCTGGTAGTGTACTAAAACGTTTGGCTGGTAGTGATCTAAAACGTTTGGCTGGTAGTGTACTAAAACGTTTGGCTGGTAGTGTACTAAAACGTTTGGCTGGTAGTGTACTAAAACGTTTGACTGGTAGTGATCTAAAACGTTTGGCTGGTAGTGTACTAAAACGTTTGGCTGGTAGTGTACTAAAACGTTTGGCTGGTAGTGTACTAAAACGTTTGGCTGGTAGTGTACTAAAACGTTTGACTGGTAGTGATCTAAAACGTTTGGCTGGTAGTGTACTAAAACGTTTGGCTGGTAGTGTACTAAAACGTTTGACTGGTAGTGTACTAAAACGTTTGACTGGTAGTGATCTAAAACGTTTGGCTGGTAGTGATCTAAAACGTTTGGCTGGTAGTGTACTAAAACGTTTGGCTGGTAGTGATCTAAAACGTTTGGCTGGTAGATCATTTCCATATATAGTTGCTGTCCAAAGAAAAACAAGCATCTCCTTATTAGTAACTTAACTGAAGAGGACAAAAACATTTTTTACTTTCAATGTAAGTCAATGTAGAGAGGTTTTATTGAAAGGGATTTTGGAGCATTTCTATTGGCCCATTCGTCATGAAACTGCTTGTACACTCTGTCAAGGAACAGAAAGGGGTTGTTACTGGGGTGATGATTTGTTTAAAATGCTCTCTCAAATAGTTTACAACTATATATAGCTGGTAGGCTGTGTTGTGGGTGATGATTAGCAATGAGAAGACACCAGTGTCACATTTAAACTCTGGTATATAATAAACCCGACCACAGACCTGCCGCAGAGTCTGCAGAGCCGTGCACGCAAACGTCGAGGTGACAAGTGCATGTGTAAGCAAAATCTTGGCTGTTTGTGCTTGTTTGTGTTTACGGGAGTGAGTGTGCACGCTTTGCGTGTACACGGGTACTGCATGCACATCTGTGTGTGTGCGTGTGTTGTGAGATTAGATTATGTGCATGTGGAGAAAAAAGAGACGCAGCCATGAGATATATATTTTTTTCCACGTACATTTTATAACGTAACAATTTGAAGTACAATAAGAAATAGAAGCTACCGTTTATAAAACTCTCCAGCAGAACTTAATGATGGGCCAGCATCAGCCTTTTTTTCTTTATATAACCGTATAAGCAGACAGGTTTTTAAATTTCATATCAACTTTTTTTTTGTATAAAAAAAAACAAACAAAAATAATAAACAAAACAAAACCAAGAAAACTCGCTACATTTGGTCCTGCGCTACCTCAGTTTTCCCATGAAAGCACCAGCTGTCTGCATCTCATATTTCAAAGTTTATAAAATATAAATTATTGAAAAATATTCAAATGTTTGTGAACTAAATACATTAAAATTCTCATTTAACAAAGGATAAAAAAACCAACACTAGAAATTGTACAAAAAAACAAAAACAGAAGAACGACTGCAAAGAAAAGGTTTCCTCATTAATGGTTTTGTGATATGCCCTCATCACAAAGTTTATGCGTGTGTGAATCTATAATCTCTTGATACGTATGTCCACCGAGGTTAGGCTTGATACTTAACATGATCTCTGTTCAGTAAAGAAAAGAAAAAGATGGCGACGTGATACCACGTGACATTCTCCATCATGATTTAAGGAAACGAGTAAAGAATATGGTTGAACATCTCGCCACATGACATCTCTACCAGGTGGTGTAACCACAACGCCACTTGCCCAGAAGACACCTCGCCAACCCACTGTGCTTTTCTGTCTTCTGATGTAGCTCATGCGCACGCGAGCCGCCCCAAGTGTTGCTTTCTTGGTGCCCGGCTTCATCCGTACTGGACGCGTTCGCTCTGTCTGGTTCGGGATAACAGCTAACAGACGAAAGGGATGAAGTTAATGGAGGCTCGCTCGGTCCTCCGGCAGCAGGGATGAGCTCGGAAGCTTTCGGCTCCGGGACCTCACATGAATTTGAATGTTGTTTCTGCTTTGACGGTGGCTTATTTGTTCAAGCTAGGTCTTTTAATAAAGAGTTATGAAACGCGATCTGTACAAATAGACAGTTCAGAGACTGCCCCGTTAAGGCGGCATAGCGTTCCACCACTGTAAACAATAACATTTGTTTTCTTTCCTTGATGATACTTCTAGACTTTGGCTTTCCCACAAGGACCCTTGTGTACTGAGCTCTTCCCACACAGGAACGCGACTGTCTGAGAAACAAAGCCGGCGTCTTGAACCAGGCGCCCGAAGCTGCTTTGTGTCATTCTCACGTTAAGAAGCTGGAATAAAGGGCCATAATAATAATAATAACAAAAAAAAAAAACAGCAATCTTCATGTATTATCGCTTCTCGCCGTCCCCCCTTTTGTCTTCTTGCACACACTGAAATCCCTGTGCTGTAGCTCCTTGCTAATGCTAAATGAATGTACCACTCGCAACAGCAATGATATCATGTTACCTTCTTTAACATAACGTAACGACTATCACGTTGTCCTAAAAACAGTCCCTACTTTCTCGAGCCATCTAGAATAGGATGATTCATTCCCAGTCCTCAAAAAAACTATTTCTCAAAGTATACATCGTGCATTCCAGTGGTCAACCTCTCGTACTCCTCGCTTGAGAGGCCGAGCATTTCAGCATGGCTAAGCCAGACAAAATACGGTGACTTCTCTGCAACGTTTAGTCTTTCCTCCACAAACTAAAGCAGATCCAGTCACAACAGAGTCGGGAGAATCCCCCCTCCCCCTCCCCCCACCCAGTTAAATGACAGTTTCAATGTGCTACATGCTGTTCTTCGCTCTACTCGTGACAGACAGCGAGACTACAGACATTTGCCGCTCTGAGGGAAATATCTAGCGCACAAATAACGACGAACAAAGAACGTCGCAAACGTAAGAGAAGGAAGTGTCAGAACGGGCTTAAACTAAGGCAAGAGACGCTCGAAGTCCTTTGTCCGAATGTAAGAGGTTAGAAAAAAAAAAAAAGAAACAGAAGAAGAAAGAAAATAATCAGTTGCGAGACGGGCAGTGCTCGACAGCTGCCTGAGTCGCGCTCGGTTAAAACCGAAACCCTTCTGCTTATAAACCGAAGGCGGGTGTGTTCGCAAGCCTGCCACCGTTAAGCAGAAAACGGCTACTTTCGGTTGTGTCTGTCACCCATTCTCGGTTTGAGTGTGAAAGCAGCCCTTCTGAACGAACAGTATGAGTAAAAAAAAAAGAAAAGAAAAGAAAAAACAACACTCTAGTATCGTCTGCTGACCGAGTCAGAGATTTCAGTTGTTAGTTATGTGCAAAGAGAGAAAATAACCATCTTTGACTTCACCAAAGCAGGGTGGGGGTTATTTGAGTCGGTTTGGCATAATCAACCCTTCATCTTACATACATGAGCCATAAAACTCAAGAAATAATACTGGCACAAACATGTTATCAGAAAAAAAAGAAATAAAAAAATAAAATACTTCTTTTTTTTTTTTTCGTTTGTTTTGTTAAAATTCTGCGGTCCATCTGAGAACTCTGTCCGTGCCTTATGCAAGCAGGGGACAGTGACAGTGAGTAACTTAATAGTAAATATTTCTGTGTAGTTCCTTTTCACTCTAATTTTGGCAACATTATTCAATAACAGGAACTTCCTATCCATACAATGTCCACTTTAGGAATGAGTCCTTCATTCTTTCCCTGGTCCCTCCCACTCTCTGGCAGTCTGTTCTTGGCGTTGCTTGGTCAAAAAAAAAACAAAAAAAAAAACGGCGGCTCTGCTCGAAACTCCCTGCGCTTTTATTTTTTTTTCTTCTTCCCGCTCTGAGCTGCATATGGATACAATACACATTCACACTACAGACTAAGGAACTTTGGTAAAAGTTTTCTTTTGGAATGCTTCCTTTTTGCGACGGCTGCAGTCATGAGCTCGAATACCCAAAAAAAAACAAAAAAAAAAATTGGATCACGACTAGGTATTAAGACAGGATGTGACTGGACCCAAACTGGACACCCAACGGCTACCAGGGCGACAGAGGAATTGAACAAAAATGTCTCTCGTGCCCGGGTCCGCCCGGTCGTTCATTGGATTTTTTTTTTCACTCGTCCGTGTCGGGCTTGACGTCCAGCATGGCGTGGAGCTCCTCGGGCGTGTAGCCCAGCAGGCTTTTCAAGTCGCACACAAAGCGGTACACGTATCGCTTGCCGGACGTCTTGTGGATGATGTTCTTGTCGTAGTAGTAGCGGAGGCCGCGGCTCAGCTTTTCATAGTTCATCTTAGGCTTGTTCTTTCTCTTGCCCCATCTTCGTGCCACCTGGAGGACAAGGAGATGGTGTTAATCGAAGAAATAATGGCAAAGGCACTGTGATATTGTACAGTGGGCTTCAGAAGATATGTCTCCATTATATCTGGAAATAAACAATTGAGCCTACACCATTTCTAGGTTGCTAATCGAATGTAAGCACATTGATCACATTTAGGCCATTGTGTAAATAGGTTAGAGTTTGTTTGAGCCTAGAAGAGCATGTGTATGGATGACTGTCAGGCGAATTTGATCTACTCAACATAGGCTTGTAGAGGTTGAGTCAATAGGAAATGCTAACAAATTCTAAAACTGATTGTAAATGTTATTTGTACTCTAATTGTTATGCTGATAATTGAATTTACAGCAAGAAAATTATGCACTGAATACAAAATATAACCATTTTCACAAGCAGCCTTAGACTTTTGGACCCCTACTACTGATATGTGGCCATTTGTTTACTACTTGTATTTTATTGTCCATGTGTGTGCATCAACCCAGCCAAGACAAATTCCTTGCAACTGTACTGCTAATTTGTCTTAATACAGGAATGTGTGTCCGAAACGGTGTCCAAAATGAGAAAACAAGAAATTGCTTTCCAGTCGATAGCCCATAATGTATACATGCTACCTGAACAAATCATATGTAAATGGCTATCTACCCAGCAACAAGTTCTCCCTGAACAGCAAAGCCTTCTAGTTTTATGGTACATTACACTGTCAATGGGCACTGAAAAATTGTGCCGGTCATGTGTGCTGATAATAGTCTCCACTGAAAGCCCAACTCTGTCTCGTTCCGCATTTAATCTGCGTCTGGATCCTTAAGCAAACAACAGCTCCATTGTCAGCGTGGGCTGATGTCTTTTCTGCAGTCTGACCCCCCGTCTAGCCTTCGTGAGGACTGTGCTGGACGCTGCCCTTGTAACCTCTCACCTCATCAGGGTCGGAGAGTTTGAACTCCCAGCCGTCTCCTGTCCAGCTGATGAACGACTGGCAGGATTTGTCTGTGAGGAGCTCCAACAAGAACTGCCACAGCTGGATGGGTCCGCTACCTGCACACATGGACACGGACACAAAAACAGAACATTAGTATTGAAGGGGACATACTGTGAGAGTAAGGAATGTACTCAAAGGTATTCAATTGAGAACATCCCTTATCAATGATTCACTGTATTGTACTGATTTACTAATGTGTATCGTTTTTAAATGCTATGGAATGACAAGAAGGCTTGGAAAGAAACAAGGCCCCCAGTATTCACACTGTCCCATTGTACTCGTCCTGTGGCTTGTCATGATTTTGACTCTTAATGTGAATTCCACTCCACTGACATCACCATGGGCCACAAATATGAGGTATGAGAGAGTGTGTTACTGTAGAACTACTGTGTGTGTGTGTGTGCACCATGTAGACGAGTGTGTGCGCATGGGGTAAGTGTGTGGGTGTGAGAAAGCTTAGCAGTTGATGGCTCATTGCAGTGAGGGTCTAACTTTTCCAGCTTTCTCAACAGCTTGTGTGTCATTGCACCAGTGGGACCGCATTGCAAAGCAAAGCTTTTGTTTTCTGGTATGCATCTTTAAGTTGTACGTAAAATATGACACACTGACTTGAGCTCATACAATCAGTGTGCTGAACTCCCAACTTGTTTGGGGAATCCAACACAAGGCGGATTTCTAGCGGAACTATCAGTCCTTTTCGAGCAAGTGGAATTCTTTTGTGGAATAGAAAACAGCACAGTCATTCGGTATCGCAAACCTCTGCATAAGCGAGTCTCTTTGAATTTATGTAACACGGCGCAGTTTGAGGCAAGAGTGTGATGGTTTGGTCATGGCCGCACAACTCCTGTAAAACTAAGGAAGCGAACAGGTCCGAGCTGGTTTCTGATGGCGACCTGACTTCTGGCCAAATCCTGGAGTTAACGTAGGTAAACGCTGCGCGGCCTGGGCCTCGAATCTCGTCCTGCGTGCCTTGCTGACCGAGGGAAGGAGACGTTCTCTTGTGCCACGTTCGTGCTGCAGCGTGCTGAGAGCGTGTAGGCTGAGAAGGAGGCCTCTGCTGCTGCACCCAGCTCAACAAGACTCCTTTCATCTTTGCGGTTTGTGCATTAAGATGAACCAACACTTCACATCACACCTGCTTCAAAGCCAACAAGCGGCAACCGAGGAGAGAGACAGAGAGGGTGGAGAAGAGAGTCTCTGGCAGTCAACAGCTCTCAGAAGAAACATCTTCCTGATGAGAGCGAGATTGTGTGTACATTCGGCTAAAAATATATTCGCTGATCGTACATCGCAATATGCCCGTAGACGCCAGAGCTTCGTCTTGTTTGACTGCCATGGCGAACTTAGCGAGAATGCTTTCAGGGGAATGGGTTTTAGGTGCGTGACTCACACTCCTGGTCTTGTTCTAGCTTTCAATTTCTAAAGACTAATGACTTTTCCACTATTAGCTTTTCTGCTTTTATTAGTAGGCACTTGGTAGCATTACCATACCTGGACCACCATAACCATGTCTTTTAACCAAAGGTAAAACAGTTCAGAAAGGTTAGCCATAGATTGCGGGCAGCAATGTTACGGGTTAAAAAGGAAAAAAAAAGAGAATGAAAAAAAAAAAAAACAGGTTATGTTGATGACTATGTGCTGTGGTACTGTGGTCATGTCGTTCTCTTCAAAGACGCCATGCATTTGTACTCGGTGTTTGTGATTTGGAAACGTGAAATGCGAAAAACCTCAAAGCTCAGGCAAAAAGGGCTGTTTTTATCGCTCCCTCGCCTTATCAACCCCCTCATCTCCACACGCCAGGACTGAGCGCGCCCAGCAAGCACTGTGGCTTCCAGAGCTATAAACAGCCATTTCAGACCATTATATAAATGCCTATTAGACCAGTCTACAGCTCTCTCTTTCTCTCTCTCCCTCTCTTTCTCTCTCTCATACATAAAAACATACTCAGACATTCTTCTCCATTACACGACTATGTGAGTTTGGAGTAGCTAATGATGCAAGCATTCCCTGCTTTAGCTGAGAGTTTGTATTTAAGATTATTGCTAATGGCCACCAGTGAGAACGTCAATTCGGGCTGCCGTTTTTCTTCACTTGTGTTCCACGAGTTTCCACGGGACGCTACAATCAGCCATGAAAGTGAGGTTGCTTTGGATTCTATATATCTCTTCACTTTGATCACACGCACATTACAGGACATTTTAATTCGATGTGATTACACTGCTCTGTCCTAGACTACACGTGTACACCTTTACCCGGAGAAGCTTTACTCTGCCGCCTCGAGACGCTTTACACGTCGAGTGCTTGCTCTCGTTTATGACTTGCGTGACCTAAAATAGCTTTAAAACACCTGAAAACTCTGGCGCGTGTGTTGTGACAGCCGTGTCTGTAGGTTTAAAAGCCGTGTCTTTGTGCGCGTTTGGTAGCGCCGGTTCAGAAAGCCTCCCAGAGATCAAGCGATAAAGAGACTCTCAGGTTAAGTGCACGAAGCCGCTATCATTTTGTGCTGCGCCCTGCGTTGCCAAGACGACCTGGGAAATGGGTTGAGATGCGGGCCGGAGATAAGCCCGCGCACATGAAAAATGAGGAGACAGAGAGCAAGGTGCATGGAGCGAGCGAGCAAGAGAGAGAGAGAAAGAGAGAGAGTCATGCCTGCTTTGTTGTTTTCTGGGTGCTGCGAATTGGTCGTGCAAATAGCACACTGACATGCGGGCTGACAGGAGCGACCATGCCAGCAACGGAGAGAGAGAGAAAAAAGAAGCACTTGCAACTATTTCACAAAGGTGCCACTGTGGTTACGAAACTGGTGCAAGGCGCTGCTCCTGCGGATCCAGAGATGGGCGCATCCTGCTAAGTGCACTGACTTGAAACAGAGCTCGTTCATTTCATGGCCTGATCCCTTGCTGTCTCGCGACTTTAGAAAAGATCAGCATGTCAGGAAAGTAGGACTGGTTGAGTTGCGATACACGGCTTTGCTGCAGTTGCTTTGATATGTGTACTACTAGGCCTCAGGAAATGTTGACGATATCTTTTGGTTTATTGTATGTGGCTATTAAAGTGGCCAAATTGGCACAACAGCTGTCGTCCTAGCTGTCTACACAGGTGGGTTACTTGCCACTGCCCTATAAAGGTGTTATAGAAAGTTAAAAAATGTCTTGATGTGGCTTAATAAACGAGTTACCTACTTTCTTATATTACATGAATTTGCTTCGGCGACAACAGATACAAACACGACCAACCAGCTACTGTAAAAATTACTGGTCATCTTAAGACACTGTGATGGGGCGATTATGTAATAATCATGACGGCTTAATGTAAATGATATAACATTAATTTGCTCAACATTATAAGGCTATTAAAAGCTAAACAAGACTTGTAAACGTTTTTCTATGGCTACTAGCCCTGGCATACTGCTTATATCAATTACTTTAGAATTTGTTTTAAACACTGTGATCCAATTGCAGTACCTTGATGCACTGATACACTTTTGAGTTGTCTTTTGTGTTAGATGCAACAATCCTGGTCTAACTGAAAGGTGATTTCCATATAATGTACATGTACACTACCGCTCAAAAGTTTAAAATCATTTTAGAATTTCATTTTGTGCAATTTACATACAATTCACAAACAATATTATCCATTTCACAACTAATGTAAGTGTATCCGATGATTTTTAAAGAATAAAAATGTTTGTATTAAAGCCTATTTTTGTATAGAGGCTTATTTTGCATATAGTCCTATTATCAGCAATTCTCAGTCCTCTGCCATCCAAGTTAAGCATGTTATTGGGCTAATTAGTTGTTAGGACACTCTTGCTCAATTGTGATGCACAGCTGAAAAAATATTCTACTAATAAGTGAGTATAAAAGGGAGAACAACATTCTAGGTTAGTTTAGTATCTGAAGCATCAGCAGTCGAAGGCTTGCTGACCGGCTCAAAATGGCCAGAAAGAAATAACTTTCTTTAGAGACCCGTCAGTCCATTGTTGTGTTAAGGAAGGAAGATACTCCATTGAAAACAAGAACATTTCACTGTGATCCCAAACTTTTGAGCGGTAGTGTATGTGTATCAAAAAAACCTATCTGCAAGTATTACAGGCTAGGGCGAAATGATTTGGGAAAAAGACCTCTGTCCATTCTTTCTCTACTTAACACCTTACCAACATAGGCTAGCATTAAAAACTTTCACTTTCACCCTTATCACTGGTAAACGTCTAGCTCACAGAGCTTAAACCTTATCTCTATATCTTCACAATGGAGGCTTAAATTACAGTGATGGTCTTCAATGACTAACCAGTTTGCTTTGTGTGATTCAGTGATACTGTGATGCCTCTCTTTCCATTGTATGGGGCTGACTACGGGCTGAATCAGTGAGTATCGGACAGAGTACCAGGGGAGTTTACTGTGCTTCAGGGAGAAAACTGACCCGTGTAGCCGGCGAGAGCGGCGGCGGGGATGACTGGCTTGTCCTTGCTGAGGTCAGAGCGCTCCCGGACGTAGTCCTTGAAGGTGCCCTTGTGCTTGTGGCCGTGCAGGGCCGTGGGGTAGTCCTCTGAGTCGAAGCTGTCGTAGGAAGGCACGCGCTGCAGGCTGTTGAATGACGACTGGCTGCTCCATGACTGCGTCAGTCGGTCACAACTTTCGAAGCTTTCCGTGCTCTCGAATGAATCCTGGCCTCCCAGCTTGCCTGAAGCAGAAAGAGCGAGAAGAAAAGAAACAGAAAGAAATGGTAAGCCAACAAACCCAAACCTGTAAAATACTTGCTATCAAAAACCAGGCAATCAGCACTCACTTCATAACAAGTTGAACCCTGGCCTCTACTTAGCAAATACAGGCCAAATCATTACGACTTTATAAGGTGCAATGTTTGGGAGCTAACCCAGCCAGGGGAGGTTTCGTGTGGGAAAACAGCTAAGAGACAAGAAAAGACCCAGAACCAGCCAGCGCCCCTCGGTTAAGGGTTCTCTTATATAACTGTCATCCGTCTTTCATTCGTCTTTTTGGAATTGGAGGAAAATGGAAACAAATTGCTACTCCATTTTAGGCCAACGCAGAGATAAAAAGAAAAAAACTGCCGCAATTGAACGATACTTAAGAAACGAAAGCTAATACCTTGGAGAGGCCGATCCTGAAATCTTTGACTGCAAAATTGAAGCCACATGTAGCGTTTGGTGGTGCCACAAATACTTTCCCACGTTGGGAAAAAAAATGTGCTCTGCTTGCCAAAACAAGAATTTACAACGTGCAAGGTTTGGTCAAACCAAGGGGGGCAAAGTCTTGATGGCATTCTGCATCATGCTAACATCTCACACAGAGATCCTGACATGATCCTAGTTCAATGATTGCTTCCTAGGCGTTGCAGTGACGCTGCAACGCTATGGTACCAAACAAGTAATGGAAGCTCACAGCCACAAGTTTAGCACGCCTAAATCAATGAACAGTTGCTTCAAACCACATCAGCCACACATTTAAAAGCAAGCGAGTCCTAATTTAGGTTGAACCTCTAGCTATAAGCTTTACCATAACCTCATACGTCCAATTCACAATTAAAGAAGCAACATGGACCACATTTTAGGTTAAAGAAAAAACAATATGTTTGACAAAGCCAAATGGACCCTTTTTAAATAAGGAGTGTTTTGGTTGGCACACCCAACGATAACTTGAGATCTCGTGAGAACCGCACATGTCGCTTCGTTCGTCTTTTGACACCTCGGGCACCTTACGAGAAGACAGAGGCGCTTGAAAAACAGCGTCCCCATTACCATCACTCGCCCCGAAACCTTTTACATAAAACACTCAAGGCTGGAGATCTCGTTGTTCTCTGCGGCTTAGCACTTCGCTCACTTTGATGCAAGCAGCTTTGTTTTTTTTCTTCTTCTTCCCTATCTCGATTTTTCTTCTTCTCTCTACACTGCATGAACCGCAAATGAAACGCAACCGTCCCCCTTCACTGTGCACATGCACACATGCAACCGTGCAAAACACACACACAAAGAAAAAATCTCGCCAAAACCAAAGCTATGTGGACCACACACACACCCCCCCCGACCGCTTCAGTCGCGGGGATGATGGACAGAAATGAGGACAGTGCTCTGTTCGGCAACAAAAGAGCACGAAGGGAGTTTTTTTTTTGGCTCTGAAGATCTGGGGACGGGGACAGTCCCTAAGACTTGGACACATCTACATGTTATTTAAACTAGTTTCCCATGTCTTTTCATAAGACATAACATATGAAGTTAGAAGCTTCTATTCAATCAGGTGTCTGAACTTTTGACTAATGCTGTATAGGGCTGCATGATAAATCATATTTTTATGGTAACGAGGACTGTGATGACAGAATACATTAAATTACCCTACACAGAGTGTCAGATTAATATAATTCAACTGCTGGAAATGCACTACTACAACCAACATGTGCTGCATTGCTCCAGGCTTGAACCAATTGGGCAATGAGTCACTTAACAATTGGGCTCCAAGACATAATGGACACTGCCTCAACAAACCTGCATCACTATAAGGAGCTGTATAAGGCCTATAATGTAGTTATGGGATAGCTGAATAATTTGGGGTAAGGGCCATGCCTGAAATTCGTCCTCCTTTCTTTTCTGGATACAAAGTTTTCACAACACCCACTACCACCCCATTGCCTCCTTGTTCCACTGCCTCACCCAGTCTCCACTTACACTACTGCCATTTGTTAAAGGCACAGTCTGAGCTCACAAACTTATTTTATTTCAGTTTTGCAGCCTTTGGCAGGTTTATTTTCCAATAATGTGCCTGCCGTTCTGTTTATAAGTAGCTATTAGTATTTCATAACTTTTATTTTGCACACTAGCAGGCACTGGAACCAGATGTAAATGACCTTCTATGTAAAATAGCAAATAAAAGTTCTTGATGAGATCTATTTCATGTCAGGAGTGCCAATAAACAAAGAAAGTCGGTCCAATCCACCCTTGAAATGAACGTGAAAGGTCTTTATTCCTAGAGCAAAAAAAAAGAAAAACAAGGTGCAGCCCTAGCACTGCCTGTGTTACCAATGTATGCATAGATGTGTTGCTTCGTGTTACCATTTACATCCTTCGTTTACACCCACCCAGCCACCCACACATGTAAATTCACCACCCACCAGCCCACACATGCGACCACCTGCCCTACCCTCTCGTTCCTGGGCCTCACCTCTGCTGATGCGCCCTACGCACATGTTGTCAGGCGACACGACTTCCTGTTTCACCGTGAAGTAATCCCCCTGCAGCGGGTTGAGGGGCGTATCCCGCAGAATCACGTTAGAGTACTCGCTCTCGTATTTGAGCGACAGCAGGTCCTCTGAGCTGATTGGGTGAAGGGTCTGGTAGGACTCTGTGATGAAGCCGGGCTCGGAGTACTCTGAAGGGGGCACGCATTGAGCATGTTCAATGCCATAACCTGGAGAGAGGTTCACAACAAGACAGCGTGCAGCGGTTGAGTATGGCTACTGGTGTCTGCTCGTTTGCCTTCAACTGTAAAAATAGCTTTTAACATGTTGTTGGTCGGCTTATTTAATGTACAGTAACAGGCCTCTGTGGTTCAGCATTGTATGCTTTTTCAATGTTCTTTTACTACAATACCCAGCATGCAACCACAGAGAAACCCCCCCACTGAGATAAAGAAATCTTGACCGCTGGTGTAGCCACTGATGTAGAGGGTAATAAATAAAGCTCTGACATTTGGCCTCCTGGCTGTAACTGCATTCGCCAGCGAGCAGAAACCTTTCAAATAGTCAGCCTTTAGGTATCCTTCAGAAAACATCATCAGAAGGTGGACTTTTCCAACTAGAATATCTCCCTCTAGAGAGAGTTGTGGTACCAGTGTAGCAGGTGAGAAAGTATGTTTACAAGAGAAAAAGCAACAGCACTTTAAAGTAGGTACGGGTTGATGGAATCAATGGATATCTTAGCATTCTTATTGTCGCTGTCCAAAGAAAAATATGCATCTCCTTCATGTTTTTATATCATATAAACACAACAGCTGCTCTTTACATCCTGTAAAAGATGATTGGACCAATAAAGATATTCTAAAATTACTTCTAATTAAACCTTTTTACATTGACCTGCATTGAAAGAAAAGAAGGTTTAGAGATGCATGCCTTTCTTTGGACAGCAGCAATGCATTTACTGATATATAAAGCATGACTAATGATTAGTAGAAAGGACATACATTCTAATTTAAGGTAATTTAAGTACAAAGTAAAGTACAGTTCTGAATTATCATTCTGCAGGTCAACTGTTAAGTGTTAAAAAGATATAGAAGGCAGATAGCATGTACTAGCTTTCCAACTGCCGATTTGCTTGATAACCAGACTCACTTCTGAATCGAAATGGACCTGAATTAAAAATTCAGCTGCACTGCATACATGCATGTATAGGGACTACTGAATGTACCTAATGGCCATACTGTTCGATTTACAGTAATCACTATCTTTCTTACTGTGGCTTCAGGACTGATATATGTACGTGATCACTGTTCAGACTGGTTACCTATATTCCTTTAGATGAAGCTAAACTGATTCTGATTCTATATAATTATATACAAGCTTAAGGTGCATGTGTAATCATCAGTAAAAAGAACACACATTCTAATTTAAGGTCATTTAAGTACATTTTGGACTGAATTCTGGACTGAGAACAAAGTAAAGTACAGTTCTGAATTATCATTCTGCAGGTCAACTGTTGAGTGTTAAATTGTGTACTTCTCTCACTAAATCAAGCCAAAGATTAGGGATGTTAGCTCTAGCGCTAGCTGCATGGAATAAATGAATGGCTCATTTAATTCATAATATTCAAACATGAGAAAATGTGTTTGGATAGCGAGTGGCTACAACGCCGATCTCAGATCAAACACTTAATAGATGCACGTCCAACCTGACTCTGCAGACTGAAACCCCTTCATGTGAATCTCTTTTAAATCTACTAACACTTTCCTCAGACAAATCAATGCGCATCTCGTATTGCAGTCTCTGCGGTGGCTGTGAAAGTGAGAGTGCATGTGTGTGTGTGCGTGCGTACGTGTGTGTTCTAATGGAAGTCGGGCTGACAGGCGTTGGGGTACTCACTGACAAAGTAGTCTGAGGTATAGCGAGATTCCTGGAAACTAGAGGTCAGGCCGTTGACGGGGAAATGCTTGGGGTCTTCTGTGTGAGAGGAAAAAAAAGAAAAAAGGTTGCCATGGCTGAATGAACAATCTCTGTTATCGAATGATCACAGGTTGTGAACCACTCCTACGGATACCTTTTAATCGTTTCTTTTTTAACACAGTGGCCGAGGCCATCTAATTACACTAATGCTGTGACAGCTTCCGCCTTGGGACTGAGGGTTTCTCATGAACGTCATACGTTCATCAACAGAAGATAAGAAGTAAGGCATGCGGCCTGTGTACTCTTAAACCGAGCGATGCGGATTCAGCGCTGTGTGTGTGATAAAGAGCATTAGAATGTCATCATTTAAAAGGAAATGGTGGAGAAAGCAGAGACAATCTGCTCTGACGCCCATGCGAGCGTGTTATTCATATACCGCAGATATAGAAGGCAGATAGCATGTACTAGCTTTCCAACTGCCGATTTGCTTGATAACCAGACTTACTTCTGAATCGAAATGGACCTGAATTAAGAATTCAGCTGCACTGCATACATGCATGTATAGGGACTACTGAATGTACCTAATGGCCATACTGTTCGTTTTTACAGTAATCACTATCTTTCTTACTGTGGCTTCAGGACTGATATTTGTACGTGATCACTGTTCAGATTGGCTGCCCATATTCACAAAGCAGTCCAGGCTCCATTAGATGGAGATACACTGACTCTGATTCTATATAATTATATACAAGCTTAAGGTGCAGCTTATTCACCATATTTTGCCATGCCCACTTTCAAGCGTGTGGTTCTTCCTTTGTGTTAGAACTTCCGGTCAGCTAACCAAAATGAATACAGTTACATGGGAGGGGAGCAAAGAGGCAATAAGAAGTTCGAATGGGACAACACTGTCTCATCCGAGGTTAACAACACAGTGGGTGGATTATATAAAAAGGTGGTCTGAGGTTACATACGGCAACATTTTTAATTATTTTGTACTCTCCGAAGGTGTAGATGGTTCAGCAATGAAAAACTATACGAGTACTGAAGGGTATCAGTACCTGCACAGTGGGAAGGTCGGCCGTGTACTCCTACACACAGACGGTGAGTTTATATTTCTGAAAGACGGTTAAACCCAAGTCAAGCCAGCTGCCTGAGCCACTCTGCGTGGGTGTTAGTTACAGCCCAGATAGCCTAGCGCGGTGGACACTGATCAGAAAACAGTTACTTAACTCGCAAACACCCGACGCGTGAGCTTCCTCTGAGCTTCATAAGCGAGACATTTCTCTGGATAAGGATGCTCTGGTGCTGGTTCTCCTCCACAGAATGGTAAGAGCAGACATACAGAGGTTTGAGTGGATGTTTTAAATGTAGCGCCTTCAGTCATAGACGCAGGTCCTCTTCTTTGGAAGGCGGCCCCCCAACACTCTGATCTTTATGTGCTGTGTTCGTAACTCTGTTGTTCAAGCTAAGTTTTCCTCTTCTTCCAATTACTGACTCCCTCTAACTGAACATATTATGCTATTCATTTTATATGTTTATTGTCATTTTGCTTGTAATTAGTATTAACGTATTCGCGGGCGCAGCAGAAGTTCTAACACAAAGTAAACAAAGATGGGTGTCCCCATGTTGTCATGGAAAATAGCGTGAAAACGGGTTTAAACTGATACCTGATCAAATGTAGCATTATATCTTTACGGGAAATTTTTAAGTACATAAGTGGTTTTATATATATACACCAAGCTTTATTATACCTGTGGCTGTTAATGCTTTATTTAGAAATCTCTACTTGTGTTTAGTGGGCTGTGCGTGTTCCGTACGTCCTCATGAGGGGACCACGGAATAAATGTTGCCAGACCTCTCAGGCTTACCTTTCTGCAGCATCTCTAGATGCTCCCACAGGATGTCCCCCACGAAGTCAGGTGCCAGGTCCAGAAAGCGGTCCTTGCCCAGCGCGCACAGGCTGGCTCCGTTCATGCAGAACTTGTGGAAGTCCACGTTCTTCAGGCTGAACTCGTTTACAGTCCATGTCAGCCATTCTCGCACGTGGCCCTCTGTCCACTGTCTGGGGTCTGCGGAGAGGGGGAGGGTGAATCTGATGAAAAGATGACACTCGGCGCTGGGCAGGCGGATTCTGTTACGCTTCCAAATACGGCTGATGCATTAGAAACCTAATTAGCCCATTCAAATCTCTGATTCAAATTACAGTTCCAGCTTAGCTTGGAGGTAGGGTTCAATAAAGCTGCTCGGAAAAAAAAAAACACACACAGCGCACACGGATGGCAGTTCAGACAGGGAGGGGAAGAGGTAAAAAAACAAAGAGAGAGAAAGAGAGAGATGGAAAATGACTGTAAATCTATGTTCAGACTAGAGACTAAGGTCAGACTAGGGACTTAAATATTATGTCACAACGCTTAGAGACATGTTCACGAAGCATGATATGTAGTTAAAATCAGTTGGAGTGCCTGTAGTGCCTCATCCAAAGAACATCATTACAAAGCTATAGCTTCAATAGGGCTGCACCTAACGATTAATTTCTTAATGAATTAATCTAACAATTATTTTCTCGATTAGTCGACTAACATAACAACTAATTTTAGATTACTGTAATGTTGAGTGTGTTAGGAATTCAAATTTGTATTATTTTGTTATGAATTTGTAACCACACATATATATGTGAGGGGCGGGGATGGCTCAGAAGCACGAGGAAAACGCATGCCCATTCTGGTTAAAGACTAAGGGTCTATGCTCTGACTGGACTTTTAGAGGCACAAATGACACGTAGCCTACACGCCTCACACACAAGAAATGGGACAGTCTGTGGACTGTATATGTTACAGAGAGTCATTTGAGAAGCAGGTACATGTGTTTTAAAGCTCCCACGGTATCGAGAACAGTCTTAGGTTCTACACTGGACGATTAAGAATGGTTAGCAATGAGACTTTTCAAGTGTTACGTGTGTTAATCTTAAAATAATCTGCTAAAATAAGAAAAACAGGTAAACAGGTGCTGTCCTGCTGCTGTGTTGATAATGCGCTACGGGGTGTTTCAGCTTCAAGTGCTCGTGTATGGCAGTTGTACTGTTGTGATCATCTCCACTGTGCAGAGCTGACAGAGCACCACACTGTTGTGTTTCTGTGTGAAATACTCCCACAACTTTAGATGCAGGTGAGCGATTGTTTGTAGCTGCAGCTTGCGCTCTGGATAAATCCATGCTTTCAGTAGGCGCAGCCATCTTTGCGACGAATCGATGCACATTATGCTAATCGACTTAATTTCGTAAGCGATTACATCGATGCGTCACCCCAGCCCTAAGCTACAATGATTTTTATTGCTAGATTTACATACTGCACTGCAGTAAATCCAATTAAACCGGCCTAATTATTATCTCAGTACTCTGTAAGTATGGATAAATCAAAAATATGCTCAGAAATACAGAATATCAACATAATTAAAGCGACTCTTTAACCTTTAGCACCAATGTATGTTACATGCAATGCATGAACACAAAATAGAGAGAATCCAAAATAATGATGTTCCTCTTTTTCTTGCCAACTGGGTGTCATCAGGTAGTTATATACAGCATGTTTTATGCAGCCGTGGTGGTGCCCGGAACTGAAACAGCTGTAATTGTAGCCTATGGGTCTACATGCTCACATGCATGCACACACACAAAGTTTGTTTTTATGCAATGTCAGGACGTGGGGTGCTACACATGTAAATCTTCCTGTACATACATAAAACGACATATATGTAATAGGAATGATCTAAGCCCAATCCTAACCAACCCGTAACCAAAGAGGAATGTTTTGCCCTTTTATTTTTAAAAAATGAAGCGCAACACATCTGTAACAAGTCTATTACAACGTCAGCGCTCCTTTTTCTTCTGGTTTTAATACACAGTCAGGACTTTTATGTCCTGACAAAGCATATAAAACAACCATGCACACAAACACACACACACACATGCTTATATATAACATGTGGCTATTTTCAATTCCAGACAGACAGCGAAGACCCAACACAGACTGAGCCTCCTGAGACGCAGCAAAGCGAAGCCACCCTGTGGTCTGCCTCAGTTTGGGGAACATAATTCATAAGCAGCATGGGGCCACCATGTGCCTATCTTGCAAGATCCCCTTATAGGCAATTTGCTTCGGGCATTCCGAAACAACGCTGTAATGCACGAGCCTACGCTAAGGGTGGGCAATTCAGCGAAAAAATTTAACACCGCAATACTTGCCACTTTCACAACATGCAGGGCTCGATTTGAATGGACGTGCGAGTGGCTGCATGCGGTGTTTGGTACACTGTGAACCTAACTTTAGACCTCCACCAACTTTCAGCACTTTATAAAAGTTGTGCTTTGCATCAGTGACACTGTGTTTCATTCTTTAAGCCACATGCTTCAAGACTTATGGTTAGTGAGGAACGCCAGACGCCCTTTGTTGCTGAAGTCTTGAACCTGGGTCTCGTTTGATTACATAAACGAAACACAAACTACACTGTTGGCCCCAACACTCACGAGGGACTGCCAATATCACACTCTAATCTAATAATTAATGGAGAGCAGGAGGACAGAATGTGCCTTGTTTTGACTAGGTTGCTTCTTGTCATTCAACTCAGTGAGTCGCAAAGAGAAGAGACCATGAAAAGGAGAGCGATTTGCTGAAATACTACAGATATGACAGTGACGTCTGTATACGGAAAAGTGAAACTGAGGAGAGAGCTAACTCTACTAGTGTGCAAGTCAGCTGATGTACACTGCAAAACACTTATACCTTGGCAAGTGAAAGAAAATACCTAAAATATAATATCCAATCCCAGATAATATTACTGCATTGGCACTGTTAACTGGCACTGGGATTCTTATTATCATCTATAAACAGGATATACTTAGCAATAATATTATAATAAGATACATGGTCTGTATTTAGGACACTCATTGCCAAAATATACGATGAAATCTTGGGGTATGTTAGGGCAAGCGGTACCTTTAGGGATGCCGAGTCTCTGTTGCTCCTTGGTGAAGCCGCTGAAGGTGGCCTTCAGAGCCTGTGACATCATCTCTTTGCTCCCTGGAGTCAGCAGGGGAACGTCCCCACATTCCAGATCTGTCCCAAACAAGAGAAGGAGAAAACATGGGTCAAATTTCAAATCACAGCCAGAAAGCTGAGTGCAGCCTGAACCGTTTCAGCTCTCGCATAAAGAGTTCTAAATGGGCGTTCATAAATAATGCTTTCGCCCAAAACTGGCCTGCTGGTGGTCACATCTTTTGATATGACACTCAAGTGATTCATAGCCAACCTTAATTATACAGCCTCCACCAAAGAGAACCACTGCCATTGTGGTAATCTGTTTGAAACAGCTTTATTATGGCTCAAGGATGAGGTACTGTACTGTTTAAAGACAATCTTGCAGCCTGTGATAAGAGCATGTAATATACCCTTCATATATATATATATATATATATATATATATATATATATATATATATATATATATATATATATATATATATATATATGAGTGTTTACACTCAGTGTTGTGTATACAGTCAATCCTGCTAATACAAGGTCAATGTAATTATATACATGACCATGTAGTTTATTTTATAATTCTGATTTGTAAATCACATTTAACTCAATATACAACAGCTCTAGACTTAATGTTCACTAGTGTCCTACAGATTACTGAGGCTGGCTTGACTGCATGATACACCAGGCTGACTGCTGGTGACCATCTGCCTCCATACTGACCCATAACGTCTCAATGAGGCCTAAAGATACTGCAGGACCTGAGGGCACATGGGCCTCCAATGCCTATCCGTAACCTCATTCCCCAAACTGTCCATCCACAGACTGCCTTCTGTCGCCAGGGGTCAGTCAGCAGGGTGAAAGGTCGTGGCGGCAGGGTGATCGCGTCCAGCCTGAACAGTGGCGTCAGTGTTTGGGCAGATCGTCTTCACAGCCTTCAGGTCCCCAGCAGGACACAGAAGGCCCTTTGATGAGTTAAACAGTGCCTGATGACTAGCGCTAATCCAATTAGAACAGCCCATGGTGACGGAGGAGGGGACCTAGGGAAACCCCCTTGAGGCTCAAGGCCCCCGAAAACCACTTACTACTGCACTTAAGGCTATGATCTTCACAAATACAGAATACAAAGAGTAAAAAGAAGACTTTTTTGGGGCATGTGTTGGTAATGGAATTTAAGCCTTTATTGATATTTTGTGACTTCATTTACAGAATGTCACACCATTCTGTGCAGGTAATGTGTTCACACTGGGTAAACTGCAACTGGGTATATGGTACAGCTAACAACTGGATGCTACACTAAGTAAAGATGTGGGAAATCATTTTTGGCTTTGGCTAAATGTGGGCTATCAATGAAGCCAACACAGTGTCACGTTCACAGTTCTCTGAAAATCTGGACGAAACAAGAAATATGTTTTATGAAGCAGCTTAGTTTTTTTCTAATTTGCTGACATACCAAACAAGAAGGCAAGAAGTGTCTGCTCTCTGCAGGGAAAGCAGCTGAATGAAGTGAACAAGGCCATAGATATGCTTTTAGCACAGGCACTCTGTGCAGATTTTCTTAAGTAAGCTTTAAATATTCGCTCCAGTGGCGCCAGAGCCCGAACAAAATTAGTATTTGGGACGGCCCTGGAAATATAGTGCTGTAATCTATAATCTGTCATGTCTGTTTAGTGTAAACTGTTCAAACTGGAGATGATATTACTCTAAAAAGTCAAAGTTCTAGATTACACAAATCATATAGTTCATATTATCATATTAAAACAACATGTTTAGCGAAAGGAAGTAGAAGTGTAACAATACAAAGTGTAAGAATAGGATACATTGTATTGTTTATACAAGACTCCCAATGTGCAATGGTATCAAACAATGCATTCAACAGACTACAGAAGTGTATGTATTAGCTTGTGCCTAGAACATTAATTTACTATATTATATGCTTATTGTGTTAAATAGTGTAATAAACTGAGAACTGAGAATGAAAGCATTAACATATTAATGTAAAACAGATTTTCAGACACCTATTTTCAGTCTAGTAAACTAATACATCACCATTTGTAGTTTGTTTATTAGTACGGTATGTACAATATGCAATGCACAGCATAGCAAAGTCTTGGTACCTGAACTGAGCATTCACAGGGCAAAGATGTTTAGAGTCGGGGCAGAAGAGTTAACGCATTTCTGCAACTGATCTTTTCCCGATGCCCAGATGTTCTGGCATCTCCGCATGGTTTGGAACTGCCAGCTCTGGGCGCCTCTTAGGTTTGTTGATTCTCTCTCCCTCTCTCGCTCTCTCAATTAAATTTTATTTATTAAATTTGCTTAATTGGCATGACGCGTTTAGGTTTGTATTGTCAAAGCACAGTGACAGCAGCACACGCTTATATAACAGTAAAGAAAATATTAGCTATCAAATGATGTGTCCCTCTCTTATGCTCTCTCTCTCTCTCTCTCTCTCTTTCTTTCTCTCTCAGCTCTACTACGCCATACAGCCGAGTCAGGAATGCGCAACAGCTGTCCCTCCTTGCCTCCCTCGCTCTCTCCCGTCTCCCTCCACTCTCTGCAATGACCCTCTCTGCGCGTTTCCGACGGCGTTACATTAAACAGGGCGTCTAAATGGAGGAGAACAATGCGTGATTCGATCGGGACGAGCTGCGGCTCTCTCTCCATTTTCGGCTCTTAATTGCGCATTAGAGAAGCCGCTCCTCTGCGTCAGAGCATTCACACAAGAGAACCTATTTGCACATTAGCCGGGGCGAGCGTGGCCGAGCAGCCCCTTCAGCCCTTTTCAGAAAGCCACACAAAAAGCCTGTTTGCCGAGTGCAAATGTTTAATGAGCGTTATTCTTCTCCTCCGTTCCTTCTTTTGCTTTATGTTTTCTTTTTCCCCCGGCAAAGGGAGCAGGTTTTATTTTTTTGGGGAGGGGGCGAAGATAAATGTTTTGTTTGGACAGCAGATCGCACGGCGGGTTTAACACGACACAGTAGAAGCTTGTTCATTAGCCGCGAGTGCGCGGACGTCTTGTACAAGAGAATGTAGGATTAACCGTCCACTGGGTTTATTCTCCGCAGATAACAAGTGCGTCTAACTGGCTGGTCGAGGTGTGACAAGGTGTGATGCATTGTGAAGCATTGTGTAATATGTTAGCTAAATATACTACATCTGTGTTGGAACGTTTGAATAGTCTACGCTAAATTCATGTAACGTTCAATAAAGTAGGTGCTCACTTTTGGGCCAAATGATCAAAGTAAATATCCAGTAGACTTGGGTTTGTTGTCTACTATTTGTATTGCACTACTGTATGTTTGCATATCCTGGCTGTTCCAAGTAGGGTTGCTTTATTATTTAAAAATGCCCTTTATATATTAAATATTTTACTATATTTTACTAGTTTGCACTTCTTAAAGAATATTAATATCTATCCATCCATCCATCCATTATCCTCCGCTTTATCCCGCTAGTCAGGGTCACGTGTTTGCTGGAGCCAATCCCGGCGTCAGTCATTCAGAGAATAACTCCGCTGAAGTTAGCTGAGTGTGTGTTTTGTCAGACACCTTAGCTGGTTTAGGTTTATCTAGGACAGCGTGCTCACAAAGCTCTTCATACTCCTCATACTGTGTTCATACTCCTCATACTCTGTTCACACTCCTCATACTCTGTTCATACTCCTCATACTCTGTTCATACTCCTCATACTCTCTTCACACTCCTCATACTCTGTTCATACTCCTCATACTGTATTCATACTCGTCATACTCTCTTCATACTCCTCATACTCTGTTCATACTCCTCATACTCTGTTCACACTCCTCATACTCTGTTCACACTCCTCATACTCTGTTCACACTCCTCATACTCTGTTCAAACTCCTCATACTCTGTTCACACTCCTCATACTCTGTTCAAACTCCTCATACTCTGTTCACACTCCTCATACTCTGTTCAAACTCCTCATACTCTGTTCACACTCCTCATACTCTCTTCATACTCCTCATACTCTGTTCATACACCTCATACTCTGTTCACACTCCTTATACTCTGTTCAAACTCCTCATACTCTGTTCACACTCCTCATACTCTGTTCACACTCCTCATACTCTGTTCATACTTCTCATACTCTCTTCATACTCCTCATACTGTGTTCATACTCCTCATACTCTGTTCACACTCCTCATACTCTGTTCATCATCCTAATACTCTGTTCATACTCCTTATACTCTGTTCATACTCCTCATACTCTGTTCATACTCCCCATACTCTGTGTGGTGGTTTGTTTGGAGATGATGGAAAAGGTTAGCTGTGGAGAGATCTTTAACGGCTTCTTTCTTACAAAGTCTGTAAACTGCCATCTTCTGAGCAACGTCAGTCTTTTCAGATACAGACCAGCTCCACGCGAGTGAAGATGATCCTCACCCAGGAGGAGAGGCTGGTGGTATCTGAGTTTCTTCCCCTGGCGCAGTGTGTTCACTCATTTTCAGCTTTAGGTGTGTTTGTTTAGGCAGCTATGCTAGCTTTAGCCTATGCTAGCACACAGTATGGCCACTCTCAATGCGTACTCGCAGCAGCCTGTACTAAAGCGCGTGGAGTCGAGGTGTTGTGATAGTTGTTGTTTCCCCAGCCAGTAGCGTACTCGATAACATCAGCTCGCGCAGCGTTAACATGGCAATTAAGATATTATCGTAGACAATATACATCGCACACCACTAGTCCCAAGCATTCCAAAAAACTTAACAGGAGAAGACAAACATATTTGTTAAAGTCAATTAAGGGATTTTATTCCAAGTCACTTTGGAGTTTTTCTGTTTGTCTTTTCATGAAATGTATTGTGACTCCATGGTGGTAACTTGCTAATTTCCTAAAGATCCACAGTCAAGTTGATAACACAGATGTACACCCACAGTAGGCGCTGCAAAGCGTATCCAGGACAGCGCTACCCATTCTACAACGTTACTGAGAACGGCGGTCTTCAGGAACCCACCACTTAAGCGCAACCAGGCAAGCGGGTGAAACAATCACTCTGTTTCGCTCACTCAGCCAAAAGCATCAAGGAGCCATAGCCATCTGAGCCCAGCACCAGGCTTTGAAGTGACTGCCCGTTTACAAGAGATGGATGGTTCAGAGTTTGTCTGTCTCTCGCCCTCTCTCTCCGTCTCCTGTCTGTCTCCCGCTTTTTCTCTCTAGTGCTTTTTCTCTTTTCTCTCTCGCTGACTTCTCTCTGTCTGGCGCTCACGTCTGGCGTCTCGCTCTTTCTGGTTCGCTCTCTTTTTCACCATCTCTCGCTCTTCTCACCCACGCAGTCCTGCGTGTGTTTAATGAAGGGGCCTCGTCCCGGCTCTGCCTTTACCAAAGCCACCTCTAGCAGCCAGAGAGCTGAGGTTTCGGAGGACGAACAGGCTGCGAAATGTCACAATGCATTTTCCCCTCGTCTACATAAAAAAAAAAACAACATACCTGCTATTCTAAGAAGTGCTATCAGTCCAGGTTTTGGTACTCTTTTAACTACATAACTTAAATCACATTGGTTACCAAATTATTTATTCTGGTTACTAGATCATAATATGGATTTTGAAGACGTCAGCGTGAGTCCGGATGAGCACTTTCCGGCAAAGTGAAACAGAGTCTGGCTGAGCATGTTCACTCCAGGACACGTTGGGGTGATGGGAGAAGGAAGTGAAACACGATATAATTGATTAAATATTACTTCTCCTTGCCCTTTCCTTGCCCCCTTGTAATTCAGACTTAAAGTGCAATGTGACGTTAACTCAGACCGTCTAACAGAAACTTATAACAGTGTACCCCCGGCTGGACACTACAGCACCTCCCTGATGCTCTTCCTCTGCTATTTCCTTATTCCATAGCTATCTCCATCATGTCGCCTGTCGCAGTGGGTGATGAGCAGGTCAGTGGTGTGGTCCATCCATCATCATGACTGACAGGACGAACAGACAAATCTCAAAGCTTTGATGTCTAACATTGATGGAGTGCCGTGTGATTGAACCAAGCTATCATGCGGCGGCCCAGACCGTGAACAAAGTTATGTTCTGCTATGATGGCGCACATCTGGAAGAAGCACGTAAAATGTGTTGCTGCATTGTTTCTCAGAATGTCTTTGCAAAGATCCAGAACCTACAACAATTGAGGACAAGTGGTTCTGACTGAGGTCCAGTCGAGAAGGGCTGGAACAGGTTGGAAAATTCCTTGCCCAAACACACTGGATTCAAACTACTTTCTCTTGTAACTTGCGTGGGTGGGAACCGAGACAGCAAACATATTTGCACCAGATTTACAAAGAGAGCGAGCAAAAGATAGACAGTACAGAGTCTATGATAAACCCAAGTGGTAATCATCCTTAAGCCTGTGATGGAATCCTCTCATGCCAATAAGTGTGGTAAACAAGCACGACTGTTATATCTGTAACTATATATGCTGATGCTTCCACGACCATCAATGAACATCACTTCTACTACCAACAACAATAGCAGGGGTTTTCTTCTGGCAGTTGTTAGAAAAAGCAGATTTTTAGAAGAAGCTGTGGTACAACATCACTTCTAATTTGAAAATGAATGTGTTCTAGTGATGGTGCAAACATCACATGTTCACCATCTAATGCTATACATATATTCTAAGGACACTAAATATGATTGTAGTGCAGGATATTGCTGGTTAAAAACTGAAATTATATTCACATGTGGGAATCTTGCTAAGGTTTGGATCAAATTCATCAACAAATGAGTGACTTTAAAGTAAGTTTTAAGTAAATTTTTATGTTTTTCTGCTTTTATACACATTTTTTTTAGCAAACTTATATTGTACAGTGCTGGGACAGTGCAGGTGTGCACCTACAGCATGTGTGTGAGCGTGTCCTGAGCACACGGCCACGTGGGCCAAATTAGCAGGCTTTCTCGGCTCTGTGCCCGGGCCGGGGGCCGTGAAATTGCGATTATCGTGGCGGGGCCGTGGTGGTCTCGGGGAGCGGGGCGTGGTGGGGAGGGGTGCGAGTGATTCACTCCACTGTAATGCGAGTCCCATCACAAGACGAGAGTGCATGAATGGAGCTCCTCAGAGGGATGACCTCACTGCTGGCATGGAGGCCAAGGCCCCGCCCCGTCCGCTCTGAGAGAGCGCTCATTCATAAAGAATGAGCAGTGATGCTATTGATTCAGGGGTCCAGTGACAAGCACTGAGCAGGCATGCCTCTGTCTACGCGCGTTAAAAGGTGGCAGGCCCTTGCGTATAAATAGGCGCAGGGCCTCGGACTTAAAAGTGTGTGTGTCCTTTCAGCGGTGCGTGAGAGAAAGCAAGTGGGCGTGTAATAAAAATAGCCACACAAGCTCGTTTGGGCCTCTCAAAAACCCTGGAACATGTTTAAGCCGCTTGAATGCTTTTGTTGTGTCTGATTTATTTGAGTCTATATGTCAGATTAGCATATTGGGCCTTACAATGTGGGCCTCTCTGGCTCTTTCTGTCTGTGTGTGTCTCTTTCTGTCTTTGTGGGGTTCGCGTGGGCGTATTGTCGTCATGCGACCCCAGTGTCTGGCCAGAGGTGAGCAAAAGGGTGCAAGCTGAGAGAGAGAGAAAGAGAGAGAGAGAGAGAGAGAGAAGGAAGACAGAAGACACAAACATCTCTAAAATTACAATACAAAATACTTGAGGTACATACTTTGTTAAGCTAAAAAGAAGCTTTAGGGAGATTTAAATTGATCTGCAGTGAAGCTCTGCAAATGCAGAGACACATAGAAGAATGCCAAAGCCTAAAGAGAGTGGGTGAGCAAACTGATGATACAATTCCAGTGGTGGTGCTGGCAACTAGCCTAAAGGTTAAATATACAGTCAAAATAGAACTGTTCCAATAACCTTATATGAAACTCTCAGTTCCGATTTGAAAATGACATGAACCAACCAGTAGGAATGGTCCTAAATGCTTTCTTTCATTGCCTTCATTAACATACATTATAGTTGAAGAACGTTGAAGAAACTGCATTTTCAGAGCCAGAGAAAGAGAGAACAAGAGCAAGACAGCAATTCTAGCAAAGACTATGAGTGATACAGTGAGCTATCCCTCTCTCAGCAGGATGCCTCACCGCCCACCGCCTTTAACTGCCTCTGCAGGGGTCTGAGAGCACCTCCGCTGGCCAGCCGGACGTGACAGTGTTATCAGAACCACTTTGTTGTAGATCTTTATCTGCCACTTTCTCCTGAAGTACGTTAGGGGCAGGCTGTAAACTTAGGCTGGGATGAAGAAGGGTCATTCACCCGAGCAGAGGGAGAAGGGATGGAGGAGGGGGCGAGGCGCGAGTGTTCAGAGGGCAAAGGGTGAGGCTGAACACTGAGAGAGGTGCTTGTTCTGCCCACTATTTGGATTTCCATCTGAATTAGAAGCGAAGGCTGGGCCGGGCCCGCAACAGGAATAGAAGCGGCTCCCCCAGAGGCAGTGCCAAGGCCGGACGGCCAGCCGGACGGCTGAGATCATGAGCGCGGGGCTCTCCCGCCACGGGACAATGTGGCTATTCTTGGAGGGCAGACGGAGGATGCCCTAGCAAGCAAATGCACGCGCATTTACATGAATCAAACAGGGGGTACACGTCATAATCAACTCTTCGTTCGCCAGTGACATGAAGGTTGCAAAGAACAAGTCATTCTCTCCCTGTTCAACCTCACTTGACTTTCTAACCCTCCACTAGCTTTATCTTTTGGTCTCTCCCTTATGAAATTATGCGTTAGGAAATGAATCGTCACTACCCAAAAAGTCCGGACGGGATGCAAATTTTTCACCGGGCCAATGGCAGGCTCCTGAGACGTCAATGCTTGTTTGTTATTGATGCATTGACTGGCAGCCTCTGTGGTAATGCAGGGCTATATTGATACAGATATTACTGCATTATGCAAACCCTTTTTAAATACCTACATTTGTCATGACGACAAACCTTATATCTTACTGATGTATGTTGCTGTAGTCGTTGGAATGAATCAGAGCCGTCCCACCTCACAGCCTGCTAGCGCATACACATGTACAAGACCTAAGAAGAATAAGTAAGTGCAAAAAAATCGCATGCAAGCCGTCAGCAATGTTTTCTGCTAAACTGCAAGGTAAATTGCAATATCTATCAAATGAATCGCAATGTGGTGTTATGTATTAGGTTCTGATCTTGAGATGCAGACAGTGATTGAGGTGCATTCGCAGGTGTGAAGAACTGTAAGCTTTGCAGTGGCAGGTTTGCACTGCAGACCTTGCAGTTGCGCACAGATGCACACGCGTGTGCACTTGGTTCAGGAGACCTTGCATGCACTGTTTAGACCTGCGAAACAAACAAAAACGCCAAACACGACAAACAGTTTACTTTCCCAGCAACATCCTCCCTCCCATCCTACACGTTGAGTGCATCGAACGCCGTAAGATGGGGCAGTAATGCACTGCTGGGAGATTGAAAAGGAAAACAAAACTGTTATATGTGGACATTTAGTTGTGCCCGAGCTACGATTACGATCAAGCAGCCTTTGTAACGCCGGAGTGATTGAGTAGGGAAAAAAGCTCTGTGTGTAATTAGCAGTGGGGTGGCTAATGGTTTCTGTGTACTGTGGGGCCAGCCGAGGGCCAACAGATGCACGCTCACAAAATGAATTCCCTGCAGACCACAATGTTTTCATCTGGCATGCCACACATTCTTGCACTGTTTTACTATCGCTAATGTGGAGGCTTTATGTATTTGCATTTACGTGTGTCTGCGTGCATGCATCCTTAAATTGCCATCTTAAAAGCAGAGCGCCGTGCTTTTCATGCTGAAAAATTTCAACTACCAAATTATCTACATAAGGAATAAAAGTGTCGCCGAATGTCACTGGCGTGCCAAAAATAGAAGCCTGGAATTAGCGGCGGGCGGTATGAGAAAGAAAAAAAAAAAAAAACATCTCACACAAGCTTACTGGAGATGACATCTGTATCGGTGGGTTTCTTTTGGTATCATCAAAGTGACACCCAACAACCCACCACTTAGAGCAGAGACACAAAGCACTTCTGTAGTAATGAACAGGCTAAAGATGATGGCGTACAAGCCATCATCTCTAGCATGACGCCATCTGAACAAAAGGGGTTAAACACTCACCCCCCTCCGACCAACCCCACCCAAATCTAAACCTTGCAATGCGGCCATTATTATTATTAGAGTTCCAGTTAGCAAGGTTCCAAGAATGCCTTGATTTAAGCAAGAACCCTACACATACTGATGCACACCAAAGGAAATTTGAAAGCAAAAGTTATCTGGGCCTCTGTTAATAAAGCCGGCTGCTAACAGCTAGCCCCAGCTCTGGTGTTTTATGAGAAAAGGGTGAGTTGCTGGATCCTGCCGAGCATTGCTGGTGCATGTGAACGGTGTCAAAGACTAAAGCCCATTATGGCTGCCTCTGGGAGCTGGTCCAGACGCCTACGTCGATTGCTGTTGCTGTTCTCAGCCATGAACCCTGTGAGTAAGGCTGTTCTGTCAGAGGCATGGTAAAGAGGGTGAGGAGAAGGAGGCCCAGCTGTGATGGAGACTGCCAAAGAACATGCGTCTTCCATTCAAGTGCACGTCACATAGCTTGAACAAACCTTGAGAGAATCGTAAAGGCCGAGGGACTGGCTTCGGCCAAACACCTGGACGGCAGAGTTCGGTCAGATGCATGCTGCAGGGAGTCCAAAGCCCAGTACGGGATAATACCATATGAAGTGGAAACTATAGCCAGACGCGCTCTTTCAGCGCGGTACCTCTGCTAGGAGCTCCCGTTTGCGAGGGTGAACGCAGAAATAGCATGATTGCAAAAGCAGCCAACAGCCCGTAAGTTCAAAAACAGGTGGTTTGGTGAAAGACAAGATACTGAAGGGAGGTCCAAGAGCTGGGACCAGCTTCTGCTGTGCAAGGACGACTATTCATTTTGTAGTTAAAAAACATACGTTTTAAAGTATTTATTTAGACAACCATATAAAACTGCTAAAATTGCTGGCCTATAGCCTTTTTCCGCCACCATCAAATCTCTTTACCACAATTAGAGCCAGGCTATGGGGATATATAAGTCAACTAATCATTGCACAACCTCTAGGTCTCTAGACAAAACCTAAACCCCTTGCCGTACATGCAGGTACAGTGAGATAATCAGAGCACACGTAGATCTCCAAACCACAGCCATATACTTTCAATAGCCTTACAGCACACATGGGCCTGCGGAGACACCAATAAAACAGCTACAGTGGCGATGCCAGAAGGTGGCATTGAGAGAGAGGCACCGGCCAGGCTGGCTTACTCACCTCCAGAACCGCCTGCCACCCAGGAGGCAGTCTGGAGCGGGTCCTTGACAGCCCAGGCTAGCCTAGTGCCGAGGGCTCTAGGGGGTGGGAGGGGTGGAGGTTGCCCATCAGAGGCTGTGACTCAGTAATTAGCCTGTAACAGGCAGCTGGGATGAGACAACGTAGAAGCAGACAGACACCACATCAGGGGCCGGTGAGACGCGACAAAAAAAAAGGCGCTGCAGAG
Organism: Megaleporinus macrocephalus; assembly: GCA_021613375.1. Taxonomy (NCBI): domain Eukaryota; kingdom Metazoa; phylum Chordata; class Actinopteri; order Characiformes; family Anostomidae; genus Megaleporinus; species Megaleporinus macrocephalus. The sequence goes on from CM038711.1 coordinate 12,341,633, forward strand.
GGAGGGAACGAGAGCGGGGGGCAAGACATAGATGGAAGGGAGAAATGAGATGCCATAAAAAAAAAGTTGAAAAGAAAATTCCCGGCTTGTTTTTTCTTCCCCGCTCGGGGACACACTGCTTCTTTTGTTTTTGTTTTGGTTTAGCGTGGAGCTTTGGAGACATGGTTGGCTGTTGAGAAGTCTACGGTGCAATAAAAAAAAATAAAAAATGGGTCAAGTCTGCTGCGACACATCTGAAAGAATCTTCTCGTATCCCTGGACTGATCCATAGACGTTCGGCAACACGAGTTAACAAGTCTGGACTGCTCTCACACATGCTTACTATTTGGAAGCCAGTTGTTTCTAAAGGTAAATGCTCCCCACCCCCCTTTGATGACTACACGTTAAAGGGAACAATAAATATGTGTGGTCACAAGTCAGGCATTCTCAAAGGGGAGTCATTTAGCCGACTCACATTCTACCGAGGGGGAGTCATGGCACCAGCGCGCGTCACTAAGAAGCAAGACTTGTTTCATCTAAGGGCGTTTGGCCGGAGCTCAAAAACGCTGCTTTGACGACCAATGCCCGCACTCTCTGAATATAAAGTGAACTGTATATATTGATTCCTCAACTGTAAAACACATTTTGCCCTATGATTACAAATGAGGTAGGCGCAATAAAGAAGGTGCAAGAATGCGTTAAGTGAGGTCCTCCGCTCTTTGGCGTGCCTTACATCTCTCATAAAGAAAAAAAAAAAAGAAAAATACTTTTGGCCTGACTCGTAAAGCGTTCAGAGGCCTATTAAAAGCGAGCCGGGGCCTAGTCATTTGTTTTGCTTTGCCAGCCACCCACATCAGATGAGTGTGGATCACCTAGCTTCGTGTTTGCACAGCTGCCAGGGTGCCCAGCATGCCCGCAGTCTGGCAAAGACAGCCTGGGCTGGGCTCTGCTAGGGCAGCAGGCAAGTGGGAGCCAACTGTGAAAACCCTCAGGCTGGATCTCCTTGTGTAACATAGGAAACCTGCTCTTTACTAATTCCTGATCGGCCGTTGATCGGCATCCGCATGTCAAAAGCCAGTTAGAAGCCAAAAACCACGATGGACCCAGTGCTGGTGTGCTGGTGTTAGACCTTACAGAGCAACGAGGCAGGCATCCACAATTGTTTTGACTAGCATTAGTCACTTCTTAACTCGCATTAGCATCAAAAACCCTAGGAGTACTTTTATTACACAGGGCTGTGTGAAGTTCTTACCGTTAGCTAGGCCTATCGCAAAGTTATTATGTCTCAAGGCTCCACCGTGTAACTGATGAATACTGATATTGCGGTGTATTGTTGATAGTGCATATCTGTGAAGTGCGTATGTGTGTGCGTGTGTGTGGTTAGAGACGATCGAGCGCAATGTCTTAATCAGATAAAAGAGGGCAGCAGGCAGCCCACCCAGCCCTTACACATTCCTGTCACTCGCTGAACCCTGACTTCCAACAGAGAAAGACAGAGGGAGCGAAAGCGAGGGAGAAAGAAAGAAGCGCCCTCATCAAGAGCTACTTCTTTCTGCAGCCTCAAACGAGTGGGTGGGAGGTGACCTCTGGCTTTCTCTCATGTTGTTGCTGACCCACTTGGCCGTGCTAAGTACTCTTTGGTCAGACATGAAAGAAGCAGCCCTGTCGTCAAGCGCTTTGACACCGACCGTCCCGAGCGCGCGTCTTAGCTCGTACGTTTGATACTGTTTTGTTTGCTGCGTCTTCGTGTAGTTAAAAATAATAATAAAAAATAGAAGCCTGGCTCAAGGCGGTCTTCGGGGCTGCGCAAGCATGTGGTACACATCTGCGTCTGGTTCACAGTGGCTCCACAGAACGTATAAGCCATAGTCGCCACGTTCACAAGTGTCGGTGCTTTAGGAAGATTTGTCTGTGGGGGTTACGTAGTTTAGTTCTCGCTAAAACACTTGAATGTGCAAACCCAATCTCGTTTAGGCCGTTTTGCTTGTGAACACGGCAGCCCCGGTCGAGGCCGACGGCCTAGAGGAGCCTCTATTGTCTGTTCTTCCTCTATTTGTCCTCAGAGTAAATCAGATCATCTCGGATGAACTCGAAACTACTTCTGTGTGGCTCTTGACTTGATTCATTTAGCTTGACAATTCATCACCTTTGTGTAAACAGAGGCAAGAGAGAGAATGGAACAGAGAGGGAGGGAAGGACACAGGCAAGCAGAGAGAATCCAAGCATGCACTGACAAAATAAGACTATTCAGGAGGTCAGGCGTCCACGTTAATGGCTGGTGTCACCTAATCGCACCTGTCAAACAGTTACATGGTGTCAGTAGAGCTAATGGAAAACATTGCATGGTTGAATTCACAGCACGAGTGCGCAGTGTGGCTAATATGTAATGTTGCCAAACACATGATACGCGTCACGGTGTTGAGTTTTTACTGAAGTTTGAAACAGATGTAACGCACCAGTGAGGCCAAACGTCGGAAATACTATAACAAAGTCATAATCGAGGCTCAAACTAGCAATCTCCCCAACTTGTATACTCCAAATATCTTGGCTGTCCAAAGAAAACACCAAGAATCCACTAAGTGGCAACTTCACAGGGTGGTCCATTGGACCATTCATCATGAAATCTTCACACAACGTGAATGGCAGCTCATGTGTTCGAACGATAAAGAAGAATAAAAGCTGACAAAAAATGGAGACACATGTTTTTCTTAGAACAGCACCGATATCTTTGAAGAGTCAGTCAATGGGCCCCATTCACCAGTAGCTAAGTTAAGTCTGTTCTTGAATAAGGTCCTAAGAAAACATTCCTGAATGTGAAAATCTTCATGAAAACTGCGGAAGTGGGCTTTAAGAAGCACTGTCTTCTAAACAACAGTTGAATGAGGCATAATGTTGCTTAGATGCCCACAGCGTGCTCACAAACTCTTATCATGACATCATGATAACGATATCATATTATCATATCGCCCACTCCCAACACTTGGTTGCGGTCTTTCTGCTTCTTGCTTTCTTGGTCGCTTTGTTTCTGCATCTCTGCATGTCTCCACCCCTCCCTCCTTCTTTCCTCTCTCTCATTTCTACAGCCTTCAACCTGTTGCTATGTCTGCAGCCACCCAAGGATGTGCACATACTGTAGAAACCCCCTCCCCCCACCATAATGTCACAGGTAAAGAATGGAGGAGCAGACCAGATTAAAGCAAGCTGTATGTTGAGAATTCATTCTTTGGCAGTAAAGACTGCTAACCCAGGGCTTTCCCGACTGACCGGGCAAGAGGGAGCCTGTGTTGTGAAATGGTTTTGCAAGATAGCGCAAAGTTTTGGCAACTGTAACGCAACTATCAGCAACTCTTTTTTTTTTCTTCTCAAATAGCATACAAGTGTTGTTTTCCATGCGCCCCATTTAAAAAAATGTGTGCGAGAAAGAAAGAGCGTGCGAGAGGGGGGTAGTTTGAGCGTGTGACGGGGAGCATGCACGAGTGTGTGCGTGCTTGTGTTTATGTGCATGTTCGTGTATGTGTGTGTTAAAGTGATTCACAACTCACACCTCAGATGGTGGTCAGCTCTCAGTATGACACGTTTTGTTGGGGGGGGTAATGACACGTTTCCATGATGTATCTACAGCTGGTGCAGTGCATGAGTTAAAGAGAGCGAGAGCGAGAGCGAGCGAGCAAGCGACCTAGACGAGGCTAAGAAAGTGAGAGAGTGGTAGAGAGGGAGGGAGTACCGTTCAGAGATGTCAGCTTTTTTTTTTTTCTTCTCAGGAAAACCAGCGGCCACTGAACTCGCGCTGCCCCGCTGACCGAGCACGAACAGGGTCGTGTTCAAAAACAGTGCACTGGACTGGAGTGTACAACCGGGCTAAGGCTATATCCCCCCCTCACAGACACACACATGCACACCCTCTGTAAGCATTAACTAGCCCGCACACTCATCACCTCAGGCCAAGCCTAAGGAGTGTCTTGTCAGGACGACGAGGGGGAGGACGATAATGCTGACGGCTTAAAGCCGCATGGCATGCGCCCTCCCTCCGCCCTTTGGCCGTCCCGGGACGCTGCAATGATGTGGTATGAATGGGCAGTGAAACAGCATCATGACGAGGGGCGACGTTCTGCCAGCACTGGCCCGTCCAGCCACAAGCCATGAGGCGGGTGGGTGTTGGTAGGAGCATGCACGGGGGTTGGGGGGTTGGGAGTGAGCGACATAGACATGAACAGAAAGTGAGAGAGACGTTTGCAGAATGTTGAAAAATGCAGACGTATATAACAACACATTAAACTTCCTCTACAGCCAAACGGGAGTAAACCTGAACGAGAAGCTTGAATTCTTTATGCTTTACACTGAAACCAACATCAAGCTGACATATCGTCGCTGTACGAAGAAAGACAAGTGTCTCTGATTTTGTCCATTTTTATTTTTCGCAAACAAATGGATCAATGGAAGCGCTCCAAAAAATAATAGCAACAAATTCTGGTTCCACTGACTTGCATTGAAAGTAAAGACAGTTTTGAAGACACTTGTTCATATGTGGACGGCGACGATATGTTTTGATCTAACTGAAGCAAGTTGGGCGTCTAAAAGTGCCCCCAAACTACACAAACACCCCCAAGAAACATGTCCATACCAATATATTACATAATATTACATGATAATGTCAGTGAAAGCTAGCCCAGCTACATTCAGGACTGGCCTGAACTGGATTCCTTCTTCCTCCAATATCCGATTCAGCATTTTCCTGAGATATCGGCCCAATCCTGATACATGACATCAAACTGGTGCCACCAAGTATCTGAATGCATCACTTCTTCTCTTGTGCAGAGACACAGGAATGGGTGACATTACAGCACTTGACTGTACCGGGACAATCAGTGGTGCCACATTACATTCCTGATCTAGTCTCTACAGTAACCCACTGTAAAGCTCACCACCACCACCTCCCACTCCTCAACTTCACAGCCAACAGGTACATGTAGGCAGCCTTCGCCAGCGCGTACATCAGCAGCCTATTAGCTTCCCTCCTGTCTGATAACCGATATCTCTCTTCCAGTCAGGCTGCCGTGCAGCTCCAGCGCGCTGAAAGCCGATGAATAATTGATGGACACATCTGGAGCTCTTCACGGGAGAAGCATTGTCTTGTTCTTTCGCTGCGCAGAGCTTCAGAGTACTGAAACTGTCACGACCCTGAACACCTAAACACGCTTTTCTTTTTACCTCAGCCGCCGCCCCCACCCCGTGTTTATATATATATATATATATATATATATATATATATATATATATATATATATATATATATATATACTAACACCTGCCCCACCGCCAACAAAGCTAACGGCTCAAGTCCCTCAAAAAGTTAGCCGCCACAGAACGCCTCAGGAGCCGAGCGTAGCGAAAAAAGAAACACCACCAAACATTCAGTACAGCAAGAAGAAGAAGCAAAAGGAGGAGGAGGAGAAGATGAAAGCGTTTCAGTTTTACTCACCGTCCACTTTTTCAGATTTTATAATAGTTAACGTCGGTTTCATATCGACAGCTGCCGTCATGCTCTCGCATTCAACGCGGGTCTTTCTCTACTGTAGTTCCCACAACACACTGTAACAGTTCACGTGCTCTCCTTCAGGTCCGGTAACGGTTCGGCGTCCCTTCTGAGGGAGGCTGGCTGGCGGGCGCGCGGGTTGGGGGGGCAAAAGACCGCCGAAGCTTTGTTTTCCTCTCTTTTTACAAAGTCTCCCCCAAAAACGATGCACTGTTTCTCACATACAAAGTTCTCTCTCTTTCTCTCTCTCTCTCTTTCCTTCACTCACTCTTGCTCGGTCTCTCCCTCACTCACACACACACGCACTCTCTCTCTCTCTCTCCCTCCCTCCGTCTCTCTACCTCCGTCAGGGCGTTGCTGTGAGGTCTAGCCTCTGGTGTTGGTTTTTTTTCTTTTCCCGCCCGTACTCCGGAAAGTCCCGCCCTCGTGCGCTCTGATTGGCTGGTATCGTCCCGCCTCCCGTGCTGCCATTGGTTAGAACCCTTTTTGTAGGCCTGCTCGCGTGTGTGAGCTTCTAACCAACCCCAGCGAAGGCAGGAGGGGCTTGTCGCAAAACGGGTAGGAAATGAATAACGACGCTGTGAATGGGGGCGGCGCCGACAGTGATTCACAATTCAATTACATTCCTTTCAGGCTCTCCCTCCATGAGAATATCGTTACGTTTGTCTAGTGTCCCGAGGGAGCTCTGTCTTACTATCACATTTGCCCTGAAAAAAAAGACTTTATTTATTTTATTTCGTCCGTTTCCATTCATTAGTAACTACTATAGCTCTGCCATAGGCTCCCTCAATGAGGAGAGGCAGATGTTGGCAAAGAGAGATTTCACAAAAGAACAGAAGTCACATCTTGTACATACTCACTGTGAACAGAGTTGAGCAATCTCTCGAGACTAGAAAAAAAATTAAAAACTAAACTAGAGTGACGCAACTGATTGCTTCATTTGTGATACCGCACGGTGCCTAAGCATCCATGAATCATTATTTGTTTGTTAAGTGATGTCCAGTGCCAAGCTAACCCTGACCTCCAAATGTCAGATCTCTAAATATGTCTCATCTCCTGACTCTAAATAGGAAACTATTTATCATTCTGTTAAAACACTCTGAAAAGAAAAGCACATTGGCTTTTGACAGCACTTCCAAAACTTACAAGCTCCAACGCTGCTACCCGTTTGCCCCTTATGGACGCTAGAAGTCTATTTAACACAAATCAGGAGCAGCGCTCGACGGGCCAGCCTGGGCCGGACTGTTGTGAAGCTGTTGGGAGCGAGTGCCCTCGTAACGCTGCCCAAGCCTCATAAACACCTCGGAGTATTTCCTGCCCACCTTGACTGGACCAATAAAACTCCGAACCTGGCATTTTACAGAGGATCTTCTCACCGCATCCATGTCCCCGTACACAGAGCCGTTCTTGACCAACGTTCGGGAATAGTCTACTGCGGAGGTTCCCAATCAGTACTTGGGAGGGTATGTTGGAAGACTTCTGGAAGACTTGGAAGGCTTGAAAAGCCTCTTGGTTCCTCTTCGCAGATTGTTCCCCCTGTAGATATTATCTGACCACTGTGGCTGATTACAACTTACTCAACTCTGCCTTTCACCATCGCAGCCTGTAATTGCATGCTTTCTTGCTCCATGTGCCATATCGTCGCAGTCCAACAGAAAAAAAAACATTTTGGTCGATTTTCATTTTTCTACATCATTTGAACACGACAGACGTTCTTCATATCCTGTAAAGGTTTCATGATGAATGGACCAATAGAAATGCTTCAAAATTGCTTATAATTAAACCTTTTTCCATTAACTTACATTGAAAGTAAAGGATGTTTTTGCCCTCTACTGTAAAGTTACTATTTTGGGGAGTTAAATATGGGCTAAACTGGGTGCTCTGAAAAAAACACTTAGGTTTTGGTTGAAGCATTAAGGCCCATTATAGTCCGCAGAGAGATAGCGAGGGGTTGGGTGGCGGTGTTGAGTTGGTGGGGGGGGTCTGGGATGATGATTGTGGTGGTGAGGGGTGCGCATTAAGTTAATTAGCTGCTATGGTAACAGATCGCCATCACGATCGCCATTGTGCTGATCGGCTTATTTCCCAAGTGGAACCCGACGCTCTTGACAACTGTGAGAAGAGGCTGTCTAAAAACGTTCATCTGCAGGTTTCCTAAAATGATGGCAGCCCCTTATTTTGCTTTCTTTTAATCAAAGATCCCTTCTTAGCGGCTGAACCGCATGTAGCTTTTCAGCCTCCCCAGGCTAAATAACCCTGTTAGCCTGGTCAATACTGGCTGGACTCGCTCAGCAGCACGTCTGACCGCAATGCCACCCATCTTCAAATGGATCCGAGAGAGCAGGGAGCCGACGTTATTGATCAGCCATGGATTTTTTAAACAGGGATCCCTCGCATGCTAGCCATTAGCAAGCCTGGATAGCGTTTCAGCTGACAGATATGAGCAATGGCGTAAAACGTTGGGATCGTAAGGGAGCTCCTGTGGTCAGCGCAGGCCCTTCCAGCCAGAAGGTTGGAGGAGGGCAATAAAAGTGGGAGGCGATCTTTCACCCACCAGTCCACCCCCCCCTTCCCCGCCACCCCTTTTAGTCACTCATTCATTCACTCGTTCTCTGCCTCCTTCTCTCACTAGCCCTCTTTGTTTTAGCCTTAATGAGCTCCTTGTATAGTCTTTAAAAGGACAGGCTAGGCTCCTCAGTGCCCAGGGGCAGCCATTAAGACTAATGGGGTTGCTGACTAATATCATAGACAGGGGCTTGCTGAGTGGCATTTTTCTCTTTATAGGAGGAGACGGAGGTGGAGGTGGAGTGGGGGATGTTGGGGGGGGGTGGATGTTGTCGGTGGGGTACTTGAAGTCTGTCATTTCTTCATGCTGCTTTGATGCTGTGTTGGAAGCGATTATTGAGCAATTGGACATCAATGCCGTAAAAGCCTGTTAGTGGGATCCTATGGATGGAGTCCACGGGGTTAACCGAGTTACTTTTCTAATGGGGAAGGGGCTGCTGGTCATTTATGTGTAATCTGGCGTCACCTAAACGCTAATAAACACTCTGGATGTTCACAACACAGGCTTGGCTTTGGATGTTTGGCACAGAACGGGCTGGGAATTTGTTTTGAAGTGGGTTGTAAAGTCTGGGATGGAACAACAACGGCATGATTCCAGAAAAACACCTCCACAATGGAAACATTCTCTATCATTATCATCACCATCATCATCATTTACACATAACAGCATGTTCTCGCTGCTACTTCATTTGTTTCTGCAGAAGTCTGACCGTGGAAGGATCTGGGAAAACCCTCTGCTCTGACGTGAGACAGCTTCCGAACCTCGTGATGCGCTCGCCTGCATGCGTGCACAAGGGAGCGCTGGGCTTGATTCACGGATCCCACATTCATTCACTCTCCAAGCCTGACTGTGACTCCAACTCCTCAAGCTGTTGACTCCCCAAAACAAAGCTGTTGCTGGGATACAGCTGTGGAAAAAGCATTCTCTCTCTCTTTCTTGTTGGCCTGTCCGCGTTACGGGAAGCACGCGCCTTTGCCTCTGAGCAGCTTTTTAACTGTGTGGGAAATGAGCTCCAAACACAAGCAAGTGCCGCACACCAGCCTGTCTGGCTCACGCTCAGAGTGTAAAGTCTCTACGCCTCCAAGCTTCCAAGCCCAGTAACTCTTGTATCAGTTGACCCCTGCTCCGCCCTCGTATGTGGTCTTCCGTAGCTAGCCTGTAGCTAGTAGCAAGTGGAATGATTAAAATTTTGGACAGTTTTAGTAACTATCACAGTGTATGTTTTATTTTCTAATAAAACCATACAAGATGTTTAACCCTACTTTCCCAGGTTAACAGTGGAATATTATTCTGGGATGCATGGCCATCTGAGCTTGCACTTTTATTGCAATGGAAATGAACCATAGAAGACAAATTCAGCTTCTTAGCTGAACAACCACATGGCTTCTAGTTCAGCAGCATCTTAAATTGAGCAGCTGTTACATTCTGGCGCCTGTATGGTGCTGCTGTGTCATTTAGGGTAGAACAAGACATGCGCCCTGCAAATTTGGATACTGACTGAGATTGGAAAACATCCGTTGCACAGCCTCAAGACTCTGTTGTAGCTGACCAAGTCAGCTTCTCTGGTAGTAGTAGGGGATGGCACAACATTTGTTTTGGTGTCTATTTTAGATGAAGGCTGACCCTAAATTACTGGTCATGCCTTTGGATGAATCAGCATAGTGCCCACTTCTTGTTGTAGCTACAAGCTTTACCCAATGTTGGCCCTTATAAATGTGGCTCCATGTTTAAATTGAATTGAGAACTGTTTGCCACTTGCAGATTTTGACCTCCACATTTAACCCATCCATGCCGTGAAAATTGACGTACTAGTGAACATACACACTAGGGGGGCGGTGAGCACACTCACCCAGAGTGGTGGGTAGACCCTATCCACAGTGGACGGGGCAACAGTTAGGGGTTAGGTGCCTCATATAAGAGTACTTCAGGTGTGTCCTTTTGGTCCAGGGGATTCTAGGGGATCTCTAACCTTCAGCCCACGACTGTCCCAATATGAGGGCAAGCGAAACTAAGCTAAGATTTGGCTCTAGTTTCACGAGTTATCTTCTGTTATCTGCTGTCTAAAAGAGGTGAATGTCAAACTGCCATATAACTGTTTACCTGAAGACCATTTTCACTTGTATTTGTTTATTTGCATTGTTTTGTTTAGTTTTGTTTTGTTTTTCCTGGATGGGAAGAGCTAACGCACAGCCTCCAGCCAAACAAACCAACAAAAGAAAACTGGAAAACAAGAAATGGGTGCGGTTATTCATTTGAGTTTCTCTGGCCTGTTCGTGTAAGTAAATCAACAGCCATTAAAGATTATAGTAACACCTGGCCACTGAGCCACGTTCATAAGGCTACATGACATCTACATAAGCCGTTCAAGACGTAAACACACAAAGTGGCGTCTTTTTTATAAAGGCTGATGTTGACAACTGTGTCAAGTTGTCAAGATGTCACGTTGACACTCGGCCGTGTTATGACACTAACTGAAGTGTTACCCAGATCTCCAACGCTGCTGCACGAGCAGCAACAGCTATGAAAGAACTCGTTTAGGCTGAGTACGGAGAGGTCAGTCCAGGCCGCATTCAGAGCGAACAGAGCTGTGACCAGACGCACGTAACTGCATGGCTTTGATGTCTACCTTGTCTCATCCTAAGGAGTGCTGTTGTCATGGTTTCAGCAGTTAGGAGATATGAAATCAGGAGCTAAAGGTGGCGGCGCAGCACAGTAGCCAGCGAGCCGGCCAGTCCATGCGAGCGCATGAAAATATCCGCACTGAGAGTTAGGAGCCAAATGCAATCACATTCACAGCTTGTTCAGGATTAGAACATATGGGGACACAAGTCTGGAGTGAATTCAATACCACTTTTTTTTTTTTCACAGACAGACAGCAGATAAAGCTCTAAGCTAAATACATTCATAAATAAAGCGTATTAATAGATGAAGGAAGGATCTCTGGATGTGGTCTGATCTCTATGACAGTGTCTTCCACTGAAGCATGCCAGTGGTCAATCTCGTCCTTCTGAGAGCCTACAGGACTGCAGGGGTTGTGGGGCACGTCTGGAGGGGCATGTGTGGGCTGGGTTGGGGTCCTGCTGGGGCCGCCCCCCTGCTGTCCCACATCTCAGAGGAGCAGGCTGCCTGAACAAAGGCCTGGCTCTTTCAGAACAATTAGCGCCGCTAAAAAGCACATCTTACTCGTCCATTAGCTTGACCACGTGTCTGTCCATTCACCCCATTGTGGAACTAATTAAATTACTTTGCTCCTGCCCTCCCTCCTCCTCTCCTCTCCTGTCCTCTCGTCTCCTCTTCTCCGCCCTCTAGGCATCTGCTATGTCTCTGTTTCTTAATCTCTCTCTCTCTCTCTCCTTTACTCTCTCTTTTACTCATACTTCATGCATTCTTTCTCTCTTTCTTACATATGAAACATCAGGACATTGGTACCAATATATAGTATACACACACATACACACACACACACACATATACATATATATATATATATATATCCAGTTAGCCTATCCTTTACATTTTATTATATATACAATTATGTAAGTGTATATATAGTTTCCCATATGATTTCTTTACATAAAAGTATCTAAAATAATGCATGTGTATACAACAATAAAAGTCTAAGCCCAACCCTAAACATAAGCCTAATCTTAACCTTAGCATAACCACACACTACACTTAACTTATCCTTATCTTAACCATAACCTAACCTTACTACCTTAACTTTACACTTAATTCTAACTGTACCCTAAATGTACTCTAATCATACCCTAAATAGCTTAATTGTACTCTGACTATACCCTAAAATTCCATTAACCTTAACCCTAACCCAAACCAAATCTTAACCTTACCTTAAATATACCCTAACCTCAACAATGACTGTAACCTTTCCCTAACCTTAACCTTAACCTTACCCTAACCTTACCCTAACCTTAACCCTAACCTTACTCTAAACTTACGTTAACCTTACATAAAACACACCCTAACCTTAACCTAACCCTTAGCCCTAAACCTTAAAGCTTACTCTAAACTTACGTTAACCTTACATAAAACACACACTAACCTTAACCCTAACCTTACATTAAACATACCCTAACCTTAACCCTAACCTTACTCTAAACATACACTAACCTTAACCCTAACCGTACCTTAACCTTACATTAAACATACACTAACCTTAACCCCAACCTTACATTAAACATACCCTAACCTTAACCCTAACCTTACTCTAAACATACACTAACCTTACCCCAAACCTTACCCTAACCTTACATTAGACATATCCTAACCTTAACCCTAACCTTACTCTAAATATATACTAACCTTAACCCTAACCTTATCCTAACCTTACATTAGACATACCCTAACCTTAACCCTAACCTTACTCTAAATATACACTAACCTTAACCCTAACCTTACATTAAACATACCCTAACCTTAACCCTAACCTTACTCTAAATATACACTAACCTTAACCCTAACCTTACTCTAAATATACACTAACCTTAACCCTAACCTTACATTAAACATACCCTAACCTTAACCCTAATCATACTCTAAACATACACTAACCTTAACCCTAACCGTACCTTAACCTTATATTAAACATACACTAACCTTAACCCTAACCTTACATTAAACATACACTAACCTTAACCCTAACCTTACATTAAACATACCCTAACCTTAACCCTAACCTTACTCTAAACATACACTACCCTTACCCCAAACCTTACCCTAACCTTACATTAGACATATCCTAACCTTAACCCTAACCTTACTCTAAACATACACTAACCTTAACCCTAACCTTACCCTAACCTTACATTAAACATACCCTAACCTTAACCCTAACCTTACTCTAAATATACACTAACCTTAACCCTAAGCTTACTCTAACCTCATATAACCTTACCCTATCCTTAATCCTAGCCTTACTTTAACCTTACCCTAACTTTAACCCTAACATTACCTTAACCTTACCTTAGCCTTATTTTAACCTCAACCCTAACACTAATCTTACCCCCCCCCACATTAACCCTTACCCTAACCCTTATGTAGCCCTGATCCTATCTCTAACTGTACCTAGCCCTAAAACATGTCTTCACCTTAACATGCCATGATTTACACTGTGGGGACCAGATGGTGGTCCTCATGAGGAAAACATTTCCCCATAATGTGAGTGTTTAAACAGATCACAGTTCTGTAGTCTGTTAGCTCACACTGCACTCGCTATTGCTGTTATTCAGGCTATTGATCTGACAGAGAAGTCAAAGGGCTGAGACCATTATGAATATTTCATATAATGTAGGAATGCACACACACACACACACACACACACAGACACATGCTCACCCAAACCTGTACACTCCCTGGAATGAAACCCCCACCAGAGCTGAGAATATCTTATTTCTCACCCGTCTCCCTCTACTGTATCAGCTACAGATGACTCATGCCTGTGATTACTATCATTTCTACATGAGAATGGCATTGTTCCCAGTATTTGGTATACACTGCGCTTCAAAAGTTTGGGAACACAATGTAAAACAGTTTCCTTCTTTAAAAAATACTTTAACTTGTCATCACTACAAAGAAAATAACTTTTTAACCACCAAAGTAACGCTGGGCTGTGTGGTGTTTGGAAATAAATGGTTAAATAAATACACTGAAATGACATCACGACTTATTGTATCAGTGTTATTATTAGCTTTTCAGATTTTATAAACCCAGTGACTTAAACCCATACACAGTACTGTATGTTGTCAGGGGGCGGCACAGTGGGAACTGCTCTTGTCTCACAGCATGAAGGGCCTGGGTTTGATTCTCGTCCAGGGTCCCAGAGTTTGCATGTTCTCCCTATGACCATATGAGTTTCCCCCCACAGTCAGTCAGATGAATGGCAGATGCTAATATTGCCCCTAGTTTGATTACATTAGTGGTCTGTCCAGGGTATTTCCTGCCTTCTACCCAATGGGAGCTGGGATAGGCTCCAGGACCCCCGGATAAGCAGCTTGAAAAATGAATAAACAAATGTATGTATGCATGTTGTCCCTTGTATGTCCATTTTTGATATTTTTACATATACATACAGATTATATTGTGTCAGCATTTCGTGTTTACATTTCCTTCAGTTATACATTGAGAATGTTTTCCTGTCTACGAGACTATTTTAGAGATATGAACTTCTGACAGCGAGCATGTCCTCACATGCTGCATCCAGTTTGAACCAGTAGGCATTTAATACTGACTAGTTTAATTAGAGTAATGAGTGAAGGAGCAAATGATGAGACTTACAGTATAATCTATAAACTACATGCTGGCCTCGGCTCGTCCTGTCTTGTAACAGTAAACATTTTGTATCTCAAGAGGTAAGTGAGTCACTGTAGCATGTCTATCTCTCTCTCTCTCTCTGTTTCTCTCTTTCTCTTTCTTTCTCTTTAAATGTGCTTCTTTCACTTTCTTATTCTCTCTCCCTCTTTATTTTTATGCTCCCCTCTCTCTCTTTATCTTTCTCCCTATCTATCTCTCTCTCTCTTTTTCTCTCTCTCTTTCTTTTAATGGACCTCTCTCTTTCTTTTCCTCACTCTCTTTCTTTCAATGTGCCCCTCTCATCTTTTTCTGTCTTTTTCTCTTTTTTCTCTCTCTTTCTCACACTCTGTCTTTCTTACTCTCTTTCTTTTTCTCTTTTTTCTCTCTTTCTTTCATTTTCTTTCAGTATGCCGTATTCTCTCTTCTATCTCATTCTTTTTTTCAATCTTTTTCTTTTTCTCTCTTTTTCACTCTCTCTCTTTCAATGGGTCCTCTCTCTCTCTCTCTCTCTCTCTCTCTCTCTCTCTCTCTCTCTCAATGTGCCCCTCTCTCCTCTGTCTTTTTCTCTATTTTTTCTCTCTCCTTCTCATGCCCCCTCTTTCAATGTCCCTTTCTCTCCTCTCCCACTTTCTTTTTCTCAATCTTTCTCTCTTTCTTTTCTTTCTTTCAAAGTGCCGCTATATCTCTTCTATCTCTTTTTCTCAATCTTTTTCACTCTCTTTCAATGTGCCCCTCTTTCCTCTCTGTTTATTTATCTCCCTCTTTCTTTCTCTCTCTTTCAATGTGAGCAGAACAAGAGTGAACACTGGTTCTGTTCTCCACTGCTGAAGACACTCTTAGAGTGGAGAGGGATAAAGTTTAATGTTAAACATGCAGTGTGTTTTCTGGAATGGTAAGAATTGAAGAGGGAGGAGGTGGGACTGTGTATTGTCTGGTGGTATGCATGTCTTATTTACATGAAAATCACAAATTACGTTTATGCACATAAAACAAGGTCGCATGGCATCTTTATGTGAATTTCTATTTGAGGGCTAACAGCACCCCCTTGTGGACACCTTTTAGACTGCTAAACATGAGTGAGTAAGTAAGTGAGTTACAAAGCAGGTCAATGATGTGATCTCTAATAAATCGAATAAATGCAACGAAAGCACTGAGAATTAAACTGAGATTAAACTGAGATTAAACTGAGATTTTATGAAACCGTGAGTATTCACTCATATGATCTGTTTTGCTTTAAGAGCAGCTCAGACACTAGTAGACATGATCTCAGTCTTGTTGTTATGAAGTGATGTTATTATGTCATTATTGAAGTAGTAACAGGACATACTTTATGTTTTGGGGCTGTACAAGCAATTCTGTTCCATTTTAAGGCCGGATTCATGACAGAATCAGATCAAATTGGCTCTTTATTTTTAGTCTGACATCCAATCCAGCGTTTCCCTGAAGCTATTAGCCAGATACTGACACTAGAGTATGGGACTAGAGCACTGATGAGTGTTGATTTCACGATAAGGGGATAGAACACACTGAGCTGATGTTTTTTTAGATGTTTTAGTGTGATGTTACTGCAAATACACAAAAATCATGTTGAGTTATATAGAATGTGAAGAGTGATGTGTTCCTGTGCATTGCTAAAGCAGTGTATGTGTCACCCTATATAATGGAGTGACAACCTTTCTAGATAAAAGAATACATAGCCAGATCTGAAATGATGTCATAAATTATCTGGAAGGGATCATCTGAGGTCTGAGGTCATCATCTGAGGTTTAGAGGATTATTATTAGATGATTATGTTTATACAACTAAATAAGCTCTACGTTCTAAATATACAGTTATAGAGTCTCGCTCTTTTTCTCCCTTACTTTTCTCTCTCTTTCTCTTTCAGTATGCCTCTCTCTCTTTCTCTATCCTGCTCATACCCTCCTCTTTTTCTTTCTTTCTTTCTTTCTTTCTTTCTTTCTTTTCTCTCTATTTCTCTCCTTCAATGTGCCCCTCTCTAATCTCTCTCTTTCTCTTTTTATCTCTTTCTCTGTCTATTTCTCTTGCTTTTTCAGTGTCTCCCTCTCTCTTTCCCTCTTTATCTTTTTCTCTCTCTTTTAATGTGCACCATACTCCTTTTTCTCTCTTTTTCTCCATCTCTCTCCCTTTTCTCTCTCTCTCCCCATATCGTTTTTATTCTCTTGCACTTATTTTCTATTTCTGTCTCTCTCTCTCTCTCTCTCTCTTTCCTTCGTACTCATTTTACTCTCTCTCTTTATTTCTCTTAATCTCTTTTTCTCTATCCTCAACGCTCTTATTTTCTCTCTCTCCCTTCCCTCTGTTTCTCTTTCTTTTTCTCTCTCATTTCTCTTTCTGTCTTTCTTTCTGTCTCTTTTTCTTTCCCTCTCTCACTCTTTTATTCTCTCACTCTTTTATTCTCTCTCTCTTATTTTCTCTCTCTCTCTCTCTCTCTCTCTCTCTCTCTCTCTCTCTCTCTCTCTCTCTCTCTCTCTCTCTCTCTCTATAGTTGGGGGAAGTGTGTGTGAGGCTGATTAGCATCACTGTTTCCTTCTTTCCCATAACCCCCCAGACCCCCGCCGGCCGCCTGTTTACTTTAAGCTTGAAAAAATGGGCCTTCGCTCAGGAGGACGTGCCCTTCATCAGCGCAACCTACGCCCCGCTCGCCTAAACACACACACACACACACACACACACACACACACACACACACACACACACACATGTATATGTATACTGTATAGATTCACCAGCACACATACAAACATACTATATTACAACTTCCATTTGTTCAGTCTTGCTTTTGGTTTTTCAAGGAAATCTACAGAGATATTTTTTTTCCAGAGTATTTTTTTCCTGAACTCCAGAGTTCAGTCTTGGCAGCTGGTTTTATTTTACTCTTCACTTTAGTCACTTTTTTCAAGTGCAATATAGCTTATTTACATACGTACAAATAAAACATAGGGCAGGTATTTACCAGATTCAATAGTACATGTTAAATATACAGCGCACACAAACTGTTCACGTGCACTAGAGTTACCTTAGCGCTAACAGCCTATTAGAAGCGCCATAGAGACGCTAGCAAAATGAGCTTAGGAGCACAGATCTCTCTCATTTAAGGCCCAGCTGAAGGCCTAGCTTATGTAGTCTAATAGTGAGTCTTATAAGTTGCCTGTATTTTGTGGTTCAAGTAGTCTTAAACATATATATGTGATGATTAGACCAATGAAATGATCTATAATCACAAAGCACTATCTATCTATCTATCTATCTATCTATCTATCTATCTATATATATATATATATATATATATATATATATATATATATATATATATATATATATATATATATATATATATATATTGTGCTTTGTGATTACAGATCATTTCATTGGTCTAATCATCACACAACAGTGTGAAGGACAACTCTTAGACAGTGTAAAAATAATAAGTTTATGAGGTTTTATTATGACATCAATGATATGTATGCATAAACATACCAGAATATACGCACATGCTCTCACTGACACATGACCTATAAATTCACATGCACATAAACTCATACTCACGCCCACGCGCCCACATAGACACACACAAACACAATCCTCCATATCAGTCTTGTAACTTGTAACTTGTCTTCTCTCTTTCTGTCCAGCTGTCAAATCACATCTCATAAACCCTGACCAGTGGTCCCCGAGCACCAAAACACAGCTGTTAGCCCCCGCTTCCAAACGTATACACACACTGCTGGTGTTTGTGCGAGAGAGATGGTGCTTTCTCACTCACACTTCCGACACCGGAGTCTGCTATATATATTTTAATTGGTGAAGGTTTCCCACTTATCAATAACTGAACATCCGCCACACACACTCACACATATACACTTTCACTATACAAATAAACTTGAATTGAATAGAATTGAACAACAATGGGGAACCATCATAGAATCACATCTTTATTATGTTTTTGTTATCATTATTTAATAGTATGGATAGATGTGTTGTAATTTTGTGGTAATACTCTTGTTTCACTGTTGAGTTATTATTAAGGTGCCCAACAGAAAATGATCCAATCAGGATTGAGCTCTACTATTGCATTAGAGCTAAACTGAAGTTCCTACATGCATAGGCGTAGGAACCAGGTGGGATGTGTGCCACCTAATACTGTTTCATTTGTCCAGTAGAAACAGTCAAACATATAAGAGTAGGGCCAATTTTCTGAGGAAAGTCGTCACTCTAAGTAATCTGGGAACTACGGTGGCTACAGTAGAATGCTAACAGAATATTAGAAACACCATAGGATACTAGCTGATTATTGTTTTTTTCATGACTTTGATAGTTCAAACTTAAAACCAATCTCTAATATTCCACTGGTTTACATACATGTGCACTAATATAGGACATGAATGCATTGATCTAGATTGTGTATAAAAATATATATATAAGTACATGAATATGTGATCACCATACACATGCATGCATGACACATGGCTGGTGTGGGTGAACACACGTTGAATAACGGTGTGTGTAAGTGTGTGTGTGTTTGGGGTGTAAGTGGAATGGACAGGAGGCCTGGTGTAAACATGAATGAGGCATGGAGC
This sequence comes from Megaleporinus macrocephalus, assembly GCA_021613375.1. Classification (NCBI taxonomy): domain Eukaryota; kingdom Metazoa; phylum Chordata; class Actinopteri; order Characiformes; family Anostomidae; genus Megaleporinus; species Megaleporinus macrocephalus. The sequence goes on from CM038711.1 coordinate 12,360,615, forward strand.
ATGTCAGGAAGTAAAGTGTATGACAGTGGGCTTTCAGCCAAACATGCCGACTAATACACATTATTTACATCTGGCCTAGACAAAGAGGACACACACACATATAAGCTGAAGCTCTATTCACTATACAGTGTGCTATTTTAAGACTGCCATTTTTCATGGTGTGTGAAAACACAATGCAGGCTACCCAGTGCACCTTGCAATCCCACCATAATGTGGCCACAAAGAGCGCTGACACTGTTAAAGGGGACATTTGATTTTTGAATGCTGTTCAATAGAATAGAACCACAAACCACGCGTAAAAATGCATAGGGCCACAAACTGGGCTTGGGACCACACAGGCTTCGGACCACTGTTCCCAGGGCTACATAGGACTACAAACTGTGTACAGGACTGCACAAAACTACAAACCATGCTAAGGGCTGTGTAAGACCACAAACTAAGCATAGGACTGCACAGGACCAGACACTGTGCTTAGGGCTGTATAGGACCATCAACTATGCCATGGCTATTTGACCATGCGGGGCCACAAACTGCACAAAGGATTGCATACATCCGCGAACTGTGCATAGAACTAACACTGCACAACAAAACAGACAAGACCACAAAATGCACTTAGGACCACAGGCTTGACATTGGGACTGCACAAGACTGCAGACTGCATATAGGGCAGCAGAGGATCACAAACTTTACATTGGACTCCATATGACCACACACTGCACATGCGACCACAAAGGACTGCAAACTGCACATTGCACTGCAAACTGTGCTGAGGGCTGCAAATCAACCTAAAACCACAAACTGTGTCAAGCTGGCATGGAGTCCTATAGGACTACAAACTGTGCATAGTCCTTAACCACACAATTGGCACGGTACTGTATATGTGCACAAACTGCAGGACTGCAAACTGCACATTGGACTCCAAACTGTGCTGCAAAATAACATACACTGTTCATTGGACTGTGGGTGCCACAAACTGTGCACAGAATTGTATACAACCAAAAAGTACATCGGATCACAAACTGCATACAGGACCACACCGGTCTTTAGACTAGACCCAGGAAAGCACTGGACCAAAAACTGTGCATAGAATCCTATGCCCTAAGATTAAAACATGAAATTGGCATGGACTGTGTAGGACTACAACCTTTGCATAGGACTTTATAAGACCCCAAAGGACTGCAAACTACACATAAGACCTCATAGGACTGCAAAATGACATATAACCTCAAATTGTGCAGAACCAGAACCTGTGCATTAGATTACATACTAGGCACTGGGCCTTGTAGGACTACAAACATGCACATAGGACAGCAAATTGTCCACAGGACCACAAACTAGGTATCGGGATACAAACTGTGCTTAGGATCACAAAGTATGCATTGGAACCCAAGCTGTGCTGAGGACTGTAAAATAAGAGAACCACAAACTTTGCTTAGGACTGCAGAGTATACACTGGGCCACACAAAATGCTTAGGTGGACAAAGTGGACATTGTGTCACAATCTGGAAAATGACATAGAACCACAAACTTTTGCTCAAGACTGCAAATTGCGCAGAGGACCACAACGTGCTTTCCTCCAAATCAGTGTAAAGGGGTGTAATTCTACTCCAGATCAAAACAATACAGCAAAATATAATTGAACACTATGACCACATCCCAGCACTTACCTTCTCACTCACGTACGTCTGATCCTGAGAGCTGAAATAGAGCTCTATTTATAGGAATTATCCCAATGTAAATGTATACCTGTTTTTTAAGAGATTTTTTAAAGTTTCTACAGAGTTTCTACGCATGTTCTCCTGTATATAGCATGTATATTTTTGGTATATGTTTTGTATATTCCTTTCTTTATTTCGGTTTTACTAAATGCATATATTCTAGCCTATTTTTACTTCACTATTGTCTGTTTATTCTTATGTTTGCACTGTTTTACTACTATACATAATGGTGCCCTGCTGTGGAGTTATTATCAGAGCCTCACCCCAAGCATTTTAATGCATGTAGGTCCTGACATGATGTTCAAATGACAAATAAACTTGAGATAGATAGATAGATAGATAGATAGATAGATAGATAGATAGATAGATAGATAGATAGATAGATAGACAGACAGATAGATAGACAGACAGATAGATAGATAGATAGATAGATAGATAGATAGATAGATAGATAGATAGATAGATAGATAGATAGATAGATAGATAGATAGATAGACAGTATAGTTATATGTAACACACAATGAAATAAATATATCATATGATATAATCTGATAAATGATGACTGATATAGGGGTCTAGCTCTAGCTTTTAGTACATTGAGAGGGATATGCAGTCAGCTGTGCTTCTAATATCTCCAGCAATGTTTTGGTCAATGTCCCAGCATTCAGGGCTCATCTATTAGTTTTGTACATAACATAGTGGCCAAAGAAACGTTCACTCTTCAGCACCCCTGCGCTGTACAAGGGAGCCACCCGTTCCTGACGAGGTGAAACTTGATGAAAAAGTGTGACAGCATGCAGACCAAACTAGAGCGTTTCATGTGTCCCCTGTAGCTCTCATATGTAACAGCAGAGCAGTTTATAGTCCATGATCTGGTTTAACTGCCTGCACCTGCAGCAACAGCGGGCAACCATCAGCCTCACAGCATGTTCACGCAAACACATACACACCCACACCCACACCCACACACACTACACACACACACACATAAAGTGAGCGTGTGTTTCACGACACACCTGGAAAGCAAAAGGGCAGCCGTTTTCCAGCAGGCCACGCCGTTAGAGCTGCCATGGGCCACTCTGCCTTCTCTAATTAGAGGCGGAAAAATATTTTGCCGCTTTTCATTTCTTTCCTCCTCAGAAAAAAAAAACGTGGCACTGATTAATTATGCGCCACATGTCAGCCTACCTGCAGAAATATGAAAGCGGCTCGCACACACAAGCGCGTTCAAAGGAAAAAGTGGAAAAAGGAAGAAATGATCTAAGCAGAATTCCGTCAAAGGCCAAATCGAAAGAGGCAGGAATACGCTCGGAGAGCCCGCGTCTCCTCGTAGGAAAGTACAGTCGAGCAGGAACAACATTTAGTTGGATTTTTTTTGTTTTGTCAGAAAGTATATAAAACAAAAACAAAGTAAGTGAAAGAAAAAACAAAGACAGATGACTTATTTTATCCTGAAGCAGTGAGGTGTCTCGCTATACAGTAGCAGTAGCTGGGTGAGTTTTTCTTTAAGCCCTTAAAACTCTTAAGTTTATTATGTCCTTATTATTTAACATGGCCTGCAATGATTATTCTTAAGCTATAAGAGTATATAGCTTAATGAGAGGTAACAGTTTGCCATTTGTAGCTCATTGAAACTCTGTCCAAAGTGTGGATTCTACACGTTCTATCAGTACCTCATATGCTTTTATAAATAAAAAGAAAAATTAACTTGTTTTGATGTTATGTTATTATGTGCACAGTCTTGTTTTGTGGAATATAACCCCTAAAATAAATGAAAAATATCAGCGCAGACTCAAATCTGTTGGTACAGAAGGTAAACCTAACGTAATCATAATTGATTTAACACTGTATAATTAATTATACAATTATTATTGGTGTCAAATTTTATGTTAGCAACCTTTTAACCTATCACATTATTAATACCACAACAGTAGCATGTGGAGCATGTGCTTCCTTCACTCTCTGTTAACAGCAGGTTCCAAACCCTACTAGCCTCAGAGCTCAGCACAGAATAACACAAGAAGTAAATAAACTCACTATAATGTAAACAACAACAACCTATTTTCAGATTTACAAGCTCTCTGATGCTTTCCATTAGCCTCCACTTGTCTATGACTTCAAATGTCAGTAGCGGGATGCTTCTTTATCGCTTTCCTCTCCACAGAGGGGCACATGCTTGTCCCCACTCTCTTGGCAGCTTCAGTATGTCCAACGCTCCATAAAATAATGAACAAGCTGTGTAGTTTGTGGTCTTAACCAGTCCTCTCACAGGATGCATGTGCCAAGCTAGTTCCTCTGGCAGCAGTGCCCCTATGCCGATACTCTGCACTGCGGAGGTGAACTTAAGGTTAATAATATTTATTGTCCACAGCAGCAGTAGAGAAATCAGGGCTGGTTAAAAAAAAAGGCTGGTCACTTTTAACCATGCAACCTCTTTGATGGTATGCACCAGTGTCTACTAACCAGCTCCATGGCCCAGCACAGAAAGACACAAGCAACATGTTAACACACCAGAACATCCACAACAACTTATTTACAGATATACAGTCTCTCTTACCGAAGTCTGGCACGTCCAACACTTCCAATATCCAATACTTTATTACATTATTAAGAATTTAGTACACTTTCAGATTGACTATATATATAGTAACCTAATTACAGTGTTTAACTTTGATGGCATTATTGGGAAATTAATACATTCTTGGGTACTGCACATGTTTTGTCCTTTCATAGTAGTCTAAGCTGACGCCCAGCTGCTTGAACATTATATGTGGTTATAACAGAGTCCGTGATCAAAGCTCTCTCTTTGAAATACACCTTTTAATGGGCTATGAATATGTTTGACATTAATATAATTCATGATTTTAATCATTTGACAGCCCTGGCAATTATCTTACATGCCAATAAGGACTTCCAAGAGTGGGCTTATTCAGTAACTACTTTGAACTCTTCATTAACTTTGACACTGATATGTAAGGTGTGCAGTAATAAAAGCCAGCAATGAACCTGTAGGCCCACACATGCACAGCTGTAGTTTAAAGCTTCTATTCTGTTTGTGAACAAACGTCTGAAACAGCAATTCAGATCCACTGCTTCAGATCCAGCCTGTTATGTTTGAACTATCTGCTCAGGAGTTACATTTTAACTCACAGTAAGCTTGGCTGCTGACTGCCCTTGGTAGGCCTGGTGGTTGTGCTGTGACAGCCGAGGTCGTCCCGTTTCAGTTTGACTAACAGCTACAGCAGCAGCCCAACGGTCTCTGGTTTTGGTGGTCTGGCCGAGAGTACGTGAACCTGTTTTGAGGTTACCGTCTTACATAGCTTCTTACATCCATTCATTTAATGGTTTTGGCTTTACTAAGCTGCGCCTCGTCAGCTACTTGAAGGCTCAACTGAACCAGAAGCACACGAGATGTGGGGCCCAATTGTTGTTTTTTTTTTTTTCTTCCACACCATGCCTTTTGAGGTTTTGTGAGTTAAGGGAGGGGGCACAGCCAAGGGCAGACCAACTGTGTTTATCAGTGACTGTACAACTGTCTAACAAATATGAATATTTTAATGTAGGCAGTTTGCATAGAGAGAACGTTGGAACTATACCCCGTGTACAGTTTTGGTTTGTTGGGCTGGTGTACTCTGGGCTTCAGACATACCACAACTAGGACTTGCTAAGACTGACTCCTGTCAAAATGTGCCATGTGCTGACTAAAAATGAACTGGAAAACAAAACACAATGACTACGCAACCACATTCTCCAAAAGGCGAAATATGGTTTGACTCAACAGACATAAGAGTTCTACTGCTGGCCGTTTGCTTTTGAACTTTTGGCACATCTTAGTTAGTCTAAGGAATTGGATGAAACATACACGAGCAGCATAAAAGAGTAGTCCATCTAAAGTTCCATTTACATGCCTGCCAGCAAAGTTGGACATTGCGCTTCATTACGCATCTGAATTCATCCGTGTATGAGTTTCCCACTGTTTAAAAACATCCAGGCTCTTCTGTTTTCTCTTTCCAATTCAATTTCTAATGTTTATTTCTTGCAAAATGTTTAATGTTAAAGGCGTCTCTGCCTTTAACATTAAACTTTTAGGGGGTATTGGGGAGGTACTGTAGAAAAAAGTTATATATATATACACTACCGCTCAAAAGTTCGAGATCACAGTGAAATGTTCTTGTTTTCAATGGAGTATCTGCTTCCTTAACACAACAGTGGACTGACGGGTCTCTAAAGAAAGTTATTTCTTTCTGGTCATTTTGAGTCGGTCAGCAAGCCATCAACTGCTGATGCTTCAGATACTAAACTAACCTAGAATGTTGTTCTCCCTTTTATGCTCACTTATTAGTAGAATGTTATTCAGCTGTGCATTACAATTGAGCAAGAGTGTCCTAACAACCAATTAGCCCAATAACATCCTTAACTTGAATTGGCGGCCGTACCAGGAGATTTAGACAGAGGACTGAGAATTGCTGATAATAGGACTATATGCAAAATAAGCCTCTATACAAAAATAGACTTTAATATAAACATTTTTATTCTTTAAAAATCATCTGATACACTCATATTAATTGTGAAATGGACAATATTGTTTGTGAATTGCATGAAAATTGCATAAATTGCATGAAATGAAATTCTAAAGTGATCCTAAACTTTTGAGCGGTAGTGTATATATATATATAAAAAATAAGCCACATAAGCACCAGAACTGATATTAAACTGTGCATTTGCATAGGAACCTAGTTATAAGCTAATTATCTAAATAGGGAATGTTTTATTAGGTAATAACAAGATTCATAGGCAAATTCATGGTTCAATGTTAGATAGATAAGAAAGACACTATCATAACAACGGTAAGCTTGATGTGTTTAACACCTGTGGGACCACACATTTAGAAATGTGCATGCTTAGACCACTACACTGACATTCACATAGTGCTTTTGTGAATTTTATATATATATATTTTTTTAATATAACTTTTTCTACAGTACCTCCCTGGGATGCCAGATTTTTATCACTGAAACACAGTTCCCACGGTTGCAAAGAGTTCTGATACTTTCTAAGACTCACTGCAGATGAACTGTGATATGTCCTCATTTAAAAAAACAAACTCAAAATGACTGCTCAAACTCTCCAAATGTAGAAGCTACATTCTAAGCTCTCATCAACAAGTGGCCTATTTCTGCAGACCCTACTACCAAGGAACAAATCAAACAAGAGAAAGTACAATTGGTGGCTACTTCTCTCGCCTATATATCCTGCAGCTCTGAGCAGAGTCCCTGGGGTTTCAGAATGACCACCATGTGATGAATCAGAAAGACTGAGCCCTACATCCTCTTCCCTAGAACTACGGGACTCCTTATCTCGGCTGTGATGGCACGAAGGCCGCCTGGTGCCAACCTAGCTCGTCTGGCAGCAGTAAAGAGTTTACTACAATGCATGCAAGTAATACTAATAATTCAAACACTGATAACTTCCACGAGTCCAGAAATAAGACAGATAAGCCCAATAATCTGATTCGAATCGGACTGGATGTTCAAAAGACAATCGCAAGTGGGTACAGTCGAGTTCGGATTTGTTGGTGTTTGTTGGAAAAGCGCTGGCTTTCAGAAATCTAATCTAATTAAACTCTTCAGGGGAAACAGGGTCCTCTCACGCACCGCTTTGGAGAGAAGAGTTCAAGCGGTCATTTCTTTCTTTCCACTTGATATTGTTTGTGTCCGTTCGCTGGGAGCGCTAAGACTGTGTGAGAGAGAGAGAGTGTGTGTGTGTGTGTGTGTGTGTGTGTGTGTGTGCATGTTTCTCCAGCAACAAACATCAGCAAATCCCATCATCCCCGAGCAGGGGCCCCAGGGGCTCGAGGCTTGGGAACAGGACGGCCGCTGCTGCACCCTCGTGCCCCCGCGTCCCGCCCGGGAGGTGACGGAGGAGAGCCGGTGCCCGAAATGCAACCCCCCTCCACCCCCCTCCACCCCCGCCAATGCTTACACACTCACACATTCACACACACACACCACACACACATGCAACCATGGCATGTGTCACCGTCCCTGCCATACATCAATGTGAAAAGCAAGGGAGGCTGATGTCAAACGGAGGCAAACGCACTGGGAGGAATGTTCCAGTTTTAAATAAACGACAGCAAAGAAAAAAAAAAGTCACGGCCTAAAAAATGCTGGGCATGTGGCCACCCCCCCCCCTCCCCACCCCCCACGTACACTCAATGTGGCAGATAGAGCGTTGTTCTCTGGGGGGACGGCACGGACATTGACCCCAAAGCGATGCCTTTTCCAGATGCCTTCTTGTCTCCTACTCAAGAGTGTGTGTATGTGTGTGTGCGTCCATGTGTGTGTGTGTGCGTGCATGAGTGTGTGTGTACGTGCACTCGTTTCATACACCCACACAAAGGCCTCTGTTCGCTATGAACAATCTACTACTCTATGCTTTATAACGACAAGTATGACCTCATAGCGAACATGGACTTCAGCTATGTAGCAGTTCAAAGGACACTGTTGGGCCAGTTTATTGCACATTAACCACTTAAAACATGTTATGTGGCCCAAAGGGGGCAATAATAGGGGCAAAAATAAGAAACGAATAATAAGATAAGGGCAACATGACCAGCCAGTGCTACTGAATCATTCGGTCATCACTGGCAAACCCAAGATTTGTGAAACATTTGTGGAAAAATCACATTTTGAATCACATTTTGAACCAGTTAGTGCATATTTGGTGTTAGAAGTTTGCTTCTTTCATTTTGCACTGAAGCTTAATTATAGCATGGCCTTGCATACATTGCCAGGTGCTTTTATCCAGAGTTTATATTTATCTACAGTGTATATTTATTTCGGGAGGTGAAGAAGTGTTAAGATCTTGTCCAAGGACTCTTAGAGCGTACTCACAATAAGCCCGGTTTACTCGTTCCAAGCGTCGCATCACTGACGTCATGTTTGAGTTCCAGCAAAATGAACCAATCACACGAGGCTCCAAGCGGGCCCGGGCACGGATAGCGCTCACACTAGAAGCGAACCGAGCCCAAGTCCAAGCGAATCGTGCTCTGGCCCACCACTTCAAGCAGGCCCGGGCACGATTAACTGGGCTGGGCACGGTTCGGAGCGATCACACTAGTCAAACGAACCGTGCTTCAGCAGGGAACCGTGCCCAGACCTGGATCACAGAGCCTAGTGTGAGTACGCCCTTATTCACATAGTGTAGGAATGTAGCCCAGGTGGGTAATCGAACCCCCAGTCTATAGCATGCAGGGGCAGAGATGTTAGTGCCACATGTAAGAGTGAGTTAAGAATTTTATGTTCCCTCATCAATCTTCTCTCACTACAATACCCAGCATGCATTTACAACTCTGAACCCCTCAACAGAAGTAAAGTGGTCCTAACTGCTAGCCCAGCCACTGACACCTATGGGCTAATATATACAACAAAGCTGGCATTAGTCTAACTTTTACCAAAACGGCTTCTTTCTTTATCTGAGACCTGACAGTTGAATTAAAGTGGAAGCCAAAACTGAGGCAATGTACATCAAGCTTGGCATCCTCCTTGTCCGATGACTCATTTCTGTCGTCTGAGTAATCCATCCTCTCCACTCTAGACAGTTACTACAGTTGAACTGCTGCAATTAGATAATTGGCTTCCAAACAGTAACGTTAGCAATTTGACTTCCGTCTGTGCTCAGCTCACCTCTAAAAACCCCCCCGCAAAGCTGTTGTAGTTTTCAAAACCTCCAAGATACATCATTAGAAGGGGGTTTTTCAGGTCTTTTGAACCACAAAGTCTCAGGGACTGCAGCAGTGGACTGCAAACGCAAGGGAAGCTGGTTTACAGCAGATGCTGCAATGGCAGCTTTCATCCAGCGTGCTAACCCACTTTAAGTCATCACACTATTTGAAACTGTGTTGTTAGGTAATCTCTAATAGACTTGCTTATGCGTTACACTGTTAGGCTGCTATCTATTAGAATGGATAAAAGTACTTTACTTGGCTAAAACTTAGCTATCCTGTAGTGCGAGGTTTGACCACACTTGCGTCCATTTCATTAGATAACAGTATGGCATTCAGTGTCAGAGACCACAGAAGTAAGTCTATTTTTCTCTCACCACAATGCCCGGCATTAGTCTAACTGTTACCTGAACAGCTTCTTTCTTTATCTGAGACCTGACAGTTGAATTAAAGAATGGATACAAGTATTTTACATGGCTAAAAACTTTGATAGCCATCATGTAACGTGAGGTTTGACCACATTTTTGTCCATTTCATTAGATAACAGGATGGTATTCAGTGTCAGAGACCACAGAAGTAAGTCTATTTGAGGTTACTTAACAACCTGGCAAGGTTTGAGGTTGTGTAGGTGTGCAGTTTGCAAAATGATAATTGTGGTTATAAGCTTCTTTTGCTTTCTAGCTACATAAGTGTTGTAGTTCCAGTCTTCAGACACCAAGCATGTTTTGGCTCATGCACCATTGGGTTAAAATAGATTTTTCACCAAATGTCGATAAGCCAGGCATATCTTGGTGCCTGAGGTTGGCCTCCTGAGTTTTAGACTAGAGCTACAGTGCTTATGAAACTAAAAAACAAAGGCCACAATTAGCCTTATTATCCAGATTCAGTTTAAAATAGACTTTAGATTTTAGAAAATACACCAGACTACATCTTTCCACCAAGCTATCCATGCATCCCTCCACCCCTCAGGATCTTACCAGTGGGGCAGAGCTCTGGGCCGTTGGGAACCTCCTGCAGGGTGATGTCATGGGGGTACGCGGGTCTGGCAGGGGGTGCATGCTGGGGATGGCCCATCCCAGGGAGATGAGTCGGCGTTACCATGGAAACCGCCACCCCACCAGCCTGTCTCCGCAAGAGCACAGAAAGACAAACATACGGTAAATACCAGGCACCCGCCATCATTGATAAACAACACGGCCGAGCCTGTACGTCTACCGAACCAGGCCGTCTGCATTAGACAGCCTAATAGTTGTCAACATTCAAATCCATTTTAATGAAGTCTACAAGCTCTCCAGCCATTAAGAAAGTAAAGATCTGAATGAGTCATTGTGTCAGAGGCATTCGGTCGCTATGGGACTTTCATTCATAACCACGTTGCGCCAACAAACAGTAAAAGCGCTTTTCGTTTTTTGGCTTATGAATTCCCCTGTGCGGCCTAAGAGAGCTTGAATTTCTGTTGAACTTGTGCGTTTGAGCAGCATTTTTATCCCTTTGATCTCAATGGGGTACTGACGTCAAGGCCAGAAGAAGGGGAAGTCACAGAGAGAGAGAGAAAGAGAGAGAGAGAGAGAAAGGCGCAGGTTTCTGCTGACTGTACTAGATACTATATATATACATTTAAATTTATATATATATATATATATATATATATATATATATATATATATATATATATATATATATATATATATATATATATATATATATTTAGCCCTTCAGCCACCCATAGCGAAGATTGGTGGAAGCCAGATGATAGCAGATCTGAGTTGGTCTATGGGAAAGTCCCCCCATCTAAAAGTGTATCAAACAGAGTATCTGCTGGATAAAAAGTCCATTCAAACAGCCAAATCAGCTTCCTTTGCCCTGAGCGCATGCCGTGGCAGAGAATTGTGTGTGCAACGCAAACAAGTATTGTTCTCGCTCTGCTGACATTCTTGGTTCACTTTTGCAGAAGAATGCTAAAAAACACGGACACAATGCAAAAGTGCCGTTGCTTTGTGAGGAGTAAGGCAGTTTGGCAACTCTTATGAAACGTTCACTGCTTCGTATTCAGAAACGCTGACATGCTTTGACTACAGTTAGTTTCTGTTTTGAATGGATTGGACATAATGGATTGGACTGTGCCGATCAACTGATTTGTGAGCTCAAAGCATGTTGACACAAGAATATGGGAATATTCGATTATACTGGATGTTAAGGGGGTCAAATGAGGAGAGCTCTAAACATAGGAATGACCTCAAACACAGGGCTCCACAAAAACTCAAATACAAACCTTGACAGACTATAAAACAGGCTCAAACAAAATCTTAAACTGTTGCGTAACAGACATAGTAATTTACACCCCCCAAGTAATTTACACAGTAATTTACAGTAATTTACACCCCCCAAAATTTACATACCACAACAATGAAGCAACAGGTGATATATATATATATATATATATATATATATATATATATATATATATATATATATTGCCAATTTTTATAGCCCTTCCAGGGAACCAAACTGTCAATGGGCATAGGGTTCAAATTTAAACTAGGCTTTCTGTTCACCAGCTTCTAAATCAAATCTTCCGTTCCACCTTGAATGCTGAAGCTCCAGAATGTAACTGTGGCACCATTTAAGGTGGAAGTCATAAACAAGATCCTGGACAACCCAAATGCAGATTTGCTCTACACTTATACTTCACTCTATACAGTTTCTCAGATCTTAGACAATATCGAGCAGCTTCGCTCAGCGTTTGACACTGAAGAGGAACCGTTCTAGATTGATTAGCATCACAACCTCAACCGCAGCCATGCTGTGTGATGTTTTGCCAGACCACCTGAACCTAAAAGTTGCGTAGTAAGCAACAACTTTGTGTTGTTGTCGTGATTAAAAGCAAATATAGGTGACTTTGGATACTAGCAAGCTCCAAGTAACTAGATAACTACATAGTATGATGCCTAAGCTCATCTACATAGCTTCATAGTATTTTTCTCTCAGTGTTTATTTTGATATGTTTCTTCTATGTGATCGTTCTATGTGGTGTCTTACTGTAAACCTGCCAATCAGAGTGGAGTTGATCCTATAATTCATAAGCTTAACACAAAAAAGGTAAAGTACCTTCATGAATAGACATGTAAACTGCATGTGGGGATTATTTACCCCGTGTTCTCGGCCATCGTCTAGTTCATTCATCCATCAATGGTCAGTTTCAGATATTATCTAGGACGTGGGGCATTCTCAGCACTGCAGTGTGGTCAGCCATCCAAAAATATCCAGCCTAAAATCATTCTCTGGTCATGAATGGATCCCTATCTGAAGGTTCATAGGAGGACTGAGACTGGATGGGCTACAGTCGTCTAACTGCACAGCAGCTACAAGCTTGTACAACCTACAAGGTTTCTAGCAAAGTGGCCACTTACTGCGTACCGAAAACATTTTGCAAGGTTTCAATATGGATGTATATGTAGGGTCTGTGTTTTCAGCTGTACAGGGCTTGTCAGTGGTCCTTTGCCGTAAACAAAGTTTAAAATACTTATGTTATGCCTCTCGCATGCTGAGAGTTATCAGATAGCAGTAGCTACAGCTGCTGTACATTACAGCACCCCTGCTGGCATGTCTCCATAACATCCCTGCAGATCTAAATCCAGCTACTCTGCCTGTTCTATGTCTGCGGCCTGTCCCTGTCCACGGGGAAAGCCCTCTGAGGGGCTGCTGAAATCAACTATGCTGGAAGGGAGAGAAAGATAAACTTCCAGGGCCCCCATTGTTCCGTCTTGTGTCAGTCATACCTTTCCGAGTGGTGTAAAAGTGCTGGCTCTCCGCGCTAGTCAACACGGTGACTGAAAGCCTGGTATCTTAGCCAGCGTCTGACTCCCGGTCTAAGCGGAGAGACGCGGAGGAAGGCGCAGGCTGCCTGAACGAGCTCCCATCTGATAAGGCCTGCTGCTGAAGCAGAGCCTGCGTTATCAGCCTAAGCCCTGTCAGTAGCTTTATGAAGCCGTGCTAGTGGCCATATCGACGGCGCTGGCAGGGGGGCTGAAGGAAACCGTCTGAGACTGAACCCATGTGGAGAGGAGACGAATGGATGGCGAGGGCTTGGTGGGGGCACTGAGCAACCCAAAGGGAGGCAAAGTCTAGGATTTATGGGGTACGGGAGCGTTTCCTCGGGCCAGAAAGAGCATCATTCTCTCCATCCAGTTTGATAACGAGTGGAGACAGGATGCTGGGAAGTGAGCAGTGAAATTAGTAGCACTGATACAAGTGATAATTGAAAAAAGGAGGCAGTGTACTCAACAAAGTCAGCACTTAAAACAATCTTGTCCATCTATTGTGGTTCCTCTGTCGTGCCTTGGTGCCAATTATAGAACGTATGCGTTTCTAAGAATGCACTCCATTATGTGGCATGAAGCTCACTTCAAGAGAAATAAGCTACTTTTAGAAGCCAGCATGTCCAAATCAGAGGGGAACCTTCAGGGCCTGTTCAGTTCTTTTTTTTCAATCTTTTTTTTCATTTAACAGAATCATGCTTACACTTAAACTTCTGTAAGTATTACAAATATCAGGCGGGACCAATTCGCATAAGAGAAAACATCACACTGCGCCATCTGGAAGCCACATCACCGGCTGTAGTAGAAATGGAAATCAGTGGCAGCAGCTCTAAGCCAGGCCTCTCCACTGAGTGAGTCACTGTGAAACAGCTACAAGGTAAAACATATGCTGTACATCTATCAGCAAAACATGGAATGTCTATTAAAAGCTTCTTTTACCAAGGCCTGTGTTTAATCTAGATCTGCCAACAAAGGTTAATGCGGCCCACCATTATCTTAAAGCTAACAAATTGTTAGAATATCACTGGGATACTGGATTACTGTAAACATGGGTTTTGAACGAGCTTTGACGTTCATTGAAGGTCCAGTTCCAACAGCGATTCAAGATTCACCACTGATCCCAATCTTGTAATTTAACATGATAATAGAAAAAAGAGGCAATGTACTCAAGCCAGAACTTGTCCATCTATTGTTGTCCCTCTGTCATGCTTTGGTGCAAATTATAGAACATATGTATTTATAGACAAAATGATCCCAGTTCTGATTTTTTGACCTTTTCTTGGGGCTAATTTAATAATAAGGCTTGAGTGGCTTAAACAAAGTTGGAACTGACATTGGAGATATAGCAAATTACTTTTAGACTCTCATCAAAAAAGCTCCAAATAGCAGATGTGTAAATTGACTGTTCATTTCTGAGACGGTCAATCCCTCCCTGTCCATTTTCCACATTCACTCAAGAAGCGTAAACAGAGTGCAATAGGGTAAAAGAGCCACAACAAAGGATGGGAAGTGTCTTAACATAGAGTATTTGTCTTCATTGGTTTCATTACAATGGACACATTAACCCAGTGACCTTTAGGGGCTCACCAGGGGACCAGTCAGCAGGACTGTGAATGGAATAAAGGTGAAACGGTCTTCTTACCATGTTGGAGATTTGTAGATTTAGACAAATTATTTTTTTTTCTTTTTTTGCTTGTACAATCTATACATAGCTAGCTATAAATAACCAACATTGCCATAAATCAGAATAGACAAATGTCCATGTTATGTAGGCCTACATTATTTAATATTTACATTAATATTTTTAGCTTTGTTTGGTATTGTAATAGCCCTGTATCTTGTTAACATAGACCTTAATGTAGGCCTATATTAATTAATATTTACATTATTATTTTTAGCTTTGATTGGTATCATAATAGCCCTGTATCTTGTTAATGTAGGCCTTATTGTAAGCCTACATAATTTAATATTTACATTAATATTTTTCGCTTTGTTCGGTATCATAATAGCCCTGTATCTTATTAACATAGACCTTAATGTAGGCCTACATTATTTAATATTTAAATTAATATTTTTAGCTTTGTTTGGTATTGTAACAGCCCTGTATCTTGTTAATGTAGACCTTAATGTGGGCCTATATTATTTAATATTTACATTAATATTTTTAGCTTTGTTTGGTATTGTAATAGCCCTGTATCTTGTTAACATAGACCTTAATGTAGGCCTACATTAATTAATATTTACATGAATATTTTTAGCTTTGTTTTGTATTGTAATAACCCTATATCTTGTTAACGTAGACCTTAATGTAGGCCTACATTAATTATAATTTACATTAATATTTTTAGCTTTGTTTGGTATCATAATAGCCCTGTATCTTGTTAATGTAGGCCAAATGTTCATGTTATTTTTAGTTTTGTTCAGTATCATAATAGCCCTGTATCTTGTTAATGTAGGCCTTAATGTAGGTCCAACGACACTAGACAACAAACTAAGAAAAGCTAATATGTTTTTAATTGTGAGGGTTTAAAAACCTGCGTCTATACGCTTATGTGATTCATGTGATGCTGCACATCAAAATCAATTTGGAAACACTTTGAACACTAATAGAATAACTATGCCAGTAAACATGTCTCATAGCTGATGTCATATGCTGTCAGGAGCTGCTATGATACTATTATTTATTACCGGTAATAGAGGTCATAGTGTTTGATGTCCTGACAGCTAATGTGACATGTGTAATCTAATTAACCACCACGACGTCAAACATTATGAAACGAAATGGCTAATATATAGAAACACAAACCCTAAATAGATATATAGATAAAAAAATAAATAGTATGGCAGCGGGAGAAATAGTCTTTACATTAAAAGTCTTTACTTTTAATGTAAGAAAATGGAACCAGAATGTTTTCTAAACTATTCTGGAGCATTTCTTTTGCTCCATTAACCAGGACATTTCTACATAATGCAAACAGCAGATGCTACATTCATATATCAGCAAAATTGGAGGTGCATGTTTTTCATTGCACAGGGACGATATGTACATAACATCTTGGCTATGGGTTTATATTGAGAATGATGCATGGCATCAAAATGTACACTGATTTTCTAGCTAGTGGCTAAATTGAATGTGTTTCATGCAACTTTGCTTGCTTTAAACTGCTTTATGCATGGAAATTGTATTGCAAGCCATACATATAGTATAGTATAACATTTCACCATGAAGCCAGCCTTATATTATTACAGTTATGTCAATGTTTATAGATGCTTATAAATGTTCATAAGGCATCATGACACCAACCTAAGCTTGTCATAACAACTGACATAACCCTACATGAATGTATATAAATGCCTATTTCAGTAGGTGTTATTATAAACGTTATATTTAATCAAAGATTGCTAAAGTAGCCAGACGACTAAGCATTTACAACCATTTATGTAGGGTTATGTTAGTCATCTTGATAAGCTTGTGTATGTGTCATGCACCCTTATAAACTGAACCCTTTGGGAAAGTGTTATTGAAGGGTCCAGGTGAAGTGTTACCATCATGTATGTACAGCATTGTCGCCATACTCCAGACTTTTATTATTTGGGCCCAATTTTTCTGATGTACTTGAATATAAATGGTTTTAAGCCTCCTGGAAATCACAGTTCCTCATGATCAATGTACGCTTTGATAGAGATGTAGTGGGGGTCCCAAAACAGCGATAGTTCATAGCCCTGGATTGGCTTGTTCCGATCAGACATCCATGGTTTGAAGCCCTGGTCAATAACTACACTTGAAGTGGAACTGACGGCGAGACAGTCTTGATGTTTGGTCTGTAGTGCTAATGACTCAGTTGGATGGCACAGCCAAACCCTCTGCCCGACTCTGCGCTCAGGGAGAGACATGAGAGCGGAGGCAGAGACGGAGAGCAGCGAGACGAGAGATCAGAAAGCGTCCCCTTTTTTTCTTCTCCCATCCATGTAAATTCATGAAGGCGCCCTCGCCTCACCCTCCGACCGTGCCTGGAGACCCGGGAGCGCACATCTCAATTTCAAAAGCCAGGGGAGGGCGCGGCCCGTTCGGCGCACCCTGTCCCGTCTCCCCCCCCACATTAGCATTAGCATGGAAGGATTAGCATGTGACCCGGACGGGTTCGCAGCCGAGCGTCTTCTCCAGTCAAGGCTGCGCATACTGATGGCCGAATGTCCAACCCGTGCCTTGATCAGACGCCTACCATTCAGCTCTCACCTGCACCCGAGGCTTCAATGTACCGGTGCTCCTGGGCAAGACCTGCCTGGATGGTTGCTTTTCGGGCCGCGCTCGCAAACTGCTTTGACCCCGCCGACCTCACAGAGGTGAAGGCGGCTTCTGCTGCTCGCCGCTGCTTTTCCTGCGTTCTGCTTTGGATCTTTTGATGAGACTTGAAGGCTGCTCGCCAGCAGTTGTTTTATTTGCAGGGCAGATTGCGTGTCGCCCGTGATTTCGCAGTCATTTAATGCCCCTGACATTGCAGTGACCTCCAAACTCCAGCAAAGATAAAGCTGCATCGTACAATGCCACACGCACAACAGCGGCCCGGATAAATATTCCGCTGTGTAAGTGATGGGGGACCTCGGAGCACATGAATCGTTTGCATTCATACAGCTTGTTTATGTTTGGATTTGGGAGTG
Source organism: Megaleporinus macrocephalus (assembly GCA_021613375.1). NCBI lineage: Eukaryota > Metazoa > Chordata > Actinopteri > Characiformes > Anostomidae > Megaleporinus > Megaleporinus macrocephalus. The sequence goes on from CM038711.1 coordinate 12,378,536, forward strand.
GCTGGAGAAGGAGCGAGCGAGTGTAGGCTTACATTACCGGAATGGACCTTGGTGGTCATGAAAAAGATGGTTCGAATGCAGTAGAAGGCGAATGCGGCTAATTGTTACAACTTGAAATGCAGAAGAAATCTAACGAATCTATTATATTGCTTGGTAAATAAAAAAACTGGGCATTATTACAGAACAGTCTCCACTTTTGTATCTGCAAATGTGTCTCCAAAGCCTCTAAATGTGTCTTCAAAGCCTTTCTTTTATTTTATTTTTTATCTTTATAGGTTGCGTAGTCTAGTCAATATGGTTTAGGATACAGTATGATTTACTATGAACTATGAAACTTAAAGCTCACCAGATAATCTAATGCTGTGGGCAGTCACTTTAAACAACTAGCTCTTGCTTTGAGTTCCAAGGGCTTACATGAAGGATATATCTACCCTACAGAATATGTTTTTTAAAATATAAGTTATAAATAACTGCTATAGTTATTGAATAGATTTAGGTACTTTCATATATTCGTATATACAGACAGGAAAAGCTTTCTTATTTATTCAACAAAACACATTATTTTAAATATTTAAACAGTATTAATAAAGTAAGTACAGCTTTTTTCATACGTCCATGTGTTTGTTTAACCCTTTCCAAGCTTCTCCTTGGAAAACAACCCAGTATTATTTACAGTTCTCATCTAATACCTGCTTTGACTGCTCAGTACTTCATTAAGCTAAATCAAGATTTCTGCTGAAGGAACTGAATACATTCATACATTCATTCAATGTCTGGGGCATCCAGGAGAAATCTGGAACTACACTTTGTTCTTCAAACTGGAGCTCAAGATATGATCTACTTCTTTCAAACTAAGATATTTATGCTTTGTATTGTATCTATGGTTATTAACATCTGTTTTATTGATATTTGGTGTTCTACCTGGTGAAAATACACTTGTTGTTAAGATATAGCATTTTTTAAACAAAGACTTTGCATAGTAGTGTGTTGAAAATTAAAAAAATCAGGATATATATCTCAAACATCCTTTAGATATGTGGATTCAGCTACACAGTAAGATTTTTTCTTTATTTTTATAGGTTATGTTGAGTCATACAGTGCACTAAACCACATCAACTAAGTCTGTGAGCCCTTAATGAAGCTCTAGTTGTGGTTGGACCGAGTTGAGAGAATTTTGGGGAGGAAATATTTATAGAAAAGAATTGGGTGACTATTGACTTCTAGTGTTTGCTAGCAACGTTAGTCTAACTGCCCCAGCAAAATTTGAACACCAAATCCATCTTGGCTGGGGAAAGTGTTTCCATTCCTTTAATAATAGCATATTCCAACAATTATTCCAACGTAACTGCTTTAAATAAAGTGTCCAGACCTATAGCACCTATATAGGATTGCAGTAGAACCGTAATTCGACCAGGCGTGTCCATCCCTCTAGGATGATAAAACCAACTCAGAAACTGGTGTTAACACCCTGCCACATGTGTGCCTCATGCTACGGGCAGCTCGGGCCTAATAGTAATTTATGGCGTGTCTGTGAGTTTGTTTGTGGTGTTATCTTACCATCAAACCCAGACGGTCAGTCGGGTGATGGGGCTGGTAGGATGAAACCTGATGCATGTAGTAGCTCATGGCAGGCTGTGGGACAGCACTGGAGGCCTGGAGGTGGAAGAGAAAACAAAAAAGAAATGAATACCTCTGAAATACAAATCCTTGAAGCCAGCACTCTTTTAATAGCAGAAACCGAATGACGTCACATGACAAAAGGTCACAAGCATTACAGATATAAATGATTTGCTTGATTTGAAAACTTGTTAAAAGAGCTCATATTCTACATTGTACTAGAATTTTAACTTCAGATTCAATTATGACATTGTTATTTGTTCATGTACCAGAATGAAAGACCATTTTTCAGTTTTTCTTTATCCCTAAGAAAGTTTAGAATTAATGTTAATCATATTGAGCCACTATATATATATATATATATATATATATATATATATATATATATATACCAGGAAGTTTTAAATATGATGGTAGGAACTACTAACTGTATGGACTCTACACAATTGAACCAGATACATGGTTTGGGACTGTATCTATCCTAGAAAGGGTTGCCAACTGAAACAAATTGAAACTGAACTTAACTGAATTACAGTTGATATTGATGGGACAGTCCTTTAAATAAGACGCTTGGCATCTCATATGGCCATTAGCTTGGACGTACATCTCCTTTAAAGGGTTCTTTAAACTGGAAAACAGTCCTTCACACATCCCATTTCCAGAAGTGAACCAAACACTAAAGGTTTTTTAGGGATTCAAAACGGATTCTTTTAGGCTTATTAGAATGTGCGCTGTGCTCTTTGAAGTGGACACGGCACCTTGTTGGAGGTGGCCCATCGCCATCAATCAGCCTCTGTTTATCCGAGACACACAGACACGCAGCCTGCATTAGTAATTACTTGCCAGTCAAACTCAGGGCAGCTACAAGATGAACCAATCTGGGAGGAGAGGCTGGGCAGGGCCCGATGGCTTGCTGATAAAGCAGTTACTTAGAAGAATCTGTTGCAATGCATGATTGCTTAACTTAACAGGGCAAGGTGGTACAGTGTATCAGATAAGTTCATTAGGCAATGTCTACTTCTCAAACGCACACTTTCAGCCATGAATTCAACCTACAAGATGGTTTGGAAATCAGTTTCACACAGTTTAGCTCTTATCTCAAATGCAGTCAGGCAATACATGCAATTTGTATTTGTAGTTTTGCACTGAATTGAATGTAAAATGTAATAGAGGCTCATATCTCCTTACGCTCAGGTATGTAGTTTGCATTATGCAGGTATGCAATTTACATCAAACAGCACTTGTAATAACATGCTATAATGTGGTGAGAGATGACAATATATACATACACTTGTCTCATCAAACCATGTTTTGGTGGTAGAGTGAACTTCAAACTAAACGGTTATATGATCTTAACAAAGCTGCCCTTTATATCCTGTCAAAATTCCATAATTAATGTATCATGTGGTGGAAAAGTGTCCCAAGATTATTATTTTTTATTTTTTGGGAATCCAATTCCATAGCCTAGCTACATTCAAACCGAAGATATGATCATTCAGGGAACAACTAATATATTCATTTGAGACATTATCATATTGATACATTGTTTTTAAAGTAGAATAAACCCTGCAAACATTTTTACTGGGAACTTGGGTTTTAGTGATGGGAGCCGTTTAACCCTAGGGACCCAACAAACTTGGCACCGTTAGAGGTCCTGTGGGAGTTCAGCATGTGGAACCATATTTATTTCCCAAGTGAGCTCATTGGTAAGTGCTTATTGTTCATTTATTTAATCAAATAGAATCAAATATAATGTGATTTATGTGTTTTCTTTGTATTTTCTGACACAAGCTGAATTAATATCTACAGATTTTTGATCACATCACATTCATCACATATCACAATAACCACAACGCTGACAAATCAAGTAAGGAAAGTGATAAAGAGCAGACAAAATAAAAGAAATGGCCACTTTTTAGAGACTATACAGACTGTGCTGTAGACTGTGGTTTCCCCACCTGGGCTACCACCCAACACTATACCAATAAGAGTCCCCCTAACACTACCCTCACCTACCTACCTGAGGATTGGGGTTAGGTGCCTCCTCAAGAGCACTTCATTCGTTATAAGAAGTTAATTATTCCATGTAAATAATATATCGTCTTAATTTTACTTAGAAAAGCAACACAATGCAATCTGACCAGGTAGTTTTAAATATGATGGTAGGAACTAACTGTGTGGACACATAGTGGTCCTACACAGTAGAAGCCACATATGTGGTCTGTGACTGCATATAGCCTGGAAAAAAACAAGTTAGCAAACTGAACATAATTATAATTACAGTTCAAATGATTGTGACAGTCTTATAAAGCAGAAGAAATAAGATGCTTGGCACAAACAAATCATATAAATAATGTGGTGCAGATCAGATAATGTGCAGATAAGGGGGTAGACTGTATAGACTGTACTGCAGACTGGCCTACTACCCCAAACTATACCAATAAGAGTCCCCCCAACACCATACCATACCACCTACCTGAGTGTCCACCAAATGCAATAAATATAGGCGTCAAACCGTGCAAGCTACAACAGGTATTAAAAATACCAATTCCACCCTACAACAAGCACATGCAGTCCTTTACTATGCTCAGATTAAATTCATGTTAAAACATTTTTTATGTTAGCCCCATCTTCTGGAGCTTAACGGGACTGAAACACGATGACAGTCGCTAGAGAAGACGATAAGGCAATGCTCAAACACTGTATGTGGTCTATACATAAAGTTTGAGAGGCTGGCACTTGACATGGACTGATTTAGAAATGCAGTCTACAAAATACAAACTAAAGAGCTATAATGACACTGTCTATTAAAACACAAGTATGAAATGGTAAGTTTACAGAAAAGGGCCAAAAAAGTCTTAACGTTCAATGCAAGTTAGAGATGGAAGGATCGATCAGCTATGTATTGGTATCGGCCAATTTTTAATCAAAATACGTGATCGGAGATCGGACGATATTTCTCCAATTTAGCTGATCCCGAGGCGATCGATGGCGTTAAACAAATGAGCCTAATTTCTGTTTTTCCAGGTAGCGTTTCAACCATGAAGAGGAGCCCCCCAGCCCACTCCCTGCAATTCCTATCTGAACCACTAGGTGGAAATACATACCTTTTTTTTTATTTTCGACAGACTGACTAAAGAAGAGGCGTCGCAAGCATGTGCTGATAGAACGCATGTCGTCCGTCTGGCAGTGTTTTACCGTATGTGACGCAGACTCATCCAGGACGTTTTTAAATGTGTAAAATCAGTGTGTCTCGTAGGGGAAGCAAAGACATTTAACACTACTAATCTGATACTAATCTGATACGTACTGCACACGGCTGAATACAGTGAGTATCAGCAAACAGCAGAGCTAGCACGCACAGCTAGCACAAAACAAATTACCCAGAGAACCGTGCAGACCAGATCTGACCGGTACAAACAGAACAGCAGCAACAATTCTACATCTACATTTAATCTAAATTGAATGATTGCAGTATTGGGGATATTTGTTTGATTTATGCCTTCAAGCTCCTTTCAAAGAACCATACTTTGAAAGGTTCTCTAGGGTAGTGGTTCTTCAGGGACCCAACAGGATAGAGCAAAAATCTGAAGTGTCTTGGACTCCCTGATAACTGGTTTATTATGAATCACTTCTTTAGAGAACCATGAGTGGTTCCAAGGGCACAACTTGAACAGGACCTTCAGGACCTTTTTTGGAGGTCTGCAGCCACAGTAAAGAGGCAGCAAGTCAGTAAAAACCTTTGGGAAATATGAAAAAAGAACCTTGTCCTGACCTGAAGAACCATGTTATGACCTAAAAAGCCATTTAATGGATAGCTATTTCAAAGGTTCTTTAGGGCACTGGTTTAGGGAACAGCTACTTTAGGGGCCCAAAAGTGGTTCTTCTAAGGGGCTAACATTTGAGTTGAATGGGACCTTCTCTGGAGCTCAAAGAGCATGCAGCCACAGGAAAGAAAGAACTTAAAAGCTTTTAGAAATATGCAAAAAATAAACAAAACAATTAATAACCTTAAAATGAAGGGTCTAAATTGAATGATTGCAGCATTTACTTTGTTTATTTACTGCTAATTTTGTTTAAAATATGATGCTGTTTCATATAAGCTCGTTAAAATTGGTAATAAACCAGTTTAGACCATGTTTCATGACTCGCTTGTGCTTTTAACTACATGTAGCCCTGCCGTGGCATATACCCCACCATCTATCGGTATTGGCTATAGGCTGATCGCGCTGAAAGATGATCGCCAATCGGAATCGACCTCAAAAACGCTGATCGGTCCATCTCCAATGCAAGTTAATGAACAGAGATTTTATTCCAAGCAGTTCTGTTGGTCCAGTCATCATGACGTGTTTACACAATGTAAAGCAGAGCTGCCGTGTACCATGAAAACTGGGAATGGACAGAAATGGAGACACTCGCTTTTCTTTGGACGTTGGTGACTTTGTTACTACTTCGTTATCATCATAGCTCCATGCTTAAGCAACGATAGAGAACACTTCAGGTCGGAAACATAACTGTTGGCTTTAAAGTTGAGCCATGACTTCGGCCCCTCACTTCACAGCTGGTCTCCCATTGTACTTCATATAGTGTTATTATTACTCAGCTATGAACCACAAAGCAGGACATGTCCCAGGAAAGCATGAAAAGTTCAACAGCCACGCCGGCAGTGCACTACATCCAGCTCAGTTCATCCCTATCCTTTCTCCCTCCCTCCATCCCTCTGCTACTCCCATCTCTTTAACACGGTTTACTAGTGAAGGCATTAGCGGAGAGGGCTGGGACCCAGCTGTGGGGGATTCTGTTTGCAGAGGGAGTTTGGGATGCAAACACACACACACACACACACACACATATGCACACACTGACAGGCAGATCAGCGGCTGAGGAATCACCTAAAAGTGTATGTGTGTTCATGTGAGGGTAAGCACATCTTGAAGTGCTTAAGGAGCGTGGCTGCGTTACTCTCAGACAAGGTTTGAGGTGACTATTACGGCCAGGTCTTCCAGGGGTCGCTTCAGCGTTCAGTCATCCTACACACAATGAAACGCTGTCAAAATAGTAAAAATAGACCTGCGCTCGTGAAACTATAGGTGCCAGACATGAGGCTTTGGGGCACAGAAGAACCATACATTTAGGTACCCTACTGTGGAGAACCTAGAGAGCCTTTCAGTGCAGTTTTATAAAGAATCATTAAATGGTTATTTAGGGCAGTTGTTCCTCAGGGACCTCCAAAGAGATACATTTTGCTTGATCCCATCTCCCAACAAATCATTACAGAGCAAAAATGTGAAGCATCTTGGGCTCTCTTGAAGACTGGTTTGAGAACCAATGCTTTATGGAACCTGAAGTGTTTCTTCTAAGGGCATAGTTTAGGTTTGATCATTGGCATGTTTCAACAGGTCCTTCTTAAGGAGTCCAAAGGAATCATGTAAAAGAAGCCATGTCCTGAATATGAATTATGCATTCAAGCACCTTTTAAAAGAACCATCATTTTAAAAGGTTCTCAAGGGTAGTGGTTCTTCAGGGACCCTCAGAGACATTGCGGCTTGATCCCAACTCCCAACAGATCAGGACAGAGCAAAAATCTGAACTGTCTTGGGCTTCCTGACAACTAGTTTATGAATCATTTCTTTAGAGAACCAGGAGCGGTTCCAAGGGCACAACTTGAACATGACCTTCAGGACCTTCTTTGTAGGTCTGCAGCCATAGTAAAGAAGCAGCAAGTCAGTAAAAGCCTTTGGGAAATATGCGAAAAGAACCTTGTCCTGACCTGAAGAACCATGTTATGACCTAAAGAACCATTTAATGGATAGTTTTTTCAAAGGTTCTTTAGGGCACTGGTTTAGAGAACTGCTGATTTAGGGGCTCTAAAGGGGCTTCTTCTAAATTCTTCCAAGGGGCTAACATTTGATCATTGATTGACCTTCTCTGGAGCTCAAAAAGCATGCAGCTACAGGAAAGAAAGAACTTAAAAGCTTTTAGAAATATGCAAAAAATAAACAAAATAATTAATAACCTTGCCTTTAAGATCGGTTATGTCCTAAAGAACCTTTCAGAGAACAGTCAATTGAAAGGCTTTTTAGGTTAGTGGTTCCTCAGGTACCTCCTTAGAATTTTTTACATGATGTGCCCCCAACACATCAATGATAATCAGAAATGTAGACTGTTTTAGGGTCCCTGAGGACCAGTTTGAGAGCCCCTGATAAGTATATTATGGAGTGAAATTAGGTTTTTTCAAAGGGTTTAACTTTTGATTGAACATTGGAGGGGCTCTCTTTGGGGGGGTCCAAGTGCATGCATGCAGCCAGAGGGAACAACTAACTAATGAAAAGCTGTTGGAAACATTGCCACTGTCCAATGAAAAACTATAAAAAATAGATATAAAAATATCTCTATTTTTGTTCATTTTAATTTTTCTACATCATTTGAACACGACAGCTGCCGTTGACATTGTCTACAATTGCCTTGATAAATGGACCAATAGAAATGCCTCCAAATCACTTGGAAAAATTTCTGGTTCCATAGACTTACATTGAAAGAAAAGACTGTTTTTGGCCTCTCCTGTAAAGTTCCTATTTTGGAGATACTCATTTTTCATTGGACAGTGCTGATAACAACAATGTGTTAAACAAACCTTCCCACACAATTTTTAGCAAATCAATGAAAGTTTTTATGGCTCATTTATAATAATTAAAGAGTTGTAACACCACCCCACTTGGAAATCATACTGATGGCATCAGTCTAAATACCCCCCCTCCTTTATATCTGGTGTCTTTGTTCTATCATGCTCTTCATCTTCAATGCACAAATAATAACATCCGTTATTATGATTTTTTTATTATTTACATTGAAATAGCTCGCAATACGTTGTAATGGAATACATCACAACACTGCTCAAAGTGTTTGATGTTCGTTTAAGTTAATTAATGATGTTGCAATAACAAGTCACTAAGGATCCCATGCACTTAATGGCTCGCGTAAGCATTTCCATTACTTTCAATTGAAAATAAAACAAAGAGTTTTTTAGATAGAGGATCTCATTTTGTTGAAGATCAAGGTCTTCAGCGGTTTTTGCTGGAACCCAAATGTTGCATAACGTTGCAGCACGAGCAGAAAAAAGGCGTTTGATTACAGGCAAAGTCATCAGAAAGAAGAAAGCTCATCCAAAACTCCGCGATTCATCCCGGTCCAATTCTCCAACTTCAAACAGCGGCGCTATTGGCTCCCCGGCTCTCCGCTGCTCGCGCGACGCCAGCAGTTTCCTAACGCGATAAAGCTGTGAAGGGAAAGTTGCGGTGCTTACCGTGGCTGGAGCGCTCGAGCTCTTCTGTACCTGAGGCTCGCGGGAACTGCGCGTGTCCGGGATGGAGGATAGAGCAGGAGTGACAGGAGTTTACCCAACAAACAAACAAACAACAACAACAAATAAAAAAGAGCCCGTGTAGGAGCGCGCGCTCAGGAGTGTCCAGCGGCTGTGAGTTATCAGAGCTGCGTCCTGCCTTTCGTAGGGAAACGTCACGCACATACGGAGACACGGCTGATGGGGCAGGTTCCTTTTTTTTTTTCCTTCACCTGACCTGAAAACAGTTCATTCCACAGCCTGCTTTGACCGGAGCGAGCGAGAGGAAGAAGAACAGCGAGTTAGTAAGACGACTGACTGACTGACTGACTGAAACTAGTTGAAATGAGCGGAAGAATGAAGGAATAAGTAAACGTATACGTGGAGGGATCCGTGCATTGGTTGGTGAAGGGATGAATAAATGAAAGTGTAGGAAAGTGGGAGTGTGGGTGCAGGAATGATTAGAACGACATATATCAGCATGAATGAAATGATGGAGGGATGGATGGATGGATAAACGATTAAAGATATGTGGAGATGAATATATAAATATAAAGATGAAAAACATGTGTAAATCATTTCGATGGATGGTTGGATGAATGTATGAATCAATAAATAGATGTATGAACAGATACATTAATATACATGCAAATAAATTAATAGAAGAAATGTTAAATAAATAAATAAATAAATAAAGACATGAATGAATAATAAGTAAATTGATGGATGGTTGCATGGATAGATGAATGAGAAAATAAATGTGCAGTTGAATAAAAAAATGCATAGATAAAAGATTTGATAGACAAACAATATAATTATAATGTTATATATATAAATATAATGTTAATTCTATATATATGTCAATGTTCATTCTATATATATATATATATATATATATATATATATATATATATATATATATATATATGGATTGACCGTCAACACAGAGTGTCTGAATCAACCTTACCTGTAACTGCTATCAATGTCCATTTTATGTATGTTAATGTCCATTATATATATATATATATATATATATATATATATATATATATATATATATATATATATATATATATATATATATATATATATGTCAATGTTCATTCTATATGTATATATGTCAATGTTAATTCTATATATACGTCAATGTTAATTCTATATATATGTCAATGTTAATTCTATATATGTATATATATCAATGTTCATTCTATATATGTATATATATATATATATATATATATATATATATATATATATATATATATATATATATATATATATATATATATATATATATATATCAATGTTCATTCTATCCCGTCTACGTCATTTGAACATGACATATATATATATATATATATATATATAGATGACTGGATGGACAAACAAATGAATAAGTAAATGAATCTAAAGAATGAATGAACAGACAAACAAAAAACAAAGAAATGTTTTTATTAAATTTATTTTAATGTCAAGGCACTTTTGCCTTCTGACGTATTGGGCTGGACTATGGACTGACCGTCAACACGGAGTGTCTGACTCAACCTTACCTGTAACTGCTGAGTAAGAACCTAAAGGAGACGGTATTAGCCTGTGTTTTTGTGATCATAAGCTCGTAAAGGAAGCAGCCGGAATGAGCTATTCCCAGTTATTGCGTTTGTGGCAGCTGCTCGGAGCTCCCATTGATTCAGTGTGAAAAGCTTCAGGAAGATGACCATATAAAGAGGAAAAGGAAGAAAAAAGGAGGATGACCGACGGGGGTCACAATCAGTGGATTTCCTGCGGGCAGGCACGTCCAGCGGGTCAGCGTGTCGCTCTCGCTTGTGCGGCCGGACCAGGGCGTGGTGTGTTTGGTCACGCTGTCCGAAGGTCACTGTCTCTGACGGTGGTGGGAGGAAGGCCCCAGGTTCCGCTGAGGCGTAGGGTCAGGAGTGTGTTTCTGAGCGAGGACGAGCGGAGAGTGAGGCCGTTTTCTCTAATGTCGGTCCAAAGTGCAGCTGCGCTGTTCTGAGCTAATGGCCTGCGATGCCGAGGCCAGGAACATGTCATTCGGGAGCTTGTGCATGGATCACAAACATACAGTATCAGAGAAAGTCTGAAAGGGGGTGTCAAATTCACTCAACAGCTCTGTTCTTATCACAATGTCTGATGCCACCCGGATGCCCTGAGGTCTAAATAATTCAAGCTAGTATATAAATGTGACTTTTGACTAGTTTAGGGGTCTAACTTGGAGGAGCTGGAGGGGTGGGGGGAATTCCTGTGAGTCATAGCATCACAGATTTTCATGACAATGTAATCAAAGTCTATCCACCCATTATCATCCTCTTTATCCCGCTAGTCCGGGTCATGGGGCAGTTGGAGTATACAGCAACACACACTCAGACTTATGGACAATTTAGAGTGAGTGATCAACCCAACATGCATGTGTTTGGACTGTGGGTGGAAACCAGAGTACCCAGAGAAAACCCACTCAAGCACAGTGAGAACATGCACACTCCACACAGAACGGCCCAGACCATGAATCCAACCTGGATCGTCTTGCTGTGAGGTGACAGTGCTATCTACTACACCACCATGTGATATCATGTTTTCCAAAATTTGGAGTGTCCATGCTTTGCCTTTATTACTCCTTCTGTACTTTTTTCTATCTGAAACATTTCTGATTCGCAAAGGAACCAGATAGGATATTTTTCCACATCTCCAAAGTTCAGTCTTGGAAGTTGGTTGCACTTTGCATAGTACTGTAAGTTAATTTACCAAAAGCTTTTGGACCAAGGAATTAGTGATTGCGCAATGCAAAGCAACGTACAACACTGTTGTCCTCTAGTTTCTGAGACATCCACAGCAATCTAACTCTGAAATGTTCAGTCGGATTGGGAATTGTTTGCATATATACAGCTTTTTTTAATCCCAGATACACTTTTATTTGTAATCTAACTTGGAAAGTAGTTGGAATGCTGTGGATATCTCAGAAACTGGAGGACAACAGTGTTGTACGTTGCTTTGTTTTGTATAATCACTAATTACTAATTACTCTTTCTTCCAATAGGCTCCCATTAATTTTGCCCCCATACAAGCCCTATTGTTTCCTTTGCCCAACAACCACCAAGCGGCAGTAGTCACTGAGGGCAGGACCTCTAATCCACAGCCATACTGCCATGTACTCCTCTGTGTGTCATTCAACCTCCCATAGACTCCCATTTATTTTAAACAATAGCTAGCAACTCTCAGCCATCCAATTACAACCACAGTAAACACCCTATACACACGCCCTTTAGCCACCATCACTGCAACTTTCTAGCAACCATGTAAAGTGTCCTAATACATACTAGGCAATCCCCTCAAACCACTATTGCTCCATTTGTTATGAAATGAATGTTCACTCTATTTAAAGAACAGTTGTCCTATTTAAATATGATCAAATTGTAAAGAATATTTAAAACAGTTGTTCATCCCTACTTTGCATTCGTGTCTCTGGCTTGTCTCCACTGGCACTTGTCTCTTATCCGTAACACCCCGAGCCTGCGTGGTCCCCCTCCCTCCGAACATTTGTTTGAATTACAAAGTGCACGGTCAAAGACTGGCCACACGGCACCTTGGAAGTAAATCTGGAGGCGCTTTCAAGTCCAAGGTGAGAGGCGTGAAGAGATGCCATGTCGACCTGAGCTGTCCCGGTTGGGGATGGGGTGAGGGGGGGATCTCTCTGAAGCCGGGGGTTAAAAAAGAGGGGCCCCCGAAGGCCCCAGATGGGCAACACGTCAGGGGCAAAAGGGGAGGAAGATGACTTATGTGAAGAGAGACGGAGAGAGACGAGGGGGTGGAGGAGGGCTGGGGCGCGGCCCACCGATGAGTCAAAATTGAATAACTGGAGGACAAATGCGATCCAGATCTTCCCAATGCTGTTCCAATTAGCAGGCCGGCTGCTTCAAAGGCAAGGGCCCGATACACTTCTGCTCCGCATGATCTGCATCTCATCACCTCCCCTTACGCCTTTCACCTTCCTTATCACAGTGCCACCTTTTATTCATTCTTTCTCTCTCTCTTTCTATCTCTGGCTCAAATTTGGATTTCAAGACCTTTTTTTGGTCTAGTTTTTAAAAAACAATGGGTTGCGATCTCCGTTATTGTCTTTTCTTATTTGTTCAGCCTTTTTATAATCTGTAATCTTCATTTTCAATATTTCATCTTGTCTGGCTTCAAATGCCTTCTTGCATTTGGTAATCATTGTGGTGGTGTTGTATCATTGTTTGTGTTGTTTTTGAGGCATCCAAAACTGTTGGATGGCTAAAGGTATCCCATTGTAGAAAACTGTTGCCTGCTGTATGAATGAACATGACTGAGTGAATGAATGATTATGTAAGTGACTGAGTGAATACATAAAAGTGAATATACAAGTAAATGGATATGTAAGTGAGAAAGAATGTGGGGTAGTAAATATGCAAGTGTGTGAGTGAATGTGAGATTATGTGAGTGAGGGTGAGATTATGTGAGTGAATGTGTGATTATGTGAGTGAATTGGTGATTATGTGAGTGAATGTGTAATTATGTGAGTGAATAGGTGATTATGTGAGTGAGGGTGGGATTATAAAAGTGAATGTGTGATTATGTAAGTGATTGTTTGATTATTTGAGTGAATGTGTGATTATGTGAGTGAATGTGTGATTATGTGAGTGAATTGGTGATTATGTGAGTGAATGTGTGATTATGTGAGTGAATTGGTGATTATGTGAGTGAATGTGTGATTATGTGAGTGAATGTGTAATTATGTGATTGTTTGATTATGTGAGTGAATGTGTGATTATGTAAGTGATTGATTATGTGAGTGAATGTGTGATTATGTGAGTGAATGTGTGATTATGTGAGTGAATGTGTGATTATGTAAGTGGTTGTTTGATTATGTAAGTTATTATGTGATAAATTGTGATTATGTAAGTAAATGTGTGATTATGTGAGTAAATGTGTGATTATGTGAGTGATTGTTTGATTATGAGAGTTAATATGTAATTATGTGAGTGAATGTGTGATTGTGATTGAATATATGGTTGTGTGAGTAAATGTGTGATTATGTGAGTGAAAATATGGTAGTTTGAGTGAATATGTGATTATGTGAGTTAATATATGATTAAGTGTGGTTATGTGAGTGAATGTGTGATTATGTGAGTGATTGTTTGATTATGTGAGTTAATGTGTGATTAAGTGTGATTAAGTGAGTGAACGTGTGATCATGTGAGTGATTGTTTGATTATGTTAGTTAATATGTAATTATGTGTGATTATGTCAGTGAATGTGTGATTATGTAAGTGAATGTGTGATTATATGAGTGATTGTTTGATTAAGGGAGTTAATATGTAATTATGTGTGATTATGTGAGTGAATGTGTGATTATGCGAGTGAATATATGTTTGTGTGAGTGAATATGTGATTATGTGAGTGAATGTGTGATTATGTGAGTGAATGTGTGATTATGTAAGTGAGTATGTCAGGGAATGATTGAGTGAACAAGTATGTAAGTGAGTGCAAAAATGGGTATGAAATGAGTGTGTGAGTGAGTAAGAAAAGTGAGTGAATGTGAATAAGTGAGGAATGAATGAGTGAGGACACGAGAGAGTGAGGATGTATGTGAGTGAGCAAATCAGTGAGTCAGTGAGTGCATATGTGGGTGAATGACTATGTGAGTGAGAGAGTGAGAAAGTATGTGGGTAGGACTGAATGAGTTAATGAATATGTGAATGACAAAGTATGTAAGTGAGAGGGTAAGAAAGTTTGCAAGTTTGAGTGTGAACAAGTGAATGAGAAAGTATGTGAGTGATTAAGTGAGCAAGCATGTAAGTGAGTGAGGAACTGTGTGACTTGCTCAGTGACTGTGTGAATATGTGAGTGAATATGTAAATAAGCGAGTGAGTGAAAGCCTGAATATGTGAGTGAGTGAATATGTAAATGAGCAAACAGTGAGTCAGTAAGTCCAAAAAATATGTGAGTCAGTCAGTAAATATTTAAGTGGGAGAGTAAATCAGTAAGTGCATGCATATGAGAGAGTGCAAGTATATGAGTAAGTGAATATGTTAGTGTTAAAGTAAGTGAGCAAGTCATGATGAGTGAGCGAGTGAGTGCATGAGAGTGTGAGTGAATGAATATAAGAGCATAAGGGGTAGGCTGGAGTTAGGTCTATGTGAGTAAGTTAATAAGAAAGTAAGTTGTTATATTGACTAAGCAGATGAGTGAGTGAGTGATTATGTGAATATATGAGTGAGTGAATGAGTGAGTTACAAGCCAGTTCCAAGAGGGGCTTGCATCTAAAAATCTGAATAATCAGCATTGTACGTCCTTGTACAAACTCAATCAGCACATTTATGGACAGCTGGAACATGTTTGAGATCTCAGATTTGTAAGTTGATGTTAAATCTCTAAATGAAAATATATTGAATAAAAGGTAGTAACTTCTAAATAATGCTAATTAAGTATACTAACAAAATCCAAATATTTAGGTATTTTCTATCCAATACTTTGACTTATGTACTCTTTTATGACTTGACTTTTAAGCTGTATCATTTTATTTTAGATAAAAACAGACTGGATGTACAACAACATCCCTCTGAAGTTTTCTTTGTTAATTAACTAAAAGCTACACAATACAGGATTTGGGGATTTGTATACATATCTGGTGGAAATATGGATTTATGTGATAATTGTGAGCATTTTGAATAAAAATTCAAAGAGAACTCAGTCAAAGCTTCCTAAAGGGTGTGTTTTCTAGGGATGTAACTGAATCTGTTACATCCATTATTGTCATCATATCTTCATCAGTTTAATGTTTGCATTTGACACATGTACCGATCAAGACCTGTAAAGACGTATGACATGGACCGAAAAACTCCAGCCAAATCTGATCCCCATAATTTAACACTACTTGAAAACACTACTTCGTTCAGATTTAACAATAAAACCCTACAATGATGCTTGTTATTTTACTTGAGTAATTATGTCACTGCAGAAACAACACTGAGATAATTTATGTATCAAAGAAGGAGACTGAATGTGGCAGCAGGTCCAAGCCCCAGCACTGAGTGCTAGCTGAATAGCAGAAGTAACAGGCAGTCCACTTCAAGACATAGACATACTCTATCTGATGGAAGGCCCTGCACCACTATCTCAATGAACCACCCTACAGCATAGCAGAGAATGGCCCATGAAACACATATATACACCTTTAAGTTAACAGCCCCAGCCTTTTACATGTTTTAAAGTCTCCCTTACTGCATCTGATGCTTCCAAAGACCCTGTGTATGTGGAAATAGGTTTGCTTTAACCAGTAGTGAGACTGGACTACTGGAATTTGGGTTTACTGTAACCCCTAGTTTGGTTTGCAGTCATGTTGTGTATATTTTAACAGTATATCATGCAATGTCCTACTTTATCAAGCTCATACACCCTGAGCTAAACGAAAGAAGCAAAAACCAGACACCAAACATGTCATTGCTGATGGACCCTTTTGTTTGTAAGATGAAAAAAATATAGTTGGTTTTAGTTTTGATTTTAACAAGCTATTCCTATATCCGTCTCTTCTTCCACTCTCTCTCTTTGTCTTTGTCTGCTCTGTGGCCATGTTTTACATTAAACAGATAGCTCTTCTCTGACTTCCAACCCAAAGCCATCATCACTCACACGCTCTGACTGCTTTACTGCAGATGTCCAGCCCGCCACCGTCATGGCACCTTCAGAGCGTGCAAGTGCAAAGATCCGAGTAAAACCACATTTATTCACTCACCGCTTCTTCTCGTCTGTTTTCTTTTTCCCTCTCAGCTCCCTGTAACAAAATTATACACGCCATTCACAGATATATGCTCTATTTTCCAGACACCGTATAAGACCAGACGTAGAAAATCCCAATTTGTTAATGCCTATATATATATTTAAAGTTTAAGCAATATTTTTGGTTCATGAAACCACAAACATCATAAACAGACTTTGAAAAAAAAAAAAAAAAAAAAAAAGTCTGTTTATGATGTTTGTGTGGTTTCATGTACCAAAAATATCGCTTAAACTTCAAAGGTAGTCTTTTCAGCTGGTATTTAAGACAGATATACATAGATAAAGAATAGGCAAATATATTGTGTATGCTTGTTTTCATGACATCACAAAAGCAACAAATTCATATATTTCATATACAGCCTGTATAGACAGGAGAGTGAAGTCCTTACATATTACAGAACAAAAATATATATTTCAATTATATAATATCAATTATTCAATTACATTTAGAGAATACATACTTAGGTTTAGAGAAAAATGTTTGTATAGATAAAAAAGCTTGATTATGTTCAATTTAGTTTATATGATTTCTTATAATATCTCAGCTATTACAGTTATGTAGGGTTAAAAATAGTCTGACTTTGTTGTTATATTGGCCAAATACAGCTAAAGAACATTCAGTCAGACTAACATAGCAATAATATTGATGTAATTTCCTTTGCTGTTTTATATATATATATATATATATATATATATATATATATATATATATATATATATATAGTTATGTAGTCAAGAAAAGTAATCTTGTTTGTAAACTGGAGACTCTAAGAAACACCCCCCCATCCAATTCCCATTATACTAAGCATTCTTCATTCATTTTATTCTGAAAGAGCAAACTAGAAAGAATATAAACCTTAAAATAAAGCTGTATGAAATGCTATGCAACAACATTGTTCATGTAAATAATATAACCAAATAATAAATGATAAATAATGAACTCATGTATGTTAGAGTTTAGAGTTTAGAACTATGTACTATTTGTGTTTACACAAGAGGATCATTTCACCCATCCATGCAGTGAACATACTTGCCTGGAATGGTTCTCCAGCCGTGTGGTGGGCAGCCCTATCCTCCAGCCGCAACTGACAAAATCAAACTGACCAAAACACAATCTACAGTCTACTGATTTGGTGACATCAGGCGTTTAAAATGATGTTGTTG
Organism: Megaleporinus macrocephalus; assembly: GCA_021613375.1. Lineage (NCBI taxonomy): Eukaryota > Metazoa > Chordata > Actinopteri > Characiformes > Anostomidae > Megaleporinus > Megaleporinus macrocephalus. The sequence continues at coordinate 12,396,465 of CM038711.1, forward strand.
AGTGTTATTGGTACCTTGACTGGTTGATTCACAGACATTGAAAGGATTGAGACCAGTGTGCGAAAAACCCAGGGGGTCCCATTCCAGGGGCGCCATGTTGGCTGCCTTCTTTAGCATTGGCAGGCTGCCAACAGATTGGTCTGATCTCTTTTGTCTTTTGTTTGAGAAATTAGTAGCAATTCACACTTCCCTCCAGTATCTTAAGAAATTCAGATGTACTAATATGCAATGGTGCATTGCATACCACGCATAGTTATAGCTGACTATGAAGAACATTAGGCCACACGCAGCGCTCTCATGTTCTTATTAATATATCATTACTCAGTAAATTAGCAGGATTTAAAAGAAAATACACTAAATAGCTTAGCTTGAGTGCAGTTTCTCCTGAATTTCTTCAAATGTTGTGGATCAACTAATAGCCTTCTGGAGAAAGAGGAGTCAGTGTTGTTCCACTCAGCATTGCTTGCTTCAAACTGTTGAAACACATTGCCAAGCTGGTTTCTTGTGAGACCAGATACTCTCTGCAGGGATTAAATCTAGTCTCTAACCAGGCCAAAATCATCAGTATTAGTCTTTGGGCCCATTTTCTTTGCAAGACTAAAGTTGCATGGAGGTTTATAAAGCTGGACTATTGTTTGGCTAATCTGTTATGAATCAGCTTCACAACACGCATCAAAGCATCCACTGTATCAGTTGCTGTTGAACAGTTAAAACGCTTTGAAACACATCGCCAAGCTAGTTTGTGTTTATTGCAAGATCAAATTCTCTCTATGGGCTTTGAATCTGGACTCTGATACGATCAAAATCATCAATATTACTATTTGAGCCTATTTTCTTTGCAAAATTAAAATTGCATGGAAGTTTGTAAAGATATATTGAACATACATTGGATATATATGTGCAATATATATAAACCAGTGCATTTGCGAGCACAGCCTTGAGAAGGAAATTTAGGTCCCGTACTCTTGGAGCTCAACATCTGAGTACACTATTAAAAAGAAACATATACAGGTGACAAGAGCTTGTTTGGCTAATCTGCTATAAATCAGCCTCACAATGTGCATCAAAGGCATCTACTGTAGCGTAGACTGTACTGTATATAAAGTCATCAGTATTAGTATTTGAACCTATTTTCTCTGCTTAATTAAAGTTGCATGGAAGTTTGTAAAGCTAGCCAAAAGCTTGTGCAATGAGAACCAATGCATTTGTGAGTAGAGCCTGGAGAGCTTAGTTGAGGTCTCGTACTCTTCCAGCTTGACATTGGAGTACACTATTAAAAAGAAACATATACAGGAACTAATCTGCTATAAATCAGCTTCTCAACGCGCATCAAAGCATCTACTGTATTGCATGTCAATCGTTGTTTAATAGGTAAAAGCATTGAAACACATTGCCAAGCTAGTTTATGTTTAATGTGAGACCAAATATTCTCCACAGGGTTTAACTCTGAAGTCATCAGTATTAGTATTTAGTCCCATTTTCTTTGCAAAACTAAATAAGTTAGTAAAGCTAGTTAAAAGCTTGTGCAATATTTATCAATGCATTTGTGAGTAGAGCCTGGAGAGCTCAGTTTACGTCCCATACTCTTGCACCTTAACATTGGAGTGCACTATTAAAAAGAAACATATACAGGAACTTAAGTGACAAGAGCTTGTTTGACTAATTTGCTATAAATCAGCTTCACAACATGCATCAAAGCGTCTACTGTATTGCATGGCAATCAATGTTTAACAGTTAAAATTGCATTGAAACATATTGCCGAGCTAGTTTATGTTTAATGTGAGACCAAATATTCTCTACAGGGTTTGAATCTGGACTCTGACCAGATAAAAGTCATCAGTATTAGTATTTGGGAAGTTTTTCTGTGCTAAATTAAAGTTGCATGGAAGTTAGTAAAGCTAGCCAAAAGCTTGTGCAATAAGTACAAATGCATTTGTGAGCAGAGCCTTAGATCCCAGATTCCTGCAGTTTAACATTTGAGTACATCATTTAAATGAAACATATACAGCAACTTAGATGACAAGAGCTTGTTTGGCTAATCTGTTATAAATCAGATTCTCAACGCGCATCAAAGCAACTGCTGTATCGCATGTGAATCATTCTTTAACTGTTAAACGTATTGCAGCACATTGCTAAGCTAGTTTATGTTTAATGTCAGACCAAATATTCTCCACAGGGTTTAAATCGGGAGCCTGACCAGGTCAAAGTCTTCAGTATTAGTATTTAAGCCCATTTTTTTTTTAGCAAAATTAAGACTACATGGAATTTTGTAAAGATAGCCAAAAGCTTGTGCAATGAGAACCAATGCATTCATAAGTAGAGCCTGGAGAGCTCAGTTTAGGTCTCATACTCTTGCAGCTTAATATTGGAGTACGCTATTAAAATGAAACATATACAGGAACTTAGGTGACAAGAACTTGTTTGACTAATCTGTTATAAATCAGCTTCACAACGCACATCACAGCATCTACTGTATCGCATGTAAATGGCTGTTTAACAGTTAAACGTATTGCAGGACATTGCCCAGCTAGTTTATGTTTAATGTCAGACCAAGTATTCTCCACAGGGTTTATATTCGGAGTCTGATCAGGTCAAAGTCATCAGTATTAGTATTTGAGCCTGTTTTCTTAGCAAAATTAAGACTGCATGGTAGTTTGTAAAGCTAGCCAAAAGTTTGTTCAATGAGACCCAATGCATTTGTGAGCAGAGCCTGGAGAGCTTGGTTTAAGTCCCGTACTCTTCCAGCTTGACATTGGAGTACACTATTAAAAAGAAACATATACAGGAACTTAGATGACAAGTGCTTGTTTGGCTAATCTGCTATAAATCAGCTTCTCCATGCGCATCAAATCATATACTGGATTGCATAACAATCGCTGTTTAACAGGTAAAATGCATTGAAACACATTGCCAATTTAATGTAAGACCAGGTTAAAGTCATCAGTATTAGTATTTGGTCCTATGTTCTTTGCAAAACTAAAAAAGTTAGTAAGCTAGTCAAAAGCTTGTGCAATAAGAACTGATGCATTTGTGAGCAGAGCCTGGAGAGCTTAGTTTAGGTCCCATATACTTGCAGCTTAACATCTGAGTACACTATTAAAAAGAAACATATACAGGAACGTAGGTGACAAGAGCTTGTTTGGCTAATCTGCCATAAATCAGCTTCTCAACGTGCATCAAATCATGTACTGTATCGCATAACAATCGCTGTTTAACAGTTAAAATGCATTGAAACATATTGCCAAGCTAGTTTATGTTTAGTGTGAGACCAAATATTCTCTACAGGGTTTAAGTCTGGACTTTGACCAGATAAAAGTCATCAGTATTAGTATTTGGTCCCATTTTCTTTGCAAAACTAAACAAGTTAGTAAGCTAGTCAAAAGCTTCTGCAATATTAACCAATGCATTTGTAAGTAGAGCCTGGAGAGCTCAGCTTTGGCCCCATATACTTGCAGCTTAACATCTGAGTACACTATTAAAAAGAAACATATACAGGAACGTAGGTGACAAGAGCTTGTTTGGCTAATCTGCTATCAATCAGCTCCTCAACGTGCATCAAATCATGTACTGTATCGCATAACAATCGCTGTTTAACAGTTAAAATGCATTGAAACATATTGCCAAGCTAGTTTATGTTTAATGTGAGACCAAATATTCTCTACAGGGTTTAAATCTGGACTTTGACCAGATAAAAGTCATCAGTATTAGTATCTGGTCCCATTTATTTTGCAAAACTAAACAAGTTATTAAAGCTAGTCAAAAGCTTCTGCAATATTAACCAATGCATTTGTGAGCAGAGCCTGGAGAGCTTAGTTTAGGTCTCATACTCTTGCAGCTCAACAGTGGAGTACATTATTAAAAAGAAACATATACAGGAACTTAGGTGACAAGAGCTTGTTTGACTAATCTGCTATAAATCAGCTTCTCAACGCGCATCAAAGCATCTACTGTATCGTACGTCGATCGCTGTGCCCCGATTTAATCTCTCTACATGCGGCTGATGTTCCAAGGGAGTTTTAATCAGAGCTCCGCTGGCTGCCCTCGTTCGCCAGACTTCACATCCTCTGTCTCTCTATTTTCCTCAGGCCTCCTTTCCAAAGATAGCCCCTGACAGGTGATAATAATGAGCTTTTATTATTCTCCTGATTGCGGCAGGTTTTTTCGTCCGCCTTTCCGAAGAGAAGAAGGGAACGAGAGAGCGAGAGAGCGAGAGAGAGACCTCCTCCCACTCCTCTTTTCTTGCAGGAGATCGCCGCTCCCTTTGATTCGCTGCCCGGCTCTTTCCCCAGAAGAAACTGCCCCGCAGATGTTGCTCCAGCGACTACAAAGAAGGAGGCCTTTATGAGGAGAGAGTCTATTTCGGGCCCTCTGTGTTTCCAAGCTGTGTGGCTTTGAGAGGTGCGGGCCCTTATCCCCTTTCTTCTTTTCTGCTGAAGCCTCGTTTTTATTTTTTCACTCCTTCCCGAGGTATTTTTAGATTAAAGACCCCCATTGTAATGACAAAAGTGAGGATATAATGTTTTATGACAGTATCGACTCGAGATCGGCCCCGGCGCGATTTAGAGCCCGAGGGGTCCGAGGAGGGGGTGGGGTTGGTATACTGGTATTAATGAAAGTGGGAGCGAGTGAGGCAAATTCGTTTTCACAGTATCCCCATGGCTCGAAAGGACCAGACGGAGTCTCTCTTTGAGAAGCAGAGGCTGGGAGACTTCTCCGGTTCGTGAGCGAGTGCCAACGGATCAGAGCCCCCATGAGCAGCGGATGAACTGCAACTTTGTTGCACCCTGTGAAGGCGCATTCTGGGGCAGAGGAACCCCCCCCACACCATCGGGGCCCCTGATATTATCTTTAATTAAGTCTGCGATCCCCTTTAAGAGCTGTGCAAACATTTAGTCAATAGGCTTCGCTTAAGTCACGCAAACATCCTCCTCAGTCGAGGCTTCAGAGAGAGTTAGTTGCCCATTCCAGATGTTTTCTGCTTCTCAACCGTTCTACCAGGGCCTGGGTTAGAACTGGAACCCTCAGTGCTGGGTTTTTACTTTCTCCTCCTATTCATTTCTGATGGGGATGTGTGAGCAGGATGGTGGGATAGCATAGAAATGTAAGAATTTCTTAACATCATGCAAATGAGGAGCCAGGTTTAGCAGCCAATGAACGCACTATGCGCACAGGTGGTGAATGTCCAGCCTTAAAGTAATTAATTAAGGTAGAGAAGTTATTATATCATTGCTGTCCAATGAAAAACCTCTATCAACATTTTTGTCGATTTTCAGTTTTCTGCATCTTTTGAACACACTAATGGTTGTTTACTTTGTGTGGAAATTTCATGATGAATGGACCAATAGAAGTGCTTCAAAATAGCTTGGAAATAATTCTGGTTCCATTGACTTACATGCAAAGTAAATAAATAAAGTATAAATTTTGGAGAGCGATGATATATTCAGTGTAGGTTTCTTTATTGCTGGTGTGACATTTACTTGAATTGGGACATATAACGTGGTTATGTGTGGAATATACATATCATATAGATTTAAATGCAGCACATGATACATAAAGAAGGTATATTAATTATTTTTAATATTAAATATTTTTGGGGGGAATTAAATTAATTGTGGTTGCGCGACTCTATTGTTATTCATTTTTGCTTGCTCCCAGATCCTTACATACCTTGTTCCACAGTTTTCGAGATATCAACTCCAACTCCAAATTGTCCAGGCTGACTGTGTGATTCGGACTTGTTTACAGCTTTTTGATTGGATGCATGGATTTTCAGAAAATTATTGATTTTTTTCAGATTTTTTTCTCATAGAGAATGAATGAATGGAAAAGTGCACCCGAATCTGCTGTATCTCTTCTTGAATAACAGACACTGTTTCGCATACACCAACTCAGGGTAGACCCTCAGCCACCAAACTGCCTGTACTCATTCAGAACAGATCCCCAAGCTCTAATCCACAGATGTACTGACCCGCACTCCTCTATTTGTCGTTTATGCACAACTGCCCTGTGTTTCCTTCAGGAAATGCACTTTGCTAGTTAAAAATTGAAAGTCCATTTCTTACTTTATTCTTTTTCTGTATTTATTCATACTTGGAAGCCTATTGCACTCTTAGTTTGTTAAGTTTTAGACTTGATAGCATTGTAGTGCAAGGATTTCAGTTAAGAAATTAGTATAGCAGTAATGTAAACAAAAGCCATTGAACATTTGGAATACCACTGTTTAAATTCAGGTTTGCCAGAAGTAGAAACTTTAGTCTGATTAAAAACAGACCCTAGCATCAAACCGGTTCTAAAAGTAATATTTGTAGCCCTAGTAATAATAAGTATGAGACTTAAGTCTAGACTTAAATAAGTAATTTAACAGATTTGGACTCTTGGACTCCCATCTTGGAGTAGTATTTCTACTCAGACTTGTCTTGGCCATCGATCTAACCAAATTTCTTTTCTGGTCTGGACCAAGTCCAACTATTGTTTAAAAAAATGTTTTGTTTAACCGTGAAAAGTGGACACTGACTCGCACTCAGCAGCTGAGGGAACAAACTGGACCACACTGAAGCAAAGCTTTTCTCCGGTGCTGTAATTTGATTCTGTGAAAGCCGTTTAACTGTTCAGTGTGATACAACACATTGAGAAGTAACCTCTAACCTCTGCTTGAAGTTCATTCTTTTTTCACCATATGTTTAAACAGTCCTCATCTTCTGCTAATGATAAGTTAACAATTAGTTTGACTTTCACTTCTTTCAGAGAGGAATTAAACTATGTCTTAATATCATTTTGATGCCAAAACTGACAAACATGGATTACTTAAAACAAGCAACTGATTTACTCCTTTACTTAATCAAGACATAAATGCAAAAAAAGAACGGCTCTTGTTTTAAATCACATTTTTATTATGGTTTATTAAACAGGCAGAGGTTGAATCCATGTGGAGTAGTTGTATTAGTTCAGATAAAGCAGAATCAGAACTGGCTGGATTTATTCAGAGTAGGCGGATTTGTTAGGAGCATTCTTTGGGTGGATTAATTCAGAGTGGGCTTTGAGTCGATTCATTCAGAGTGTGAGTTAGGTGGATTCATTCAGAGTGGGCATTGAGTCGATTCATTCAGAGTGGGCATTGAGTTAATTCATTCAGACTGGGCATTCAGTCAATTCATTCAGAGTGTGACCTGGGTGGATTCATTCAGAGTGTGACTTGGGTGGATTCATGCAGAGTGTGACCTGGGTGGATTCATTCAGAGTGTGACTTGGGTGGATTCATTCAGAGTGGGCACTGAGTCGATTCATTCAGAGTGGGCACTGAGTCGATTCATTCAGAGTGGGCATTGAGTCAATTCGTTCAGAGTGTGAATTAGGCGGGTCAAACAGGCTGGGCATTGAGTGGATTCATTCAGAGTGTGACTTGGGTGCATTAATTCAGAGTGGGCTTTGAGTCGATTCATTCAGAGTGGGCATTGAGTGGATTCATTCAGAGTGGGCACTAAGTCGATTCATTCAGAGTGTGAATTAGGTGGATTCATTCAGAGTGGGCATTGGGTGGATTCATTCAGAGTGGGCATTGAGTGGATTCATTCAGAGTGTGAATTAGGTGGATACATGCAGAGTGGGCATTGAGTGGATTCATTCAGAGTGGGCATTGAGTGGATTCATTCAGAGTGGGCATTGAGTGGATTCATTCAGAGTGTGAATTAGGTGGATTCATTCAGAGTGTGAATTAGGTGGATTCATTCGGAGCGTGAATTAGGTGGATCAAGCAGAGTGAGCATTGAGTGAATTTATTCAGAGTGTGAATTAGGTGGATCAAGCAGAGTGAGCATTGAGTGAATTCATTCAGAGTGTGAATTAGGTGGATCAAGCAGAGTGAGCATTGAGTGAATTCATTCAGAGTGGGCATTGAGTCGATTCATTCAGAGTGGGAATTAGGTGGATCAAGCAGAGTGAGCATTGAGTGAATTCATTCAGAGTGGGCATTGAGTCGATTCATTCAGAGTATGAATTGGGTGGATTCATTCATTCAGAGTGGGCATTGGGTGGATTCATTCAGAGTGGTCATGGGCATTAATTATTAGCTAATTAAGGCCTGGATTGAACAGGAATCATTTTTTTGGTTCTGTTATTGACCCAGTTTTGCTTTCGATTGGACTCGGTCTTGACTTGGTCTTGCTTTCATTTGAACTTGGATTTGTTACATGGTTTTACACATTTTTAACTAATTACAAATTTTTACCTTGGAAATGTCATGAATAAAACTGGTAAAGGAAATGTCAAAGTGACAAAACCAAAATTGTAAGTACCCCATAAATGTGAACCATACATATATTTAGCTTATTAATATCTCATTGAATACTTGTGTTTATAACATATAACATAACATAAGCCTTGTAAATATTTAAGGTCTGAATTATGAAATGTTTTTAAATAATTGTTCTATATAATAATTATTCTTTTACTGTGAGACAACCATTTAAACTAATTCAGTAGAATGGTGCCCCTGTTATTCAGACTCCCAATGAACTAATCAACGTATCAGTTTTGATTTAAATGCAGAAAATTCACAATGTGCATCAAAGGGTATTAGATACTGATTGCAGCATCAAAGGGCAAACAAAAAAATAAATTTTTAAATTAAACAATAATAAACTATGCTGGGATTTCAGGGACTTTACACTACTTAAAGGAGGCTTCTTTTAATCTAATCATGAGATGTATTTATAACCCTAACATAGCAACATAAATTAAAACAATGCACTGGCCAGGTGTTTTCATGTTGCATGTGGTCAGTTTCTGGACAGCTAACCTTGCTGGTAATTGAGCAACATGCCAAGCGGCCAACTGCTCGCGAGGGAAGTGGTTTGCTTCATTGTAACACGAATGCAGAGGAAACGTGACCATTAGCCTTCCACTGAGCTTCACATTAGGGAACTCCAAGGCCTGGACCTGTGGGCCGGAACTCAGTCTGAGGAACATTGTTTTATGGTGCAGATCTGCGTGTTGGGAGCTGGGAGTGGCACGCTGCAGCAAAGCCAAGCCGCGAGATCTTTTGACCGCCACCGGACACTATTTCGCTCGGTCGAGGTGCAAACTCGGAGGGTCATGAGGGGCCAAACCCATATGGATCGTTACTGAAACAGAGAGGTCTGTGGGAGGATGGTGTGGTGCACACATGTTTGAGGCTGCCATACTCCTCTGCAGTAGAAAAGTCAGGGCTCTATTGTAGAGGCAGAGCAGGTTTCTAGCTTTAAGCTGACACTAGGCAGGTGTTTATCCTCAAAAGACATCTTTATGGTGAGAGATTGCAGTTGGTGGGAAGAGCGGGACTAGCCTAAATTCTGTCTGGAGGGAAGAGTAAGGAGAGAAAGTTAAAAATGAGGGAGACTGGGAGAGGGAAGGGAAATGAAAATGCTCGGCCTAACGTGGCCTTGATAAGACACTGGGACGAGTCCAATACAAACAACCCCTACCCAGCCATGCTCTTCATTAGCTGCTGACGATCTGACATCCAACACAAATGCACACACCTGAAATTAGGCTAGGAGGGTGACAGATAGTCTTCTTTAATGACCAGAGGCCTTGAGGAACGCCTTAAAACCATGTGCCTTGGTAAAATCTAATTTCACTGCAACTAATATTTCATTCAAATGATTTAAATGGCTCCTTATAGATGATCTACACATACTTCAAATATTTAATGCTCCGGTGATAGTTTTTTTTATCAACAGCATTATATTTAGGTGCACCTCCAAAGTTCAGTTTTAGAAGTTGGTTGCATTTTCTGTTTGTTTTATGAACCAAGTATTCCCAGACACGTTCCATGCTGTTAAGGTCAGGACTCTGGGCTGGTCAGTTGTCATTTCACTTTGGAAAGATGGACAGACACAACAGGGTATGTTTATAGATCTAAAGCAAATGTGGAAAAACAGGAAAGCAGATTATCTTTTATCAAGTTTCAAGTATCAAGTTTATTTGTCATTTGCACATCATGTCGGGATATACATGCATTGAAATGCTTGGGGTGAGGCTCAGATAATAACTCTACAGCAGGGCAGCCTTATATTTAGTAGTAAAAACATAATAAATAAATAGATAGACGATAAATAAAGTAAAAAAAATATATTAAATATGTAAAGGAATATACAAAAGCATAGGCAGGTTTGCCTTTTAGAACCTTGCGATCGCAGGCGGTGCAGCTGCCGTACCAGACAGTGATGCAGCTCATTAGGATGCTCTCTATAGTGCATCTATAGAAGCTGGTGAGGAGATCAGGAGGCAGTCCAAACTTCCCAAGCCTATGCAGGAAGAAGAGACGCTGACGGGTAGATCTTACAATCGTGTTGGTGTGGAGGGACTAGGTGAGGATATCAGAGAAGTGTATGCTGAGGAACTTAACACTGCTGACTCTCTCCACTTCAGCCCCGTTGATGTAAAGGGGAGAGTGACCACCCCTCTGCAGCTTCCTGTAGTTCACAATCATCTCCTTCGTTTTGCTGATGTTTAGATGGAGATTGTTGTCGTGGCTCCACTCTGACAGAGCACTGACTTTGTCTCTATAGGCTGTTTCATCTCATCTGTGATGAGGCCTAGGATGGTAGTGTCATCAGCAAATTTGAAGATGAGGTTGGAGAATGTTTGGCTACGCAGTCATGTCTTGGCTTAGAGACCAGACTTTTCCTACTTATTGAGTAAGTTCAATTGTTTTTATTGTCATCAGAGATGTACACTGATTGGCCATAACATTAAAACCACCCGCTTGTATCTACACTCATTGTCCATTTTATCAGCTCAGCTTACCAAATTACAAACTGTAGTCCATCTGTTTCCCATGGGACCACCTCAGAGCAGGTATAGTATGAATGGTGATTCATTCTCAGTGCTAAAGTGTCAATGATGTGGTGGTGGTGTGTTAGTTTGTGCTGTGCTGGTGTGAGTGGCTCAGACACCGCAGTGCTGCTGGAGTTTTTAAACATCTCACCAACCAGCAACATCCAGCCAGCAGTGTCCTGTGGGCAGCATCCTGTGATCACTGATGGAGGACCAGCAAGGTAGGAGTGACAAATAGGGTGGACAGTGAGTGGACACAGTGTTTAAGCACTCCAGCAGCTCTGCTGTGTCTGATCCACTCGTACCAGCCCAACACAAACTAACTGAGATAATAGCCAGATTACTCCATCCTGGTCTGTGGGGGTCCTGATCATTGAAGAACAGTGTGAATAGGGGTAAACAAAGTATACAGAGAAACACATGGACTACAGTCTGTAAGTGTAGAACTACAAAGTGCACCTGTGTGGTAAGCGCTGCTGATAATATCAACAACTAGAAGCCAGGAAGTGGTTTTGATGTAACTGGTGATCGGTGTATATGTAGCTTGCAATAAATCAAATTAGTAATGATCCACAAATTCTGTTAAAATCATTCAATCAAACCCAGAATGTGTTAGGTGGAGCTCCACTACCCCCACTACTTCGTTTTGATCTGCTTGTTCAGTAGTAGAACATGGAAATGTTACTGTTGTGGGGGCCTGGTTAATTCATATTTAAACAGGCAGCTGATTTTCCCTTTACAAAAATAAGAGCTATAAAGCGTTACGATTGTGCATCCTTAATTTTGATTTTAGGTTTATGGTCTAAAGATGCAATCTAAAAGGTTTTAAAGGTTTTGAAACATTCTCAAAATTAATAGTTAGCAGTTAATTAACTGTTTTGAAGGTAGAAAGTAAGCATGCTAGCCCCGGCCCATGTTATCTTGTAATACCACTTTGTACCTCAACAAGTGGTAGTGAGCTGCTGTATCATTGAGCCTGAGGAGGGGGAAAAGGGTCTTTTTTGAAAATGGCAGAACATTTATTTGAACTACATAAGTTAAAAACTTTGCTGATATTAAGATAAGGGTGATGGCAGAGCTGACAAACTCCCATAAATACAGTAATACCAGTCTGTGTGAGAGTGTGTGTGCTGGTGTGGTATTATAAGAGATGAGTGATTCCAGCTGTTCCTTCTGTGTATTTTACTGCCCAGCACTGAGAAACACACTAAACAAACCAGCAATAATCCACTTGGAGACTTCACACGTTCTGTTTAGTTGTGCTACTCCCTTCACACTAGATTTAATACTAACGAGAAGATCTCACATACATTTCACATTACAAGTATCATCTTCAGCTGGATAATTCCTTAAGCCCTAATCAAGATTATATCTAATTGTCAGATTTACATGCAAATGAAAAGTAAACTGTAAATTTCCAATGTTTGGATTTGATTACAGCTCATTTGAAAAAGGAAAAAAAATAACAACAACAAAGTCTTGACTGAGGTAATGGCAGATGTTTGCTAAGCAGTGACTGAAGGAGAAAATGAAGTGGATGTTTAGGAAAGAAGTGGACATCCGGATTGTGATTGGCTACAAAGTTTAAATTAGTTCATTTCTTCCATGGTCCTGCAGGTAAATGTTACTGTCGCGAGTCAAAACAGATGTTTAGATTTATTCAGAAGTGCCCACGGGGGCCTCCTAGAGGCTTGGGCTCTTGGGCAAGTGCCCATTGGTTGTACCAATAGTGATATAAATGATATAGGTTATATAAGTAGGTTATATGTATAGTCACACTAGGACATAAGTGGAGATCTACATATTATTGTAATATCTGTCCAGAGCTTTACACTTACTAAACTCATACGAGACAGTAGGAACCACAAACAGTTCTACCTGGTCTTTATTTTAAAATGTATTCATGTGTGCTGGACTTGAGACGCAGTCAGGTGATACTGTGCTGTTGCAACAGGAGTGAGACTTAATGAACTGAAACTTGGCCACTGATAAACAGGCCTGAGGTGAATTAACAGAAAAAATTCTCAAAAGTAGCCTAAAGTTTGTTGATGTGAACTGGAGTTTTGTTCTTGTTGTAAAGAAGTCTGTATATGCCAATCCTCAAACCTGTAACTGGGATAGCTCGGATTGTGAGAAGCAGAAAATGCATCTTCTACCCTGTAAAAAGTGATTTGTTGGTGCAACTTAAAAAAAACATGTAGAGACTGTAGTCCAGGGGTATATAATTAGAGTTCAGTTCAGTAAGGTCCAGTCAGAGGAGATTTCCTCAGGCCAAGGTCCGGACCGTCATCATTTCTAACTTGTGTTATGAATCAGTGGTGTATCCTGTTTACTGAAGTAGCCTAGTATCAGCATCTTATACCATCAGCTACTGAAACACCAACACATCACACATACCGTTCAGTATATTTTACCAGTATTTATTGTTTTAAATGCTAAACTGAATGAATTATTCGAAAAACTCCAAATAAATGTTTTTTCATCACTTCAATAAAAACAAGAGCTACATTTAAAAAAAACAGAATGCTTTTAAAAAAATGCATCTTAAAGGGTTTTTTTATAGAAAATGTTAAAAAAGTGAGCATCGTCTTGTTTACTCAAGTTCACATCTTGACCTGTTGGTTTGGAGCCGCCTGTGAGAAGAATAAACATACATGTCTCTCCATTCCTGCTTCAACAGTCATCGTCAACTTTTCTTTTTCAGAACGCATTATTCTTTCTACAACTCGTTTTATTCTCCAACTCGCTTTATTCTCCAACTCGCTTTACTCTCTAACTCGCTTTATTCTCTAACTCTCTTTACTCTCCGACTCGTTTTATTCTCTAACTCACTTTATTCTCCAACTCGCTTTATTCTCTAACTCGCTTTATTCTCCAACTCGCTTTATTCTCTAACTCGCTTTATTCTCCAACTCGCTTTATTCTCTAACTCGCTTTATTCTCCAACTCGCTTTACTCTCCAACTCGCTTTATTCTCCAACTCGCTTTATTCTCCAACTCGCTTTATTCTCTAACTCGCTTTATTCTCCAACTCGCTTTATTCTCTAACTCGCTTTATTCTCCAACTCGCTTTATTCTCTAACTCGCTTTATTCTCCAACTCGCTTTATTCTCTAACTCGCTTTATTCTCCAACTCGCTTTATTCTCTAACTCGCTTTATTCTCCAACTCGCTTTACTCTCTAACTCGCTTTATTCTCTAACTCGCTTTACTCTCTAACTCGCTTTATTCTCCAACTCGCTTTATTCTCTAACTCGCTTTATTCTCCAACTCGCTTTATTCTCTAACTCGCTTTACTCTCCAACTCGCTTTATTCTCCAACTCGCTTTACTCTCTAACTCGCTTTACTCTCTAACTCGCTTTATTCTCCAACTCGCTTTACTCTCTAACTCGCTTTATTCTCCAACTCGCTTTATTCTCTAACTCGCTTTATTCTCCAACTCGCTTTATTCTCCAACTCGCTTTATTCTCTAACTCGCTTTACTCTCCAACTCGCTTTATTCTCCAACTCGCTTTACTCTCTAACTCGCTTTACTCTCTAACTCGCTTTATTCTCCAACTCGCTTTACTCTCTAACTCGCTTTATTCTCCAACTCGCTTTATTCTCCAACTCGCTTTATTCTCTAACTCGCTTTATTCTCCAACTCGCTTTATTCTCCAACTCGCTTTACTCTCTAACTCGCTTTATTCTCCAACTCGCTTTATTCTCCAACTCGCTGTACTCTCTAACTCGCTTTACTCTCCGACTCGTTTTATTCTCTGACTCTCTTTACTCTCCGACTTGATTTATTCTCTGACTCTCTTTACTCTCCGACTCGTTTTATTCTCTAACTCGCTTTATTCTCCGACTTGCTTTATTCTCCAACTCGCTTTACTCTCTGACTTGTTTTATTCTCTGACTCTCTTTACTCTCCGACTCGTTTTATTCTCTGACTCTCTTTACTCTGCGACTCGTTTTATTCTCTGACTCTCTTTACTCTCCGACTTGATTTATTCTCTAACTCGCTTTACTCTCCGACTCGTTTTATTCTCTGACTCTCTTTACTCTCCGACTTGATTTATTCTCTAACTCGCTTTACTCTCCGACTCGTTTTATTCTCTGACTCACTTTACTCTCCGACTTGTTTTATTCTCTGACTCTCTTTACTCTCCAACTCGCTTTATTCTACAACTCTTTTTATTCTCCGACTCGTTTTATTCTCCGACTTGATTTATTCTCTAACTCGCTTTACTCTCCGACTCGTTTTATTCTCTGACTCTCTTTACTCTCCGACTTGATTTATTCTCTAACTCGCTTTACTCTCCGACTCGTTTTATTCTCTCACTCTCTTTACTCTCCAACTCGCTTTATTCTACAACTCTTTTTATTCTCCGACTCGTTTTATTCTCCGACTTGATTTAATCTCTAACTCGCTTTACTCTCCGACTCGTTTTATTCTCTGACTCACTTTACTTTCTGACTTGTTTTATTTTCCAACTCGCTTTATTCTCCGACTTGCTTTATTCTCTAACTCGTTTTACCCTCTTACACGTTTTATTCTCTGACTCGCTTTACTCTCCGACTCGTTTTATTCTCTGACTCGCTTAACTCTCCAACTCGTTTTATTCTCTGACTCGCTTTACTCTCCGACTCGTTTTATTCTCTGACTCGTTTAACTCTTCAACTCGTTTTATTCTCTGACTCGCTTTACTATCCGACTCGTTTTATTCTCTAACTCGCTTCACTCAGACTCGTTTTATTCTCTAACTCGCTTCACTCAGACTCGTTTTATTCTCTGACTCGCTTAACTCTCCAACTCGTTTTATTCTCTGACTCGCTTTACTATCCGACTCGTTTTATTCTCTAACTCGCTTCACTCAGACTCGTTTTATTCTATGATTTGTTTTATTCTCTAACTAGATTCATTCTCCAACTCGCTTTATTTTCTGACTTGCTTTATTCCTACCTCACCTGTGTGCATTCACTTCTGAATCTGCACAGAGCTGATTGGCTGAGGAGCACTTTTGGTGATCTTACAACGCACGCGATTGGTCCCTAAAAGACAAGAAAAAATTTGCCGCTTAAAATAAACGCTGTCTAAATTAAGTCCTTCTCAATAGTTCATCTGTTTGGGTCCACATTGGAGAACGACAGTGAGTGGACACCGTGTTTAAAAACCACTGCTGTGTCTGATTTACTCGTACCAGCACAGCACACACTAAAACACCACCACCATCAGTGTCATTACAAGATAACATGGGCCGGGGCTAGCATGCTTACTTTCTACCTTCAAAACAGTTAATTAACTGCTAACTATTAATTTTGAGAATGTTTCAAAACCTTTAAAACCTTTTAGATTGCATCTTTAGACCATAAACCTAAAATCAAAATTAAGGATGCACAATCCTAACGCTTTATAGCTCTTATTTTTGTAAAGGGAAAATCAGCTGCCTGTTTAAATATGAATTAAACATAAATTAAATCAAATGCAAGTTATAACCAACTACGCATAAATGCATTACCATGCATTACTGAGAACATCTAAGCTTCACTCTGTCTATTAAAATAAGCCTAATCTCTTACAGCTCTGGTTAAAAATGTATTGCTTTGTAATGACTGTCAATTATGTTTAACTTGTATGTGATTAATATGGAAGGTATGTAGAAACGGAATGAGGTCTTTTAGGGTTTAAGGGGTTAAACTGCTCTGGAATCACCTGCTATAGCTCGGTTTGGGGGCCTCCGCCAGGTGTTTCAGTTGGCGTTAGTGTGTTAGCATTAGCCTTAGCCTGCGTGACCTGGTGCCAGACTTCTACTGAGCTTCACTCGCAGACCTGTGGAGCTTAGAGAATTGGGGGTTTTGTTTACCGAGTGGAGCCCAGGCCGTAATTAATGTTGGGACGGCTGGTTTTGGGAGCAGGGGGGTGAGGGGGGGCTAGATTACAGCCACATAAATAATCAGCCTCTATTCTCATTGCTGCTATCACTGCAATGGTCTGGAGTGGTGGAACTCCCACATCCTCTCCCCCGACAACAGGACAGACGCACACATACACACACACACACTGATACACACTGACCTCCCCCTAGCCCACAGAGCCCGCCAGAGGTATTTTTATTTTCGGAGCTGATGTTTTAAGGATGTAGGGTCCATCCTGTGCTGTGATTTTCACGGAGGAAATGGTCTGGGCTCACTCCCATCATTTCTCTCTCTCGGTGTCTCCTTTTCTGTTGATTAAGAAGATCTCTCTTTACTCTTATCGTGAGCCGTGCCAGCACAACGTGTTTCTGTTCGTTTAATTAAGCTTTCATAGGCGCTATGACGATGCAGCCAAAACATGGACAGCTTCAGCCCAAGCCTGAAGACATCTACTCCTCTTCCCCAGCCTGCATTTCCTCTAAACTGACCTAAACCTAACTGAAGGACAGCATTCATAAGCCTTTCATGATGACTGCTGTAAACATATGTACACATTTATTAAGGCGTAGGTCAGATATAGCCAAGCGATTAGATTAACAAGACAATGGTAACAACTTCTTCATTCCACCTTAAATGCTGCAGCAGTTCCATTCTGAAGCCTAAATGAGCCACAATGTAATTGCTGCGCCGTTTAAGGTGGAACACAGACATTTAAGGCTTCTACAAGCTACTCCATGTTCTACTTGAAGCTTGTAACAGACGTATTAGTATTTAGCTTACCTTGCAGCAGTGGCACAGTGACTCACAGTGATGACCTATAGAGTGTCTGTGGCTGTTTTCTGTTTTTAACAAGCTGTTGATGAAGCCGCCACTTATAATTAGTCAGAAGAAGCTAACTTCTAACTTTAGTACTCGTCAGTATGTGTTAATGTGAGTCACTGTTGGCTTAACGCTAACAAAGAACTAGAATCCTCTACATTTATGGCCCAAATTGAAAGCCTAGTCATGGTTTCGCTGCTGTAAAAGATATTATATTTACACATATATATGTCGTCAGTGTCCAAAGGTCTCCAAAATAGCAACTATACAGGAAAGGCCAACAACCTACTTTACTTGTAATGTAATTTAATGGAACCAAGATTTTTAAAATTATTCTAGGCACTGCATCAATGCTACATAGGCATTGCATCAATGCTACATAGGCATTGCATCAATGCTACATAGACATTGCATCAATGCTACATGGACATTGCATCACTGCTATATAGGGATTGCATCAATGCTATATAGGCACTGCATCAATGCTACTTAGTCACTGCATCATTGCTACATAGGCACTGCATCGAAGCTACATAGGCACTGCATCAATGCTATATAGGCACTGCATCAATGCTACATGGCTTTTGCATCAATGCTACAAAGACACTGCATCAATGCTACAAAGACACTGCATCAATGCTACATGGCTTTTGCATCAATGCTACAAAGACACTGCATCAATGCTACATAGGCACTGCATCAATGCTACATAGGCTTTACATCAATGCTACAAAGACACTGCATCAATGCTACATAGACATTGCATCAATGCTACATAGACATTGCATCACTGCTATATAGGGATTGCATCAATGCTATACAGGCACTGCATCAATGCTACTTAGTCACTGCATCATTGCTACATAGGCACTGCATCGATGCTACATAGGCACTGCATCAATGCTATATAGACACTGCATCAATGCTACATAGACTTTGCATCAATGCTACAAAGACACTGCATCAATGCTACATAGGCACTGCATCAATGCTATATAGGCACTTCATCAATTCTACTTAGGCACTGCATCAATGCTACATAGGCACTGCATCATTGCTACATAGGCACATTGATGCAGTGCCTAAGTAGCACTGATGCAGTGCCTATGTAGCATTGATGCAAGGCCTTTGTAGCAGTGATGCAGTACCTATGTAGCATTGATGCAGTGCCTACGTAGCACTGATGCAGTGCCTATTTAGCATTGATGCAAGGCCTTTGTAGCAGTGATGCAGTGCCTATGTAGCATTGATGCAGTGCCTAAGTAGCATTGAAGTGCCTATGTAGCATTGATGCAGTGCCTAAGTAGCATTAAAGTGCCTATGTAGCATTGATGCAGTGCCTATGAAGCACTGATGCAGTGCCTATGTAGCATTGATGCAGTGCCTATGTAGCATTGATGC
Organism: Megaleporinus macrocephalus; assembly: GCA_021613375.1. NCBI lineage: Eukaryota > Metazoa > Chordata > Actinopteri > Characiformes > Anostomidae > Megaleporinus > Megaleporinus macrocephalus. The sequence goes on from CM038711.1 coordinate 12,415,398, forward strand.
AGTGCCTAAGTAGCATTACAGTGCCTATGTAGCATTGATGCTTCAGTGCCTATGAAGCATTGATGCAATGCCTATGTAGCATTGATGCAGTGCCATGTCAGGACATGTTATTGTTAACAGGGCCTGGTTTCTATTGCCAGACTTCAGGAAACTAGAGAAACTGACCCTGACATCAACAGACTGCTCACCTGTTGGGTTCACTGTGTCATAATCATGTGATCAGTCGACTAGTTGACTGGTCTCTGCAACCGCTACACCTACATAAGCCTTCCATGCTGACTGACATGTTGAGAAACCTAGGTTTTGTCTTTAGTTCACAAAATCCCAAAGCTGAAATTTCTAAAAGGCTTATTAATTATGCAGTCAGCTTTGTTCATTATGACTTAGTATTAGTAAAGTATTAGTAAAGAACTAAAAGTTCTGTTATGTGAAAACCTTGAACAATATCAGTTTTGTTTTCGGCTGTATTAATAGACACTGATATGCCAATTACTGAATATTAATTCAATTCCTGTAAGTATATGTCAACATTATTTTCTTCTAAGTAGTTCTGGAGGTATTTTTGGGTTTAATGGCTCACTAATACTTTAACATGGGGTCCATAAAGTAACATGGGGTCCATTCTAAAGTAGAGGTTTAGTTATGACTGGCTGATTGCTGAAAGGAGATAAACTGCTCGTAATGCATGAAAACAGCTGTAATTTGTACTTTATTGAACAGATAACCCCTAATGTACCTCATGTACATAAGACTTATTCAACATTGTATTTGATCTGAGCAAGGGTTTTGACAAGTGGTGCAGTTTGGACTAAAAAAAGTCTTTCCAAATGTCCATCTAGGTTTATGTCAGTGGTCATGAGAAACACATGTAGGTGTTGTGTCGCCGTCTGAACGCTCTCCTCCAATAAAAAGCTACCAAAACTACTTTGGAGCATACTTTAGCTGTAATGATAGATACATTGGTGTAGACATATAAAGTGCAGCAGGAGCCTCGCTGTATAAGATATAGGCTAGAGATAACTGCGCTCCAGATCGTACAGGTGTGTGTGTGGGTGTGCACGCATGAGTGCATGAGTGCACGAGCGTGTGCACTTGTGTGCCTGAGTCTCGTATCAGTTTACTTTATTTTTGCTCCAGTTCAAGTACAGCTGTTGCCGTGTTTGTGCAGGGAAGGGATTTAGTGGCAGTCACTTCAGTAAACATGGACTGTAATTTTTTTCAAAAGTGCAAACACTAGAGGTGTGATAGATTATTTGTTATAGTCATCACGTCAAGAAAGATTCTTTATTTGCATGAGGTGCAATAGGGTAAAACATATATACAGATTATATATATATATCTATATATATAGATATATATATATCTATATATATATCTATATAACTCTACATATCTACATATATCATTGCTGTCCAATGAAAAACATGTACTTGGCAATTATTATGTTTCTCATTAATCAAATGCAGCACTGATGTTTACATTCTGAAACAATTTCATGAAGATGAAATCAATAGAAATGCTCCAAAATAACTTGGAAATAATTCTGGTTCCTTTGACTTCCATTGAAAATGGAGAGACTTCTTGTTCTTGTGGCCAGTAGTAACTTCATGAAAGGCCAAAACCCTACTTTATTTTTAATGTAAGTTAATGGAACCAGACTTTTTCCCAAGCAACTTTGGTGCATTTCTATTGGTTCACTCAATGTAAGTGGCAGCTAATGTGTTGAAATGATGTAGAAAAAATTGAGTTGTCTGTCTTTCTTTGAATGGCGACTATATGTATACGATGTATGTATATAGAATATAATATACACTTCAGGTACAGTATATAGTAGAAAAATTCTGTTTTAAAAGTAAAAAGAATCTTACTGCCTACATGTGCAACCTGATGTAACTTGAAAGCTTTGGCTGACAGCAGGCTCTGAATACTTCTAGAGCTGCCCATGGCTGAGAATGAGTTCCAAAGCTCAACTGCGCCCTCTATCTGTCATGAGATACAACTGCACAATTCAGATTCACTTAATATTTCTCAGTGCAGTGCAACTGTAGTGCTTTGTATACTGCACTCACGTGAAAAGCATGCATTTACAAACAACTGCTTTACTATTTGTAAAGGTAGTAAGGTTTTCTCAAGTCATTCATTGTCATATGACTCAGTCAACCATTTTTAATAAACTACAGATCCTAGAGCTGGCTATATTTATACGAATCACCATTCGGAAAGACTGAATACATTACGAATATTAGAGTTAGCCCTTATATCCCAATCTTAGCATTCTAGCTTGTGGCTATAGTACCTCTATGTTCAGGCTCCATCCCAACTTTGTAGCCCATATCAAAATGATGTTGCTCCACGGTCCAGTATCCCACTTCCAAGGTAAATGAAACACATTATACTAGCTGGCTTTGCATGCTGTGGGTTGCATGAGGTAGAATTTCTATGCAACTTGACGAAGCAATTCAACAATACCATTGTATGCAGCACCAAAACCTTTAATATGTTTCTCTTTTTATGAATTACGTTTGCTATTTTAGACTTTTTTATACCTTTGTATACTTTCTTCCAGCCATCTATGATGGTTTGATATGTATGTGAATTATGTTTGATTTTATATTAATATTTACAGCATTTACAGCAGAGCAACATACAGTTGTACACAGGTAGGTGAAGTCTTACCCAAGGACTCTTATTGCTATAGCGTAAGGGGGGCACCCAGATTGGGAATTCAATCCCAGTCCACAGTATGGAGGGCAGCAGTGTAACCCACTACACTATACCAACCACCAACCTACTTGTTATGTGTGACACAGTATTGTTCAATAAGAGCACATCCTGAGGTGTTATCACCATTTCAATTGACTACTTTATAAAGTTAAGATGGTCTTAAGTTTAGAGCTTAAGGTCAAATGTGACTCACAGAAGACTTTACATTAGAAAATGTAGTTGCAAACAAGTTGCATGGGTGTTTCACTGTCTTTGAGATTTCAGAGAGGAAATTAATATGAAATTGCAAAATAACCAGGAAATGTCTATAAAAAAACAAATGTGAGGGTAATTACTTTAATGGGCCAAAACAATGCAACACACAGAGCGGCTGGCCTGGTGGGAGCTAATCACACAGCCATGTGGTTCACAGACAGCGACACAAAGAAATCCGCGGGCTAACGTTGCTGGAACGTTATTCTTGCATTTGGCGCACTACCCTGGCGGCGGCTCTGTCTCTTTAAGGAATGGGAAAGAATGTTGTGGGGTTTTTTTTGCCAGGGTGTTCAGAACAGTGCCCCTGCAGTCACAGGCACTTTGGGCCAACTCTTCTTCTTCTTCTTCTTCTTTGAAGTTATAGCTTCGCCTTATCCTTTTGGAAGGACGTCTCTTGTTGTGCTGGCTGCTGTTTTCTCTTTTTCTTTTTTCTTTTTTTTTTCCTCCCCAGCTTTTGCGAAAACAATAGCCTTGCTTGCTCTCCTGATGAATGTCATGTTTGTTTGAGCCGGGCCACGTCTGTTTCCCATTTCACACGTTTTTGTTTGGGCCCTGGGGATAAGGGACAACTTCATGCCACTTAAAGGTCTGTGCACTCGAAGACAATGTGGGGACCCATGAGAATGCCAAAGATGGTGGCTGAATTAGTTTGTTGACAGTTAATACATGTTTTGAACTCATTAGTTTTTTTTTTTTTTTGCATGTCCACAAGTCTCACAGGGTCAGAGCAACATTCGCATTCATGAATAATTGGAAACTGCTTATACGCCGGCAGCAACAGCTCCAACTCAGATTCAGCCTCTTCCCTGGACCGGGGAGCCCTCTAGTGGCCGAGGGCCACCACAGCAGCAGCCGCCCCAGACAAGGGATCAATAGTGTGCTGCTTTATTGGAACCAGATTTGACCGTCGGAGGCCACAGATGAATGAGTTTTGTAGTCTGGTGAGCAGCCCACGTCGAGTTCAGACTGTCAGACATGTCTGGTGGGGGTTTGAGAAAAGGAGAAAGAGAGAAGGAGAGAGGGAGAGGGAAAGCAGGAGGAGGGGGGCGGTGGTGGAGGGCCTCAAAGCGAGTGCCACAGAAAAAGAGCATGGCACGGTAAAACCCGAGAGTCCCCGGCCGCCTTTCCACAGGAACAACACCCACTCTCTCTCACAGAGCCCGTGCGGCGGAATGGAATGAGAGGTGACAGCGTATTCATTTCAGATGCTGTTTTTCTTCGGGCTCTGGCTAAAAAGCCTGGTGAATGATGAGCGCTCGCAGGATTTATTGAGGAGAGAGGAGATTTAACATTTTCTTCCATGCTTCCAGCTCTGCTTTTCCACACAGGGATTCCTCTTGGTCTTATTTCACCTGGCTGCTAGGAGATGCTAAGATGGATGCACTCTGTGTTGTGCCAAACACTGAGAATGGACTAGCTGATAGGGAGAACCAAGGTGGCATACGGTGCTGTGTCAAGAGACCACCCTCATATATTTAATTTCCTTTTTTCTTCAGATTTAAGGTTAAAAAACAAGAATTTCCCAATTGGAGCTCAATAAAATCATCAAAACTCTAGAAAACATGGGAGTCCAACTATGCAAGACCTGGTCGACCATCAAAAGCTCATCAGATCAACAGCAATCAAACCTTTCGTCTTTGAAAGAGGGAAAGAAACCAAGCTCTCCACTCTTTGGAGATCAAACCATGGTTTTGTCCATCCTTCCAACTCAATGCTATGAGTCTGAAAGTATGTGTAGATGTCAAGAAGCCATTACTATGTACATGTAGCTGCTGGAATTCTTAGAACCATGAACTGGTCACCCCAGAGTCTAGACCTCAACATCACTGAATGTGTTTGGAATTACTTGGACTGTGAGAAAAATGCAAGACCTGACTTTGGAGACATGGAACAAGATCCCTTTACTTTTCTTCCAAACTTAAAAGCAAGACGCCACAAAAAAGGGAAATAATGGATAATATTTTTTTGTCCCCACAAATATGACTAACTGGTGTTTAATGGCTGTTTGGACTGGAAATTAAAACAATGAAAGGTGCATGGTCCAGACATGGAATAGAGAGAAAACGAAAGAGTGAACCCAGCTGAAGCACAACTGTGCAAATGTTTTAAGGCCAGAGATACCAAAATTCTCAGCCCACAGTTCACATCTGTCAAACCCTTTACAAGGTTTAAGTCCTCATGCATTCCCCAGACTAGGACTGGAGATCTTGGGCATGGTTGGTATGCAGGTTACTTCACAAAAGAAGAAAAAAAGAAAAGATATGTAGAGCCTAATGTACAGGTTATTTACACTCTTCAATCTATAGGGTGGTGTATAGATTTCGCTCCACAGGGCGTCTACGGGAAAGACACTTTTAAGGCCTAACCTAAAGCATCTGACATCGGCCTGCACGACTGCGCTGAGTGGCATCTCGTCAGGTGGTTGCAAAGCCTCCTGTTAATTTATCGGGATGCACAGCTCATAAAACGGCTGCAGTGGTTTAATTTAATACTTCCCCTCGCAAATGATTACAACCCATGTGAGCCGCCTGGATGCCTTTTCCAGGCCTTCTTTTTTTTTCTGCTCGCTCAATGGTTCCTACTACGCACCATGAATCTGGAGAACTTGTGCTCAGCCGTGAAATCGTAAGTCAAGCTTTATGAAAGAGAGAGACAGGAGGAGGGCAAGAGAGAGAGAGAGAGAAAGAGAGAGACTGGCCCTTCCACCCAATCAGCACCTCAACATCACAACATTCCCACCTCACCCAGAACAGTGAGGCACAACTTTTTACGCCCAGCTCCGATGAATAATGGGCTGCTCTTAGAGTCTGGGACTTGATGTCAAGACTTTCTGGAGCTACACTGTAAAAAAGAGGAGGTTAACTTTAAAAGTTATTGCTCAGACTGGCTTAAAAGTTTGATATTTGAGCTTGAAATAATGCTGTTCTGAGCGCAACATAAATCTGACTTCCTTTTTAATATTCAATTAACTTAACATTTGAAGGCAGCCCAAACAACAACGTTTTTTTAAAGTTAAACAACTATACATTTTTTTTTAGTGTAGTAAGTTAGTACGTTTCATAGTGTAGTGAGTAGTATGTTAAAATTAGGCTGAAGACATTACCAGGACTAAAGCAAGTCCATATCCAGGCACTCCATACCCAAGTCTGTCTAATTTCAAATATGTAAACCCAAGCTGATTTGTTTTTCCAAAGTCAACCACTTCAACCACTAAGTGCTTCGTTGGTAGAACCTAAAAAAATACTTTCCTTAGTAATAAGTAATCGAACTGGTAAATTTTTGAGTTGAGTAAAAGTAGTCCAACTGCTTGTTACCACATAAAATATTTTTTTAGGTTGTACCAACGAAGCACTTTTTACAGTGCAGAGTGATTCATGATATAAAGTAATGTTACAGTGAACATAATCAGAGGCAGCAATGTTTACAGCACAAACATGGTCAATTTTATTTACTATCCAAAACCAACAGTGAACCTACACTGTAAAAAGTGCATCATTGGTAAAAACTTAAAAATAATACTTCATTTGTTAACAAGCCAATCAAAAACTTAAAAAAAGTAGTTCAATGGTTTGTTACCACATAAAGTGATTTTTTTAGGTTGTACCAATGAAGCACTTTTTTACATTGCGCATGAACAGTGTGCAGAGGTTTCAAGTAACGAGGTCCAAATACCTTGCTTAAGTAGAAATTTTGGTTATTTATATTTTTTTATACTGGAGTAATTATTTTCAGCCGACTTTTTACTTCTACTGCTTACATTTACACTCTATTATCTGTACTTTCTACTCCTTACATTTACACTCCATTATCAGTACTTTCTACTCCTTACATTTACACTCCATTATCAGTATTTTCTACTCCTTACATTTAAACTCCATTATCTGTACTTTCTACTCCTTACATTTACACTCCATTATCAGTACTTTCTACTCCTTACATTTACACTCCATTATCAGTATTTTCTACTCCTTACAATTACACTCCATTATCAGTATTTTCTACTCCTTACATTTACACTCCATTATCTGTACTTTCTACTCCTTACATTTACACTCCATTATCTGTACTTTCTACTCCTTACATTTACACTCCATTGTCTGTACTTTCTACTCCTTACATTTACACTCCATTATCAGTACTTTCTACTCCTTACATTTACACTCCATTATCAGTACTTTCTACTCCTTACATAAATAAAAACAGCCTCTTTACTATTTCATTTCAGCTTGTTTTCATTCATGTACATTTACATTCCAGTAAAGGTTATTGATAACATGTCTTTGAAGTTTGACTTTTTGCACCTTTACAATACTTATAGACAACTAGTCATTATATCTTCCACTCCATGAAACACATGTTAATGCTCAGTAGTACACAGATATGCTTCTTTAATATATTTACATTGTACTAAACTACATTCATTTTCAATGGGCGTATATGCGGCTGAAACAGGAAGCCTAGTGCATCCCAAATTTATCAACATTTTTATATAACATTATAGACATTATGGCTTTTAGAATAATTGGATTTTTGAAAGCAGTACTTTTTACACTTTTACTGGAGTAAAAAGCTAGAGCTGATTCTTCAACTTTTACAGAAGTATTTTAAACTCTAGTATCTATACTTCTAGTAATAATTGTGAATACTTTTGACACCTTTGATAGTGTGGCATTTTGTTTACTTTCCAAAACCACTAGTGAACCTACACTGTAAGAAGTGCTATATTGGTACAACCTAAAAAAATACTTCATGTAGTAACAAGTAACTCAACTAGTTTTACCCAACTCAAAAACTTACTTTGAAATAATTAAATTGAAATATTAGGTTGAATAAAAGTAGTTTAATTGCTTATTACCACATGATATCATTTTTTAGGTTGTACCAATGAAGCAAATTTTACAATGTGCATGAACTCTGCTGTATTTACTATCCAAAACCACCAGTGAACCTAAGAAGTGTATCATTGGTAAAGCCTAAAACAACACTAAACTTGTAAATCAAGTAAATTAAAAACTTACTTTTATTGAAATAATTGTTCATTCAAACTCCTTTGTTAGGTCAAATGAAAGTAGTTTAATTATTTGTTACCACACAAAGTGATTTTTTAGGCTTTACCACTGAAGCACTTTTTTACATGGTGTTTACCACCAGTGAACCCACACTGTAAGAAGTGCTTCATTAGTATAACCAAAAAAAAAAAACTTCATTTGGTACTAAGTAATTGAACTGGCAAATTTTTTGAGTTGAGTAAAACTACTTCAGTTGCTAGTTAGCACATTAAATATTTTTAAGGTTGTACCAACAAAGCAATTCTCACAGTGGTTCATTGTATAAAGTAATTTACTTTATTGTGATTTTGAATATAACCAGAGCCAGCCATGTCCATTGTATTTATCATCCAAACCCACCAGTGAACCTACACTGTAAGACGTGCTTTATTGGTACAACCAAAATAAATACTTCATTTGGTACTAAGTAATTGAACTGGCAAATGTTTGAGTTGAGTGAAACTACTTTAACTGCTAGTTAGCACGTAAAGTATTTTTTTAAGTTTTACCAACAAAGCACTTTTACAATGCTTCATTGTATAAAGTAATTTGACTGGGATTTTCAATATAACCAGAGGCAGCAATGTCTACAACCCAACCATGGCCATTGTATTTATCATTCCAAACCATTGAACCTACACTGTAAAAAGGGCTTTATTGGTACAACCTAAAGAAATGACTTCATAACAAACAATGAAACTAGAACTCAGCTCAAACCCTACTTTGATTGAATTGATTTGATTGAAACTATTAAGTTAGGTTGAATAAAAGCAGTTCAATTGCTCGTCACCACATGAAGCAATACAGCACCTCCTATGGCCGATGGAAAAAATAGTTCTTTCCTTTGGGGACTATTTTGCCTTACCACACCCTGCATGTACCCATCCGCCATGAAATAGGTTTTAGGCCCAAGGCATATCCTATAATTCTTTCCTCTGGAGGCTGCATACGCATAATCGATTCAAGTAATAACTGTCTGTGAGGGACGTCCTATCAGCTCCACTGTGAGCGATTGTGACTCCCCTGGAACATCAAACAGCTTGGAATGGTTTTGTTTACATCTTAATCATTTAATTATCCAATGATATCTAAAGAAATCGTGCTGGAATTCCTTTTCGGTTCCACGCAATATTTTGCTAGTCAGTTTTTGAATACTTGCACTGGGCTTGCCACAGATGAACCCACCGGGTGTGTTGGGTTTATACTGCACGTGGGCCTTGACGGGGCTAGCGTGAAAAAGGGATCCCACCCCAGCTTCCCTGGTGCCGCTGCCTCATTTACTTGTCCCTCTGGAGAGATGAGAGAGATCTGGAGAGCGAGCTATCTCCATCTCCTCTTCATCTCTCACCGCTCTCTCGCTCCTTTGGTTTAAATAAATAAGACATTAGACTGGAGGCCTTCATTACCACAGATGCTCGATGTAATCAGAGATGTCTGTATGTTACAGCAAATTCCTAAATTGGCAGATTTCAGGCACAAGTCCCGTGAGGTGGTGGTGGTCGGCCTTTGAAATGAGCTTCTAGAGTTAACGCTAGCTAGAGAGAGCCTGGCTGTGGAAGGGGGGGAAGGAGAACTCATCACTATATGAAGGCAATCCTCTGACTTACTGAGAATCATTTGCTGTTATCAGTCCAGAGATTTCAGAGGCATCAGAAATGTATATTAAAGTATTAAGATTCCACTAATCTGAGAGCTTTGGCATGACTGGAAAGCTTATTTGTCCCCTGGCAGCAAATTTTGTTTGTTTTGCCGTTTTTCCTCTAACAGGCATCCGGATGGAAATGCATCATCAAACGTTTGATGTGTCTTGAACAATGAAGGCCTCTGGTCCACACAAATTTGGCAGCCAAACTCTGCACACACAAGAAAAAGCACTCTTTTTTTAACAGATACATGTATATATACACTGATACAGTTCATATTACACTGGTAAACAGATGATAACAGCCTGTTGGCTTGCGAATGCGCATTTCCATGCGGACAAATCCAGGAGCAATGGCCACCTCTAGTTATCGGATAGGTTTCCTGTCAGGCTAAGGTGGCAGTTTCCTGCTATTGTTCGAAAGAATGCATGTGATCTTGCTGGGAAATGGGCGTGCAAAACACTTTGTGCAAGAACTTGCTCATCTACAAAGGTGTTTTCTTAATAGATGCAACTTGTCCTGTAAATTTTCTTTGCATTAGACTATTGTGTTTTTTTGCTGTTGTGCCTATATGAACACATTGTCAGGATTTGAAGAGAAAACAATCGGATTCCAAACAGTTCAGATTGAGCACTATGTACTGTCAGCCAGTGGAAGAATTCTTGCACAAAAATCCCGTACAAATGAGTAGATATGCACTTGAAATAAAATTCTGTATTTTCTGATGAATTCAAATGAATTACAAAATATAAGGAATTTGCAATGATGCTATTCACTATATATATAGTATAATATTATATATATATATATATATATAGTATATAATTCAAATAAATTACAAAATATAATCAGGTAAATTTTTTCATCACCAATTAAATGACACTGCTATTGCTCATATATATATATATATATATATATATATATATATATATATATATATATATATATATATATATATATATATATATATATATATAATGAATTTGCAATGATGCTTTTCACTATATATATTTAAAACTATATATATATATATATATAGTTTTAAACAATGGCAGTTCATGGAAGGACCAATTTTTGGAATCATTAAGTGTTTGCTTTTTTGTATCCTGAAGAACACTTTGGGTTCCTTATTGTACTAAACAGAACAGTTCTATATAGTGCTAAAGCATCTATTTTGCTCAGAGAAACGCTTTTGTTTATAAATAGAACTATTTTGAAAATCTTTCCTGACTAACTGTTGGAACAAATATTTACTTTTAACAAATATTCAACAAATATTTACTTTTTGGTAAATATTTTTCTCAATACTTCTTTCTGTAAATGTAAAAAAGGCCTTTAATGCTAAAAAAATATAATATTCCAATCGTTCAGAGATTGCTATCTAGGTATTAAGAAACAAACCAAAACAATTCTTGAAGGACCATTTACAGGAGATCTTCCCACCTCTTGAACCTTTTAATGGATGATTCTTCTTTTTGTCAATTAATGAACCACTTTTGGGTCCTGAAGAGATTTGTGAGTGTGAAGAACCTCAGATTGGTTTAGATCATTGATGTCAGTTTGGGGGAGGTGTAATATTATATCATTACATGTAAGAACCCTTCATGGTGATTAGACCTGCTGGTAAACTGTGGGGCTGGACAATGAAACAAAATTTAAGAACCACTTTTAGTTTCCTAAAGACCTAAACAGATCTATGGATATGAAGAGCCTTTATACTGTTTAAGGAACATCCACATCTTGTAAAGATTGAATTCTGGGAAGACCTTTCAAATTGATATAGAACCCTATATGGTCAGTTTAATGAAGACTTAATAATATAGTATATATACTAAGATGGCCATCTGGTAAACTGTGGTGCAGGGATGTGAAACAATATTATAGAAATACTTTTTAGTTCCCTGAGAACTCTCAAGTACCCTCAAAGTAATAAAGAATCGTAAGGTTTATTACATCTTTAAAAGGTTCTCCACACACACCAACCTTTTTTACACAGCAGGTTCTGTACAGTAATTATAAAATGATCCTTCTGGTGCTATGCAGAACTATTATAAAGGTTCTTTGCAGAAAAAATATATGCAATATTTTCCATAATAATAATTAACAGTTTAAATACGAAAGAAAAAGACTGTTTGGAGACTGTCTGAAGTATATACAGTACACAAATATACATGTTTCAAATGTGCAGCTGATTTAAATGTCCTATAAAATGAATCTCTGACGTTTTCCAAAATGATATTATTCCTGAATATCGGAAAAGAGTGACAGGTGTCACAGTGAATGTATTTCTCATTAGATTTGTCAAGCGGTTAATAAATTTAAATGTTCCTATCCTTGTGGTGGCTTGTGATGTCACAAACAAAAGCAAACAGGTATGATGTGTCTTAAGCATCTGAAAGCTATTTCTGAATGTGGTTTGTGGGCTTTGTTTATTGGCTAACCTATGTGTCATATTCATGAATAGACAAACCTCATCGCAAGACCCTAAATACTCATTTGATGAGCATTACTGCTTATAAATGTTATGAGTTTGGCTAAATTATTGAATTTTCAGGGCTTCCTTGAGCCACATTTTTTTCTTAATAAAACTTGATGACCACAGTTGTAATTAAGGAACTCTTTTTTTTTTATTTATTTATTTATTTATTTATTCATCAAATTCATGTGTTGCAATGATCTGTGGAGACTATTCACATTCTCTAATATTTTAACATGTCTGTTAATAATGCTTTCTGTAAATGCAAATATTGGGCTTTCCATTCTATCCATTGCTTGTCCTCCAGATCATGCTATCTAAGTATTAAGAAACAGCTCTGCTCTGCCATACTAAACAAACTTGGGTTTATATTTTAATTTATTCTTAATCCGCTGTAACGGAACTGTGGCTTAGTGGAGAGACTTAGTGGGGTCTTAGTCCAACTTGGAGAAAACTGGCTTGCTTATCCTTTATTTGAATTGTTTTACTCCGTATACATTTACCATCAGTCTAAAATAGTACAAGAGCGTGTGGAGATCATAGGAGATCATTAGGCCTGCAATCACTCATTTGAAAATACATTCAAATGTAAAGTGTGGACTTCAACGTGTATTTTCTTTCCTCAGCCAGACAAACAAACGTTATAAAGCTTAACGCACCGTAGCCTGTCTTGGCTTTTACGGTGGACGATGTGGCACTGCGTAGGAAATGGAGTCGGTCAAGTGTGGCGGTCAGTGAAGGACACGCAGACGGTCCAGAGCCAACTACAGGTGGTCCTGCGGCGAAAAGAGAAATGTTTAGAGACAATTAAGTCATTAAGAAGCGTTTTACAACGAGCCCTCACCGAAACGCCAATAACATCTCGCAGAAGTAGGAGGGCCTATTACCGCAGTCAAAGCATTGTAAGGCCGAATCCAGTTTTTTAATAACTGGATAATTTAACTTTGATTTTTTTTCTTAATTCGCAAATTTCGCTATTAAAAATATGTCGAATTCTCAAAGTTGAAGAATTAAATCAATTACTTTTTTTTGGTTATACTAAAAAAAAAAAAAAAAAGCAAATGCTAACATGAGGCAGACTGTCAATAAAGGTTGGACGTTATAGTGTTTTATTAATTTGTTTTATTTTATTTTATTTATAGCTATTTTTGCAAACGTATAAATACAACGGAGGCCCATCAAAGCTACTCAATCGCTTATAAAAATCAGTCCAATCAGACATATATGAACAAGTGGAACTATTTAGACCACGCCCACTATCATCACAAGCGCGACGGATTGGCTGAAATTCATTAACAAGACATTCCACCAATGAACTTGTGTAAGGAGAAACAAACAGTCCTTCTGGTCCAAGGCTCAATTTCTAAAGTCTACAAATTTCTCATTTATAATGTTCAGAATTAATATCGCTTTATATTATTATTATTATTATTATTATTATTATTGTTGTTGTTGTTGTTGTTCTTGCTTTGAAAATGAACTATTAAGACCTGAAGGCCTTTAAGCAGACATCAAAGCGTCTTTTGAAAGCCGTTCAATCAGCTGTGTGTACAAACTCTTAACTGGTAATGTAGATTAAATTAACTGGACGTTGTTTGCCCCACCACCCCCCAGAAAAGGTCAGCCCCCTGAACGAACGGCTGGAAAAGTCTCATTTTAGAGGTAAGCAGCTCGTGACAGTGAGAAGGTGCTGCTGAAGGGGGTCGGGTGTCCTCCGAACATAAAACTTCTACTTTATGTTTAGTTTTGTTTTTTTTCTTTTTTATGGTGCTGTTCCAGTTTCACTCAGATTTCCCTTCATTACACGGTTCAACGGTCTCGCAGCTGGCGCGCAGGGGAGTCTCTCATTGGTCAGTACGTTTGCGGCCGAGACGATTCATTGGCCAGTTCTGAGTGGGGGGGCGGGCACCTGATTGGTCAGCCGGCCACCGCTGCCTCTCCATTCATGCAGCCCTCCTGCGCTCACGCGCCTCCTCAAAATAACTCACTGTCATTCATGGTGACGGACTTTCTCATAGACGGGACTAATTATTATTTCAAGTTGAGGGACAAAAAGAAAAATACGTCGCTACAGCGAGCGATTGACAGGTGAGTTGGGGGATGTGGGGTGATGAGCACTGTGGCTGTGGTGGTCGTTATTCATTCATTTTTGTGTGTGTGTGTGTGTATATGTGATGCAGCTTAAGTTTTTTTTTTTTGTAAATCGTCCTTTCCACCTTAAAAGGTGCATCAGTCAATGTAACTGGTGCAACATTTAAGGTGGAACCGGCATTTGTTGCAATATTGTTGTTGACGTAGTTTGTGCTGTTAAAACAGTTGCTCGCGCTCTGATTAAACGTCGCGCTGTTTTGGCATGTCGTTTTGCTCTAATGTGTTTGTGGGCGTGTTAATCCCGTCTGCGAGGCTTTTGCGGTCGCGTGCGTTGACAGAAACCCCCTGGTCTCGAGACAAAGTCTCAGGCATCAGTTAGCGCGCGCTTCTGTGACGGATCACGCGCACACTCTCGTGCAAGGTAAGATGCTTAAATTGTAACGTTAGAGGCTGACAGGCCCCCGCGATTGTGCGTCTCCGTGGAAAGTCCATGCCGTTGTTTAACGGTCCTCCTGAGCCTCTAGTCGGCTAATTGGCTGCAGATGGGGATATTCTGCGCTCCTAGTTGTGTGTGTGTGTGTGTGTGTGTGTGTATATATATGTGTGTGTGTTGCCTTTTCGAAATTGGACGCATTTGGGAAAGTTTATGAGGCGAGGCCCGGCTCTTGGCCTGCAGGAGCCCGGGGTCTAACGCGGAGGCCCCCCTGCAAGAATAAATCGAGCGCATTATAAGACTTTCGAATAATTTATTCTGGAGTCAGGTAGGCTGTGGTCAGGTATCGGAATGCCGCGAGCGAAAATGGCTTTTGTGCTCGCAGTGACACGCGGAAGGTTTATGAGGTGTACCGAAAGCCCAGATCCCCCCTGTTCTTCTCGAAAATAGACCTATTCATCAGCGCTCAGCTAGGCTTTCGCACATAGTGACACGCCGCGAGCCTTGTCATCCCGCGAAGAGCCAGATGTTAAGTTCTTCTAGGGTTCTTTGGTAAAGTCCGCGGGTCTGTATGTGTGTACAGTTATGATTGTATCAAAACATGGGTGGTTCTTCACAAGGAGAAACAGTTCTTCTCTAGGATGAAGAAGAACCTGATTAAAGTTGTATAGCTCTTTAAAGATGGTTCGTCAAAGAACCCCTTTAGAACTCACTTATTTATATAAAGCGCATCCTTAAGTAAACGGTTCTTTACTAGTAAAGGCAGTGGTTGGGCTTTAGAACCGTCAGAACCTGTTCTTTCCACAGGTAGATATTTCCTTTCTGGTTCTGTATAGCACCAAAAATAACCTGTAAATGGAGGTGTATATTTATTTATTTTGTGTTTGTTTTAGTTTGTTTATTGTATTTTCAGCTACTTCTTCTCGTTCTTTTTTATTTATTTTTATTATATTCCTTACTCTTTATTTATTTTGTTTTTTTCTGCTTATTGTTTATTTGTTTACATATTTATTTACTATTTGTATGTTTATGTTTATTTACTTAACTAAATTATTTCCTCTTTTTTATTTTCAGCGTATTTATATTTTTTCCTATTTATTTATTTATGTATTTATTTATAGACTTTTTTTTGCCCCCACTTCCCACCCTTTCCTTTCAGACTGACTTTAAGGTTTAGTGCTTGATGGACTGGTGGCACGAGGAGGGTCCGGCTCTGAAGTTATGCTGTTTCTTTTGCCAGTTTTTTTTTTTTTAATTCAAAGGGGGTTGTTTGCAGTAGCAAACAATTTTAACCCGTGCCAGAGTGCTGTGGTAGCGCGCGGAAGGGAGGGCAGAAGATGCCCGTCCCCGAACTGCCCTCTCACCCGGGACTAAGTTACACTTATTAAAGCGAAAAGTGCTTCAACATGTGCATAGCCAGAGGGGTGGGAGTGGGGGGCAGGGCTCAGCTTGAGCTCGCATCTGACTTATTCAGTAAAAAAAAATATCGGAGGAAGAAAAGGAAAAGAAAAAAAAAGTAATAATAATAATAATAATAATAATAATAATAATAATAATAATAATAATAATAATATCACCGTAACCACCAGCCCCAAAACAGAGAGGCCGTTTCTCTTCCTCAAATAAATCCTTGAACCAATTGTGGCCTTCACTCTTTATTTGACTGGAAGTGGTCAGGCCGGGTCCGATCGCCTCCTAAAACACTTCCAGCATCTGCAGCTTCCATCACTGCCGTTCTTTTCCTGACTGGCACACACCAGGCTGCTAATATTTAAGGAATGCATGCCACGGTGAGAGAGAAGCCGGTGTAATACCGCAGGGCAGAGAGCGATGCAGCGGAGGAACAGAGAGAAATCAATTCAGACGTTAGAGCAGAGTCTGGAATACGGCTCAGCACGCGAATCCTTTCTAAAGGCATGCCATTCACAGAGACTCGATTACAGCCTGCTGGGGTCCAGCTTCCAATAGGGGGAACGAATGAAAGGCTGCTTATGTGAATGAACGAATGAGCTCGTTGCTGTACTGTGTCAGGCCTGGACTGATGGATATAAGCTACATAGTGTAGCACCGTTCAATGTAATTGTTTATATATATATATATATATATATATATATATATATATATATATATATATATATATATATATATATATATATATAAAGCAACTCATATGCATGTATTTATATGATTATTTATCCATTTATTCATTCATTCCAGGGGCCGTGAGCTGAAAGTCACCCAATTTCCCGGCTCTTAGTCCCATGACCATGTTTCAGACTGTCCCAGACACTTCGTCTTACGTCAAGGTAAGACAACAGCGCCAATGGCAGCAGGTAATTGGAGGACACCCACTATAGAATCTTTAAACCTGGTATTAATAGCAATAATGAATTATTATCAGTATCAGTTTCTACCAGGAGAGCCCCATCCAAATAATGTGCAGCACTGATAAATGGTTGAATACATTATACATAGGTAATACATTATTAATAACATACTAATAACATGATAACAGCAGTAAATTCAATTCAATTTAATTCAGTTGGTGCACATTTCCTGTGTCATACGGTTGCCCACCTTCTGCATATACCCCAAACCGAACCCCAAAGGAGGGAGGGGCAGCAACAACAACAGCAACAACAATAAGGCCTTATTTTGAAAGGTCTAACAACCAGGGCATTCATTACGTGTCTGCACTGCACAGGTTTAAAGTGCTGGGCTACTGGCCTCACCTGGTAGGATAACAGCTATGGCTATTGTCCAGTGCTGGGCTACTGGCCTCACCTGGTAGGATTACAGCTATGGCTATTGTCCAGTGGCATTAGTAAATGCTAGTTAGTTAAACTTGCTGGCAAACGGTTTGGCACGATATCTACATGCCTTACAAGGGTGCTGGGGGTGTCCTTTAATGTCTGTTATTACTTTTGACACAATGTGGGGTTTTCACCTCCGTAAGAATGTAAACAGCACACATCTGGCTCTCACGTTGCAACAGCTCTTCTGATGAATCGAAGCCTCCACGCTCGCGCGCTGACGGCGGCTCTGCATTGTCGTTTATACGAGCCAATAATAACGTCAACAGGTCCTGCGCGAGGGCTGCGAATGATGTGTAAGCTCCAGCAGGCCCGGTGCATGTTTAATCATTAAAGCCGCGCGCCCTCCGTCCTGCCCAGATTGGACCGTTCGCCGCCCACAACAACACGTTATTGTTGTTGTCCCTCGGTTTCTTTTCTTTTCTTTTCTTTTCTTTTTGACTCTCCGAAACACTCATTGGCATATTCGCAATGCAGATTTATGACAGGAGCAGCAATAGCCCCCCTCGTATATCCAAAATGCAGCCCCAGCGCCATGAAAATGAAATACCGTGCCTGCTAAAGTCATTCATTATATCTTTACAATCAGCATACTTTCCAGGACCGACTTGTTATGTTATGGAGACTTATTACCCCTACCCCCCCAACACCCACCCACCCCCCTTTCTGCATAAGGGAGCTTTTCATTGCAGACGTTCACAGTGTGCAAATGCTGCAGCCCCGTGAACAGTCCACGATCTGTTTGGAGACATTAGGAATGCTGGGGGAAAACGTTTTCTTTGAAATCCCCACTTTCTCCCTCCGGACTCAATAACAAATAGTGGGCCCAGGCCGTAGAAGGGGTCCCCGCAAATGCTAATGCCATTGGATTATTACAAATACCCGCTGCTGAATCACCTATTGAGGCGTGCCTGTATATTCGTAGGCTGTCGTGCAAACATGTTTAGCTGTTGAACACATCGCTGTTCTCTGAACGCAGACCCAACCCAAGCCCTGCCTGCGAAAGCGGTGCAAATCATTGGCACAATGCTATTCAGACCAATTGGAATTACTACATGAAGCCAATTTTCCAATTTGAAATGATAAGCTACCAAGCTGGACTAACTGGTGGCGTAAGAAGGTTTGATGTCATTTGCTTACATCACTGTTGTGTATCAAGTTTATGCTCTCAGGGATTGCCGTTCCAACAGTACTGTTGTTATATGTTTCAGCCCAATTTACTATGCAAGACCATTTGGTTTTGACTGTGGTTGCATTGAAAGAGATGCACAGTGAAATAGAATATGAATAAACATGAAGACTGTCTCTGTAGAGTTGATGCTAAGATTAAATTGAGCTATGATAGAAAGCTGGAGCTTATTAAAGTACAGTTGTGTCAGTATCTATATAAAGATTTTGAGGGGTATAATGGGCCCCATGGAGAATAGTTGTAGTTGATTGAACTTAGGAAGGTTGGACAGGCGAACAAACATGGTGGTGTAAATTTGATTGCAACAACAACACACTGCTGTTTACATGACAGACTGGGGTTCAGTTCCCAATTCAGGCAACAACTCCATACAATACCAATAAGAGATATTGGGCAATTAAATTATATTAAATTATATTATAATATATTAGATCATCTACCAAATGTCAACGTTATATAAAGCTTGTTTAACTAACCAACAGCTACAATAGCTTTCAGGCCATGAATAGTCAGTGTTGCTGGATATGTTCTAACAGATAGACTTTTCATATAAAGGAACATCCTTGTTGCCAGAATGAAAGGAGCCTTCAATAAGTGGCCTGCATGGTTCCTGTGCCATTGTTTTTTTTTAATTATTTGTAACTGAGCTGTAACTGGAAACAGCTATCTTTCCTAGCTGTGAGCAGTTGGTGGATCAGGACCGTTGCTAACGGTTGCATTGCGAGTGGAAAGTGGCAAATAGGCCTGGCACTCCCGAGCACCCGTTTCACAGAAATATTCTGGTGCATTAGAGCGAAGCCACGACCGAGCCCTGGGCTTGTTTGGTTAAGGCCAGGCGAGACTCAAGCGCTCCAATCAAAATAAATCTCAAATTAATGACGGCCTCGAGCGAGAGGCCAGACAGCTCGCGCCTGGGCGCAGCAGCAGCAGTCTCTATTTTTCGCCCTCGGTAGTTTCCCTTTGCCCCCTCTGTCTCTCTCTTTCTCAAAGTCCTCGAGTCTAATGA